>JACATO010000067.1:0-600000 GCA_018389105.1 Nautilus pompilius | reverse complement strand
TGAGAGATTTGTGAATAAAGTCTTTTAAAAAATATTATGTAAGTTATCTTGGTATTGCATAAAGAAAATAAAGTTTAAAATTGGCACAAAAATAAGTACATTATGATTTTAAAAAATTACTAAGCCATCTTTTTAAATGAATGTGAATGATTTTGTTCTTTTTGTAATCATCTGGACATTTAGTTGTCTTTCACTACTAAGGAGAATTCTAATACATATTGAGAATCCATTATCTGAAATCCTTGGGGCTGAATATATTTCGGATTCTGGAATTTTTTTGATTTTGGAATACAGATATACTGGCATAATTTGGTTGCTAACCCACTTGGGAGTGGGGACTGGGTCACAAGTTCATTTACAACATTATAACTGCATATGGATACATACGGCCTACAGGTAGTTTTTGCAATATTTTAAAATCATTTTGTGCACGAAACCATAAGAAAAAGATGTACATTTAAACATCACAAAGGTAAGCTAGCACTATGGTAGGCCTACTGGTACTGTAGGGGTATTTGCAGGCCTTTTCGACATTTTCAAAGTATATTTACACCAACAACAAAGCACAGAAAAAAGAACAAAAATTATGGTGAGCAATACACGTACGTCAAGCATGTCAGGACCTGCACATTGCCTAGAAACCTTCCAAGAACCTTCTGGAATTTTCCACTGAAGGCACTCCAAAAATATTTGAGATTTTGGAGCTTTTCGGTTTTCAGAATTTTGGATAAGGGATTCTCAGCCTGTAGGTTTTTCCCCTCCTTAAGTCAGGGATATTTGACCTACCTGCCTATAAGTGCAGGTTACTTCAATTTGGATATCATGCTCTGTTAACACATGTATGCAAACACTCATACCTTTGGTTTTTATTTTATGCATAGAAAGTAATGACAACAATAAATTCTAGTAATTCAGGTTTTAAGAGATATCATTAGGAGAGAAAGCTTAGTGATATTAAAAACCATATAGTGCTGCTGTGTTTTTTGTTTTGGTTTTTCCCCACCCTGATTTAGGCTAAAGCAATGAGTGGTTCATTAGCATTAACCAGATTTGATAGACAGTTAACAATTTTCCATTCCAAATGCATTAATTAAATAAAAGCTATCTTGTGATAAAATGGTAAATCAACCAACAGAAATTTTATTTTTATTTTTCAGTATTCACTGTTTTTCTTTCAGCATATGGAAAATTACTAAAGTAATGATTTTTAGAAAAATGTATGCAAAATCAGTCATTTGTCTTTTGGATAGAAATATAAATAGAACCAATATGTCTGACACATGATCCATTCCTATGCATGCTTGCATGACATTTGCCTGCCTTTTATCTAGTTTCTCTCTTATTTAAATTCTTAACTAAACAGCTATTATGCTAATACAATATACATTGAAGCTTGCATGTTTTCTATTGTGTGAGAGTTGATAGATATATGATTTGCATTTTTAGAAAGTACTAATATAACTTATCACTGTAACCCTAATGCTGCTTAGATAATAGAAACAAGTGTGTCTTCAAATTCATGTGGCTGCATTTAAAATGTATAAAACAAAACAATGTGGATCAACAGAGCTGCAGTTAATATCTCTAGGGAAATTTCAATATTCTTTAACTTTCAAAAATGTTTTAATTATCACTTTATTAACTCTTTATCAGTCGACTTTGGTGATTAAAAGAACAAAATAAAACAGAATGCTTTCAAATTTTTTGTAATTTATTTTGAAAACTTTATTAATTAATAAAACAAAATAAAATTAAAAAGTTTAAAAATACATATAGCAATCCTTTAAGTTTAGCCATAGAAACACTTTTTTAGTAATAAAGCTGTTAATGAATGAAATTACTGGCAGGTGTAGCTAATAGTGATAGTATTAATTAATTAAAGAATTGCATTCATGGCCATTCTTTTCACACAAGGTCCTTACATAAGCAAAATACAAGTTTGAAATATGTATATTTCCCAGAATATAAAATATAAAATAAAACAAAAAATTGAGCAAAAAATATGCCTATTTAAGAAGATTTTTAACATATACTATGAAATTATAGTATATTTTGCAATGTAGATGACAAAGTTGATGTCATAGCAGAATGGCTTTTGCAAAGCTGTTAAATCTCTGTTGAATGGTATTCACATTTTCTCTAAGTTGATTACCATAAAAAATTGAAAAAAAATAATTTTAAATTACCATAGGTGAGCATTCTCTCTTGCCTTGCCTTGCTTTTTTATTCGATATAGTTTTGATTTTTTTTTATTCATCTGTGTGCTTAGTTTTGTATGATCATTAAAAAACCTCAGTGTGGAAAAAAAAATTTTTTTCCATTAAATTTAGAAATGTTTTATATGTTCAGCAAAGCCGTTTGGAGGTCCCAGCAAATCCACATGTGTACTGAATACTCTCTAACCCTTTCAACAGCTAGATAAGGTTACTAATAGGATATGCATAATGTTCAACTCCTCTGGTATCTTAGTTCAGTCTCCATTTATACCTGTTTCAGTTTGAAATTAATATTTATTTATTTTATAAAGCTAATATTAACTTTTCTCACATTTTCATTTTTTTTAAAAAAAAATTTAATCTCTTGCATTTTATCTGAAAATGTCGTGATTTACAAAAAATGTGATTACTATACTCTAAAAGTTATCAATTCTGAAAATCAAATTAGTTTACAGTGACTGGCCTATTATGAAAAATAAAAATTGTGATAAATGACAGTTTTTGTTGATTAAAACATATTAATGAAATAGGTGTTTTGAAGGCTTTCATTTTTCTATACTGGCCAAATTTTGCATGGATTTTCGCTTTTAATGAGAAGAGTTAAGACATCTCAGCTAAGATGACATGTTCTTCTTGCTTGAAATTCCTTTATCCTCAGATCTATTTTGTGCATACAAAAGATAGACTAGACTAAAATGTATATATATATATATATATCACTTTTTTGTTTACATAAATTATCATTTAAAAAAGAAATAGTAAAAAGAGAATTTTAAATTAGCAAATACATCAGCATATATTTTTTCCAAAATTGCTTTACACAGTTTCGTTTTTCAATAAATAAAAGAACTATAAAGTAATTATGAAGTCAAACAGTTCATAAAAAGTAAAACAAAACAACAACATGCATTAACAAAAAATTTCTAAACTAAAAAAATTAACAGAATAGGAATACTGTTAAGCATACCATGAAAGGGCCTTGAAGCTAGTAAAAATTAATTACAGAATGCTACTTCAGTGGTGCAGTTCATTAGCTAGCATAGGTTTGTACTGTACTTAAAGTGGCTGTGTATGCAGTCTAAATCTGATTTATATATTTATTTGCCTATAATCTAGAAAACTTTTGCACAATGTAATGCTATGAAAACATAATTATGTTCTCATCAATAAATTGTTATGGCAGATAAAGTAAAACACTTGAAGGTAAGAAATACAAAGCTTTACTGGAAAAAATTGCACTAAAAACTTTAAAAAAAAGAAAGAATTAGTCTTGTATTTATTTTCAAAGATTGATAGACCATTTTAACTTCTACTTATAGGCACCCATAAGTTTTTGTAGCATTGCATTATGAGAAGATTTTCTAAATTATCAGCAGATAGAAATCAGATTCAGACTGCACACAATTTTAATGTGACTTCTACAGAGTAAACTTTAATGTATTTGCAGAACATGCAAATAAAAAAGCTAAAATTCATTTGAAGATGATGCTGACATGTGTAGGTCTTGTGCTTTTAGACAACTGAGATAGCATTCTGTTTGATATATATAGCATTGGTTGTATTTTTATTAATACAACAAAGTAAACTCTAGAAACTGTTTAACAGAACTGGGAGTGTTCTCCATTTAGGTTGCTACTTCTGTATGCATTCCTGCATACATAGTGAACAACATCAACTTAAACCAGGGGTTAAAGAATTTTCACTAAACATGTATAATGCAATATTATTTGCATAGCATTGATGAAACAAAAAATGAATAGAAAATAGGGAACTCATTTCAAATTAGTTGTTTTAACTTTATTCTTTTGTTTTACTGACTGAAAAAAAAAAAACAGTTAGCTATTTTAGCCAACTACTTTCATATTAAGAGGTGTTTTAGTGACTTTCTTAAACAGGTTTCTTAACTGCAGTTGATGAAAAAACTACATTTTGGAGATACAGTTTTGTATTTTTATAAGTGAAAAGAAATGCTTTACATGTGCTCTATCTGAACTGCTAGAATAACAAATATTATCGTGCACTTTGAACTGTCTTGCATTGGCTAGCAATAGCAGCAACAGCCTCATGTATTTAGTATATAGCTCTTTTTAACTGACCTTTCTTTGAACTACAACAGTACAACTGACAAGTAGAGAGTAGAAAATTCTTTTAGCTTAGAGTTAATCTGTATGTGGGATGGTAATGGGTTTGACCTATTCATATTGAAACTTGTATGCCTTCTAGATTTGTTGAAAAGCTTACACTATGGTGTTGACACAAATAGTCACACATTATATCAAAAGCATTTTGAATCCATTCATATTAACTTTAAAATTTTAAAAAGTTTAGCTAAATTGGATTGTCTGTGAGAGGTTTACCTTTTAAAGATAGTGTCATCCCTCACTCTTATTAGTTACTTTAATCTTCATAATAAAATAATTTATGAAGTACAAAGGAGGATATTTCAACAATAAGTGTCTTATGCAACAAAAGTTTGAAAAGGAAACTCTTTTTTTTTTTTACGTGTATAGATTTTCTAAGTGTGTATTTATACACTTGAAACCAATATGCACTAATTTGTGTGAATCATAGGATGTTTTATTATTGAGCTACAATTATGGCTGCCAGTGTATATAAAATTCATAGAAAACATATTTGCAATTTTTTTCCTATTAGAAAAATGTAAGGAAAACCAAAAAAGAGCAAAAAATGTGTATATAGACTTATTTCTTTCAAAAAAATAAATGACTATTATTAGTAAATAATATGTAAACTAATTTCAGAGCAATGTGGCATTTAAAACCATGAAGTTGTAAAAAGGAAGGGTTATTTTCCAATAAAATGTTTATAAATATTTTTAAATATACATAGTTTTTCAGATCAAAAGATTTATGTATTGTTATGGTTGAATGAGATTGTCTATGTTTTGACTGTATTTTGCACATTTTAAATGATGATTTTGGAGAAATAAAATAAGATATAATTTAAACATACAATTGGCAGTATAAATTTGAAGTGTTGCATATCACTGTGTATAATAAGTATGGTTCAGAGATGCTACATAGAACCCACCAGGGACATGCAGTCAGGGTAGACAGAGTAGACAGTGCCTGCCTTATGAAAATAAAAACTTTAAATTGTATATCATTATTTAATGGTTTATATCCAGGCGAGGCTACTCCATATATGTGCTCAACGGGATTGAGGTCAGGGCTCCTTGAAGACCAGGGAAGAGTCCGTATCCCTAATTGGGCATTTTCTGCTGTCATACTTCTTGATGTGCTGATGCATTATTGTCTTGGCACTTGTAATCAATATAAAAGCTGATTTGATTGGTTCACACAATTGACAAAAAATCAACAGAAAAGCAGCGAGTCAATATGCCTTTTATACTCATTCAGTTGAATTCAGTTCCAATGTGTATGTGCATGTACATTCCCTTCTCAGTCTCAATAAAGGGTGAAATAAGAACACGCTACTGCTGCCTTCAGATCACATAGAAATGGCATCTCTTCGCATGCATATTTGCAGAGAAAATGACTGGGAAAAAGTAGAGTCTGCCGCTGCTTCTGATCGATAAAACAATAAAAAATCAAAGTACCTAGCCCTGTCATTTTACCCACTGCATGTCACTGAAACCCACAGATGGCAAATAAATGGAATGAACAATGCTGGGCTTTCTTGCAAAGATGTAGGGAGGTAATGTAGCATACACCACTCACTACATCATCCATCTTGTTTCTAAATACTGTGTTCAAAATACTGTTATTGTTAAAGAACAATGGATGATTGCACAAAGTGACTTGTAGAGAACATAGGAAAGGAGACTGAATGACCTTAGTTACCATCATCATGTAAAGTATCTAAGGTTATTAGTTAACATACGCAAGTTAGACTTAATTTGGCAATCAGTGCTTCTGGTAGAATTTGAACACAAAGTTGGCTAAATTGGTGCAATAAAAATTGGCTTCTGGACTGCAAATGGTCGAACGAGAGTTTGGCAACATAAGGGACAAGTTTACTTCAAGAAAGCGCAGCTGAACTGTTGCTTGACTTCAAGCTTGATCTTATTATTGTGCATGGAACTCTGAATACCACCAACTGGTATCAAGAAAGAACTTGTTATTCTTCATTTTAATGACTCATTACTACTAGACCATTATTCATGGACAGCAATTCATGACCTCATCACAGAAATTCAGTGATAAAATAACTTAAGGGCAATCCATTTGAATCGCTTGATTGGCCTACCATGAGCCTGGGTCTGAATGCAGTAGAGCATCTTTGAGTTCACACCAAGTGTAGTGCGAAGAAGAGGAATCCTCCTGTTAAAAATTGTTAAAGTGGATTACGCTTTGCTTTGCATAAGGTGTAGAGAGAATACCACAGATATGCATTCATATCTGAAGGAAATAATGTATAGAAGGCAAGATTACCTTCTGTTTCACATTAATCATCATGATCACTTCCAGAACTTTAAGTAACATTTTCATTGTGAAATAGTGATGATGCATTTGACACTGTGCTTTTCAGTGATACTTTTTTAAATCTACTTTTTGCATGCCATTTTAAAGTGCTATATAAGACAAGAAAATAAACAAATGTTATCATTTAATCTTCTATTTTTTTTTCAAAATATTGGAACTTTGTCATATTAGGTCAATTTAAATTAGAAATTCATTTTCGATTATATATCTACTCACAAGAAATTTGTTTACAGAAAATTCTGTGGTGCTTAAATTCTGTCAAGATGTGTAATGCCATCAGCATACATATTTTGAAAATGAATTTTATAAAATTAACTTTTAAAATTTGTATAACTATAATAATTATTATCAGAATGTCTTTACCTAACTTTATCATTTTTATACCCATATGTGTGTAACCCTGTTACATACACGTGTGTTAAAATCTTGAGGTGATTATTTAATCATATTTCTTAAAATTTAAAGCCAAATATACTTCATTAATGATTATTCTAATTCATGTCACCATATTTGTGTTTTATACTTTTTAAATAAAATTTATTTATTTTTGTAGTCTTAATTATCTTTTTTCTAAAAAAAAACTTGTTTGCAATGGAGTAGTGGATTTTCTGTTTTCAAAAGATGAAATATTTTTTAAAAGTTTATACTTTATTATCAAAACACCATGAAAAACAGATACACGATTAAAGAAATTGTTTGCAATAACTTACTCATATCCATTAATTTCAAGGAAATTTCAGTAAATTTATTTTTATTTTCAAATAATTCAGAAGTGATTAAAAACAACACTATGGCAATCTCCAAAGTACCAATATGAGAATGTTTAATAAATTATTCCTTATGTAATTAGTAATTTTAGCATTGAAACTATATTCTAAATAGTAGTAATACAAGTTAAAACTGGATACAGTTTTTCCTTACAATTGTTACCTTTCTATTTTAATTTTTGCTTTGACATATTTAGTTTTGCAAACAAAATAGGAAGTGGTTATTACTGTAATTATAACTAACTCTCTAGTAATTGATTTAGGGCCAGTAAATGATTTTAAAATGTATTAAATATGCATTATGGTACAACGTTATGGCAGTATGTAAATCAAATAGGATTTCCTGTCTTTCAACACTTATTTCAGCTAATTGCATCGCTACTTTATTTAGAAAATTGCCAAAATTTATGAAAATCTAGAGTAATTAGTAGGAAAAAGTTCTGTAAACTGTGCTGTATTTTTTGCTAGCATAATTGCCGTGAAAATTACAGAATATATTGTTATTCTTAAATGGCAGTACTTTTATGCCTTTCGTTTTAACTTCAGTTTTCTGAGTTTGATTTGTAATTTTATAGCATATCCAAGGTAAGGATATTAAAATGAATCAGACATGACTTTAATTTTGTTATTTTTTCTTACAATTTAGTTTATGGCAGAGAAGAAAGGTAACCCTAAATTTGATATGACAGATGAGAAATAATTCAAAGTATATTTAAATTAATCATTTTATTATATTTAAATATAAATAAAATGAAATTTATTGATTTATTGAATATTTAAAACTAGTAATAATAATCAAATGTTTACATAAGAAGTTGAACATTTCCCCAAATTAATTGTTAAAAAAGAAAAAAAGCAACAACAAAAAACATTGTATAATGCTCTGATCTAAACAATATTTAAGTTAATCTTTTTTCTACTGCACAAAATTTGATTACTTGTAAACTTGCTTCATGAAAAAAGCTGGAAATAATCTTGCTGGCTTGTTTAATTGGAGCCAATGTAGCAAACAAAAAATCTGAACTCCATCATTTCTACTTATTCCTAGAATCTATCTGCAATGGGCTGTGGATTAATTAGCCTGGGTCACTTCTATGTAGGGATCAGTTTAGAACTGCTACACTAATATCCTTCATAATTAAGGAAATACTCTGGCATTGACAGCAGCCTAAAAGGCATGCATCTATAGTTGATCAACAGAGACACAAAGCAAGAATTATCTTTATTATAGGGAGTCCTTCCTTACTCTCTTGTAGTTACCAGGAGTAATTTTGTTAAAGATCCGAGTAACTGAACATAATTGCTAAAAAGCATATGGTATGGTTCCTATAAATGTTTGTTAAAGAAATGTAAAATCTTTGTTATGAGCAGTAATTCTTTGTTACAGATTAATAATAGTTTACATAAAAGTATTCAAAGGCCATTTAGAAAGCAAAATTCTCAGGCTTTAGATATTATTAAAACAAATATGTCTGAGGATTTTTTGGCTCTTTGCTAGTAGGTCTCTAATGATATGCTTTTATCAAGGTACACTTGTCACAACATGATACAAATGCTATATTCATTAAAGGAAAAATTATTTATTTTGTAATTAAAACAAAAAATGAATCTGACTGAAAGTGAAAACTACAGTGAAATTCCAGTTACAAATTATTTTCTCTTTCAACATATATCTTAGTGAGCTTCAAATTCTTTTATTAGAAAATTTAAAATGTCAACATTATCTAGTTGAAGATATGACCTTTGTGCAGGCACAATGTCTAGCTGTTGAAAATATCTTTTCACTGGGTAATTAGGTAGCAAGAATGGTCAAGACACTGGCTAATTTATCCAGGTATGGATGGGTACATTTGCTTGTAGTATTTCAATTAGTCCAAGGGATTATTGTCAAGTGAGATACAGAGTTCTGCTTTATATTTTTGTACTTCATCTTTGATTTGCTGCTGAAATGAACATCTTGGAACAATGCTTTTAATGAAGACATAGCCAAAGAGATCTCTAATATGGCTATATTCTTGGCTGGAGAGCAGTGGAGCCTACATAACTCTTGCCCAGGGTTTTGTTTACAGATGAGCTAGGTAACTGAGTAGGATCAGGATGAAGCACAAGATGGGTGTTCTCAACTGGATTAACTTTCATCAATAAGTACACAATAATTACAACAATAATTTTTTTTGAATGTTTTAAAAAATAAAAGTGGTAATTTTTTGTAACTTTTGGCAAAAATTCTGCACTTAGTTTTTGTTAATAGCTTTAGTGATCTCAATTTTCCCCACTAGGATGGTAAACACATGATGTCTTTCATTATCATTGATGAAGGATAGATTCAAATGCTGTAGCTTTGGGCAGGAACTTCCAGACACTTTAGCTTGTTTGACCTTTTGGACAAATGCGCAGTCATCTGGGGGCAGTATCAATGAGACAAGATGGTAGGACTATTGGCATCACACATTAAGGTGGTGATTGTTTTCATTAGCTTGAAAGTGTCAATAGCCTTTTCGATGTTCTTGAATTTTCTGACAAAGGGACCACATCTTTTAATCCTATAAAATTTCCTATGACAACAGGGTAGTCAAAATAGCAGACTTCAGCAGAACATACCTCTGTCATGTCAAACATAGCCACATTCATGATTAACATTTTTTGGGCCATCATTTTTCAGCAAAGCAAACTTTTCTTTGAGGATGGCAGAAGCTTTTGCATTTTGGTGGAAGTATGATGCTATTATCACATGATCAAAGTTGCTTATCTCCTATCCATGTTTGTATCAAAATTTATTGTGTGCAAAACATTCAATATGTAGTTGCAGTCCGCTCACTTTGACACCTGATGTTGCATTGCTACCGTTTCCAATCACAACACAATTTATGCCATGTGGATGCAGTGTTTTATTTAATGGATGTCTTAATAATAGCATCCTAGACTTTCTTCAGTGTGCAAGTCTGACAAGAAGTACAGTTTTTGACACTATTAAATGTTCACTCTTGGGAAATGTATTGGGGTAGTTGTAGTTACACATGATTCAATTGCCTGAAGGTCTAACCATTTTGTCAAAGATACAGAAACAACCTTTCATAGCACTAGAGCAACTCATCCTTAACTTCATTATACAAGGCAAGAATCACTGTTTCACAGAAGTATTGCCTTAAAAGAATTTGTATGTTGGCTCTAAAACATCAACCAACTTTATGAAAGCTGGGATTTCAACTAGACTTTATGGTTTGAAGTTGTGGGCAATAAGCTGATTTTTTAACTTATTTCTTTTGTGTGGGTAGAGTTAATCAGTTTCTTATGAAATAAGTAATTTAATTTTAAATTTAATTAATTTGATTCTGAAATTCCATGGTGGTGTCATAGAAGAACACTGATATTCATTACCTGCTCTGTGTTCTGTGAAACATTTTCTGATATGCACCATATCTCTCTTGATACTTTGCCCTTTTTTTTTTATTATGGATTACTTTAAATCCAAAGTATTTCCAGTAAGCTGGTGGGGGCTTCTATTTGTTTACTTTCACTTGACATTTTATGCTTCTGCAGGATCTTTGAAGAGAATCTTGTCTGCTTTTAAATTTCAATATGGGTGTTGATATGTAGCTTTCAAGTCTAAAATCTTGGGTTCAAAATCTTGTACAGCTGGCTTCTGATTGATCAGCCTCACTGTTTATGTTCTGAATTGCCATAAATAAGGGAATGTAAAGCACTAAACTAGTAAGAACTAATGAAAAGCAAGTGATTTTACGCATCTGTGGATGTATATGTAGTTTCATTATATGGCTAGGTTTATCAACCAGAGTGAATGTATATACTTTCTGATTGGCTAAGTGACTGATCCATATTTTCCTGAACAGATTGCTAGATTCTCCATACAACCAGTCTTTAGTTAATGTGTGCATATTACATTTCCACAGGCAGATCTCGCATAATAATAATGATAATAATAATAATAATATATCATCAATATTCAAATATCTTGCTCACAATGTGATATGTGTATGATATGTACACTGTTGAACCATTATGCACTTACTCTTACCCAGCCATATTTTTGTTATTGTTGCTTTTTATATTAACATTTGAATCTTTAATAATATCATCAAATTTTCAAAGTTACTAAATTATATGATATGAAGAGTTTTCAAAGGGATTTTAAATTGGCTGGCTGACCAGTTGAATTACATGGCAAATGAAACAATGTTTCTCAAGTAAGATTGTTTTAGTCTTGGACATATATCAATTTGTTTACTTTTATAGATGCTTTTTACTGCAATTTCAAATGTAGAAAATAGGGGAGGGAGTGGCTACTTTGAAATGTAAGATGTTTGTAAAAGTGGATGTTTTAATGCCATTTGGAGATTGAATAAATAATAAAAATATTTACTATGCTCAAGTCACACAACTGGCATATACATCAAAAGGTATTATCAGAACTTTTTCTAATTACAAAAGATGCCAAAACAGAGCTATTCCCCATAACACATTCTTGAGAAGCTTTATTTCCATCCATCCATCTTACATCAGCTGTATTTTCTCCCTGAAAAAAGACACTTAGCTGCTGAGTTGTGACACAACACTAGTGACAATTTGCCTACAGTATACAATACTGACATTAACAACAATAGTAAAACTTGCTAAGTGCTTAGTAATAGGAACTATTTTGATACGTAAAAATTAATATGCAGAAGAAATCTAAAGTATTCTAACACACAAACTAATATACATGTTATTTGTTAATAAAAATAATTGATACTATTATTATTTATTTATTTATTACAAAATAGATTCTCCTTATTACTGAACAGTTTGTTTGTTTGTTTTTTCAGAATAATGAAAACAATAATCCATTTTGTGATAGAAACTGTAAAAGGAAACAGGTAAGAAATATATTTTTTGTTTTTTACTAAATAAGTTGTATATGACATTATATGAGAGTAACAGAAAACTCTAAATGTCAGTATTAAATATATTTATTAATTTTGAAAAAATGTTAGATATATTATAATATTTTCACATTAAAAAAAAAAACAAATCCTTAAGTTATACAAGTTGTGGTTAATATTTCTGTTTTTCAGGAAATCATTTATTTAATCAGCTGATAATTTTTTGATTTTTTAAAAAAAAATTTATCTTGCTTCTTATTCTTTACTGTATAATTGATTTGAAACCAAACATTTTTATTGTTTTGGAAAGTTATAGACTGCATTAGTGTGTCTGGATGAATATGCACTAGTCAAGAAACAAGAATTACAGATTAAAAAAATAATAGAAATAAAAAAGAAGTGTTTTGTATCAGAACTTTCTTATATTTAAGTTGTTATAAAATTTATGGGCACATGCTGTTTTCCTTTATCTTTCTTGAAAATTCTGGTTATTGCTCTCCAGTTTGAAATCTTTGGTTGCCTTTGTTTTATTCATATTATTTTACACATGCAGAGTAAATCTCTTCAGTTTCTTGAAATTTATTTATCAAGACTATTTTATTAGCTTTTGTGTGTTTTTTTGTAATTTTCTTATTCAAGAGCATTGTTTATAAGAAAAAAGGCTTAAAATATAAAAAGCATCCCACTTTTTACATTGTTAAGGGAGAAAGGAAAACTTTAGTTCAATAATTTCAAGATTTATAATTCTTTGCCAGCTTATAGAAACAATTAGTGAAATTTTTGCTTAAACAGTTTGTTTCAGAGAAATTTGTAATTTTATTTTAAAAATGTAAAAAAAATTAATTAATAAATACAAAAATGATAGGTTAATGAAAACACAGGAAAAAAATTAACAGATTTGCAAATTTTAAACAGTAACAACAATTTATTTCACAGGACTGCACTTAGAAAGTAAAAACCCACAATAATTCAAATATTTTCTTTTTGTTGTTGTTGTTTTTCATAATCTTTTTTTTAAAGGCTGATCTACTCAAACATTTGTATTTTAGCTATTTTCATTGTCGTTGCTGCTGTTCATGTGGTTTTTATTTAAAAGAAACCTTAGTCTGTAAGATTTTGCTTTTTAAAATTGTAATTGTTGTTCTGGTGTACGTCCTTAGTGTATAGACATTGTTTCCATTTTGTTATTGTAGATGACATTGAAAAAAAATCACATCTTTTATAAAATCTCATCTCCCCTCCCAATTTTAATAGCTGAAGATGAGTCATATTTATCAGATTGTTGCTTTAAAAAAAACTTTTTTAAAAATTAGAAAATTTATTTATTTGTTATTGTGGTAAAACTAAATTTGTGCATTATCAGCCTTTTTGTTTTTAAACTTTAACCAGAAAGTTGATGTGATGCTGAACGGGAGAGGGTGTAATTGGCAAACTTTTCTTAAATTTGAAATAAATACAATTTTATTTAAAATTAATAAAAAGTTGACTCTTTTTATGCATGTACTTTGATGTTTTTAACATGGCTTTTCCATAACTGTTTGAAATGAGCAGGAATAAATCAAGTTGATAAAGTGTTGTTTTTTTATATGAAAATATCTGTTTAGTGAATTTTCACTTATGAACAATGAATCCACTCAGATAGATACACTTCTAAGACAGAACTTTTAATATTTTTTAAAAATTATTCTTTGTTCCAATTCTTGTATAATCAGCAGGCTAGGTAAGACTATAACAAATTAATTTAATACAATGGTGTGAAGGATAAAAAAAGATGGGTTTGCTTGTGCTTATGCCAGGTTGTTATTATAATAGTGTTCAAAAGAATTTTAGCAAATTGTTTGGTTGATAAAATCTGGACAGGGAATTTGACTTCTGCATCATAGGTGATGGGGGGAATCACAGAACATCTGTTCAGCTAGCCCAAACTCTAGCCAGGACAGTATCAGCTTCTGAGGGTCATTGCCTATCAGCAGACCACCCTTAGGGCAAAGACATTGCTTTGGTAGGTCAGTAAGGTCAAGCAATTTTAGTCCTAAATTGTCTGGCTAATCTCCATGGACAGATCATTTGAAAGGTAGTAGTATTCAAAATATTTGATAATACTGGAAAATATTTAATGAAGGAGCATTTTTATTAAGAGCCCAAGTTTAGAATTTCTAAAGATTTTTTTTTCTGAAATATCTCTATTAAAATCTGGGCAAAAGGAAATTTTGTTCATACAGGAGGTTATTAATTACATCAAAACTAAGGTAAATTGTCATTTAACTTGCTTCATTGTTGTTATTAATCTTAGGAATTTTCTTTTTTTTTTTTTAATTTGGGGTGGCTTTTCAAAGGGTCCATTAGGAAATTTTTCATGATTTTCAAGAATAGTTTTTTTTTTTAAATGCCATCTTTTAAAAAGAACAAATAAACTTTAATGTCAAAGCGAACATATGTGTCTCCAATACTTGCTTGCAAAATTGTTTTATTAAGACTTTAAATAAAGGACGTGAGTGTAGAATATTGAAACCTTGAAGCAAGGATTATATTTCTAACACTGTAGTTTTGTGATTTATAATTGTTCTGTCTAAATATAGCTATTGCATCCATGGGTTTGGAAGTATCTCAAGTTTACAAGGAAACCAGCTTTAAAGAAGCTTGTTTTTGAATGAGGTTATTAGTATAATTTACTCAAAGAAGCATTTTGGCATGTTTAAGATGAGGCACTTATAAAGTAATTTTTCATTTTCTAAAAATGTTAAATAAACTAATGGAATTATTTATTTAAAAGCCAATGCATAAAATTCCATAAACTAACTTATTTCTGTTTTTTTTTCATCTAAATTTTCAAGTTTAGTCCATTTGATAACCAACAAAATTGTTTTTTTTTTCTTTTTATTTTATAAAAACAGTAATTTTTCTGTAAATTTAATTGAACTAAAAGATGTTTATTTCTAAATGTGAGAATTTAATCACCAGTTTTAAAGGAGTATATTTTCCAGGATTGCAAACATTTTAGTTCAAACTTGTCAAATTGGAAAAAGTTCCTGGTGACTATAAATGACTAGAAAACCTCAGGGAACATGAGAAAGGCCCCTGGTGAACTATCAGGTTAAATTAAGAAAAATAATCACCCTGATCACCTAACAACTGGAACTACTCAGTAATCCAGTTTTAAAAGCATTGCTTATAAGTTCAGTTAAGATAATAGAATAATTTTATTTTTAGACTACAAAATTATGTCAAAATAAACATCATCATCATCAATCATCATCATCATTATTATTATTATTGAGATTATTACATTGAATATTTAATGTTTTTTTTTTAAAATATCAACACTGTTTTCTCATGATATTTTTACATTTACTCTTAATTTTAACAACAACAAGCCAACAAAAAAAATCTAAGTGTAAAATATATAAATATTGAATCAAAAAACTATAATATTTCAGATTAAACTTAGTCTAGTATTGACTAAAATAAACCAAACTGGCAGCAGCGCTATTTAACAAGACCAGATTCTCTCTGCCAGACAGTGCCACATAAACCTCTCTTTGACTAACTGGATGATCTTGCCCACATAGGGGTTTTTACATGTTTGACATTGTACATAAACAATGGTAGTATCTGTCAAATAGTGCATGAACAGAAAGAAGTTGAAAATGAAACTTTAATTCTACAAAAGGATATAAGGAAAGACTTTCAATAAAGATTTATTTAATTATAAAGAATGATAATTATTCTTGTTAATGACATGTATATGGGTAAACCATCAGCCTTCAGTTCCAGATTTGAACTATGCAAACAAATTAAGTCACTATCTATTAATCATGATTCTTTTCAACAGTATGGCACTGAAGTGAAATATTCTGTACAATGTATTCATCAGTATAGGACACAAATTCTTTACTTCATTAAAAATAAACCACTTGTTATAATTTTTTCTGTTAAGAATGGCAGTATGGTTATCCTAAATAAAAAAATGATTTTATCAACAAAGTTTCACAAATACTCCCTGTTTCTGAAAAATTCAAATGTAATGTTGAACCACTTCATGTTTGTATCAAACCTAGAAATATTATTACAAAGGTATTTGCTTATCTTAATAAATGATAATGTTTTTTCTTTACTTATAATAGCTTGTGACTAGTTTCTTCACAACAAAGTATTCTGCATGGACTTCTAAATCTATGAACTTAATTCTTCTTTTTTATCTTCTATAAAGCTACTTGTAATTACAACTTAGTTAAATTTTTGGTTGATATTCTATGACCCATTGCTGTCAGCATATATATGCCTAAAGATTAATTTCATTTTCTCTATTTATTGAACAGTAATTGCAACTTTCATAACAAAATATTTTGCTCTTGTGATGTTACTTTTTTATTTACAAATGTGTAATATATCAAGGATATCTGTAATTAATAAATTATATGATACCACCTACAACACCAGAACGTATAATGTACATTTTTATTTTAATGATAAATTGTATTCTCAGACAGATGATGTTGCTATGGATTTCTCACTAGGTCCTGTTGTAGGTAATATTTTTTGTCTTTTATTAAACTTTTATTGAAGATGTTTAATACATATACTGAAATATCCATTTTTTCATTATAGATATATGGATGACACATTTTATGCTTTTTATCTCAAGTGAAACTGCAGATCACTTTATGGCTTAATTCTCAACATCATAATTGGAATCTACTATAGAGTATGAAAAAATTGAATAGCTAACTTTTCTTGATACTCAAATGTCATATGATAATATTGCTAATAATACTGACTGGTTTTAAGTAGAAAAGTTTCCTTTCTTAGGCTTTATAAAATTAATGTTTTAATAATAATATTCAGTCTTTAAAATATGGAATTCTACTTAAAAAATGAAGATTTTAAATTCATTTGATCTACTTATTCAGAACAGTTTTCAAATTTCTGTTATTCATAGCTATATTCCCAAAATGTTGACTAAGGTCAGATAAACCTACATTGATTATATTTTTTAGAAAATATAATTTTTCTTGTTATCCCATAATTGGGGTATCAATATTCAAACAAAGAAACAAACTATAAAATTGTTTAAATGTATATCCATTTTGAATTTAAAAATCTCTTTAAATATAAAAACGGTTCCTTATTTTATTTAAGGATTTGGTTCCTGTCTGACAGATTGTACTTAATTAATTAAGTGTCAGTCCTGTTTGTCTGCTTAAATAAAAAAAAAAATTTTAATATACGAGGTCTGTTGAAAAAGTATCCAACCTTAGGCTCGGGAAAAAAAATTACATACATTGTGGGGTTCAATTGCTAATCCCCATTCCAAATAGGCCCTTTGTACCTCCACACACTTAGCCCAGTGATCCTTCCACTGTTCAAAGCACGTCTGGAATGCTTCTGGAATGGCTCTCACCTCCGCCGTTGCATTCTGCACGATGTCCTCTTGGCTCTCAAAGCGGGAGCCTTTCAGTGGCATCTTCATTTTTGGGAACAACTAGAAGTCAGAAGGAGCCATGTCTGGAGAGTAGGGAGCCTGGCAAATGAGCAAAATGCCTTTCTTTGCCAAGAAACCTTGGATCAGCTGCAACGTATGAGCTGGGGCGTTGTCATGATGCAGCTGCCAGTTTTGCGAGGCTCACAGATCCGGTCTCTTGCACCAAACTGCATCACAAAGATGTCGGAGGACTTCCTGATAGTACTCCTTTGTAACTGTTTGTCCTACTGGTGCATATTCGTGATGCACAAAAGGCTCGGTAGTTGAAGAAAACAGTCAGCATCACCTTGATTTTGCTTCGGCCTTGGCGACGTTGGATGCTTCCACTGTGATGACTGAGCTTTGGTTAGCGGGTCATACCCGTACACCCACATCTCATCTTCAGTTATCACAGTATTCTGGAACTCAGGATCCCTGTTGGCAGTATCCAGCAGGTCCTGAGCAACCTCAAGACGAAGTTGTTGTTGTTCCTGACAAAGCAGCTTGGGCACAAATTTCGCTGCCACTCTGCACAAGCCCAAATCCTCCTTTAAAATTGCATGTGAAGAATCTTTACTGATCTCAACCTCATCACCAATTTCCCTCACTGTCAAATGACAATCCTCCATTATCAAGGTCCGCACTTTCTCGATAAAAACTGCATTGCGGCTTGTTGACGGCCTCCCGGAACGCTGGTCACTCTCCACTGATGTGCAGCCATCTTTGAACCTGTTGTACCATTCTTTTATTTGGGTAACACCCATGGCATTGTCGCCAAAAGCCTGTTGAATTTTGCAAATTGTTTCCGCTTGGATATCTCCAAGCTTTTGGCAAAATTTGATTATGCAAGATTGTTGCTCCACATGTTCCGTCATCACAGGCGAAATAAAAATGCGACGAGTAAGTGGTACAGCACCTCACATGCTTGCTGCCTGACAGCGACTGACGCATCCAGCAAGCCCGCCAAAAACCACGCATGTGACTCCACTATGCACACTTTTGCCTCCCTAACGTCATTACTTCCCATGGGAAAAAATAAAGTTGGATACTTTTTCAACAGACCTCGTACATAAGGGAATGCTATATTTCACATTTGTTGGATAAGGGAACAGTTGATCTTTCTTTTTTTTACCTGCGTAGAGGTGCTCAGAAATTATGAGTAGCACCCATATTTCAGAGTGCCACAGTGGGATATTGATGTTTCTTAGCCACATTGCTTTGAATTCTGGGCACAAGTTTTTGTTTGGAAAACATGAAGATACTGGCTTGTCTTCTACAAACACTACATTATGGAATCTTTATTTATGTATAAATTAAAACTGTTTGTAAATGAACAAAAGAAATCAGCTTTATTAAACTTTTCTGTGCTGTTTTGTGCTTTGAATTTGTATTTTTCATCTCATGTTTACACAGACATTGTATACTTGTCACTACTGCCGAGTTCAGTTTTGTATTTTCAGTTGGCAGTTTATTTTGTTGATAACAAACATTGTTCAAAATATCCAGGTATGCTTTAATTCTTGCTATGTTTACTTTTGTTCTTTTTAAAGTTTATGTTGTGTGCCTAACAAGTTTTCTGCTATACTGTGTCTCTACCTGTAGGTCTTCAGATTTTTAAAGTAGACAGATTTTTAGCTGCTGACATCAGATAGGCACAGACTGATTACTAAACAAACAAACAAATCTGCATAAACAATGTGTAAATTCAGAGTTCTTTATTCTTTAAAAATTTTTTTTACCAATCTTTTTTCTGCATTTTAAATTGAAAATACAGTAATATGTCATACAAATATAACTAACTTGAGATTACCAAATATACCTACATAAAGTGTATGCTGTATATGCTGTACTGTTTATATGATAGTAGGAGAAAATACAGCACCACTAATTCCTAATTAAACATATAGATGAGCTATAATCTGTTGTATGCATTGACCTCCACAAAAACACCTGCAGTTGTACCCAAATAGGAATAGGTTAGTGACTAAAATTTGTATTCAATATATTTATTTAATAATTCCTAATTATAAAATGACTATTGTTTTAGATTTCAAGACATTTAACTTCTAAAAAAGAAAACAAAGCTTTTGTTGGAAAACTTTCAAAAATTATCTGAAAGATATATTTTCAGACTTTTTAACAGCATAAATGAAAACATGTTTTCAAGAATCTTAGGCTAAGCTTATAGTAGCAAATGATAAAGCAGTTTTAGTTTTTTTATTATGTAAACTTGAAAGGAATTTTCTACCTGCAAGCTCACAGTTAACTACATGCTAATTTCCATTGCTTATAAGTTTTTTGCAAATGAAGTTTATTAATAATAATCACTCATTGACTTGAATTGGCAAAAAATCTGTTTGTTTGTATTTTACCAAGTTGTGTTATTGATCAACTTGTTCTTTACTATTTTAGGAAAATCACTGAATTATCAATTAATGTCAGAAATTTTCAGGCATTTCCCCCCCCCCCAAATACATATTAAGGCATTAGTGTGCAGTATATCATTAATTTGATGTGCATCTTATATCTGCTAACATATTATTATTTTTTGTTTGAATCTCTCTCTCTCTCTCTCTATAAAATTCACAAACAAGTTATGGTAGTAATGCATTTTTTACTCTATCAACAATTTCTAACATTTTTCAGTGATAAAAATGTTGACAAGCTCATGGCTGACAGCATTTTGATCATAACACAAAGAAAAAATGTGTATCCTTTGAACACACTGACTGACAAACTTATCTCTCTCTGTTATCGGTGTTAGCAGTTTGGAAACTTCCTGCTCTGAAAGTTGCATGTAAGCTGTTTCCAGAGTAACTTTAGCAAAGGGTTTATTTATTATTTTTTTTAATTAGTGTTTTGTATCTAGAATTGACTGCAAGAAGAAAGACAGTATGAATTCATCATTATTATGGTATTATTTTATTTTTTAAAAAAATAAAATTTATGAAGCTTGTTGTTAAACATTTGTTTTATTTATTCTATTTTGATTTATTATAGTCCTGTCTCTCTCTCTCTCTCTCTCCCGCTCCCACACACACACACACCACACACATACATAATGGTGGGATGTGGATAAAATCTGAAACAAGTTTCTATTTGCCAATAATTCCCATGATGAAAACTGCAAAAACCAACACATGTTAATGGTCAGTACTGTCATCTATCTTCTAATGTGTTCACCAGACTAGAAGTGTATTTTCTTAAAACAATCAAACATGAAAACTTTTGCAAAACTAATTTTTCCACTGTTATTAGTGTTTCTTATTCTCGATTGCTTTTTAGTTTAATGGTTTCTTTTTCTTTTAAATGAGTGTCCACTGCTTGTTTTTGTTGTTGTTTTTAAAAACTTTGGTAATTTTGTAAATAGTTGGCAAGAATCAATGTTTGGTTGGTTAACTGTAATACTCAACAGATGTTTTTATTTCAGCAATTTCATAACACTGGCTCTAAGCCAAAAGTCATTTCCTTTCCACTTTTCACTACTGCTAAAGATATGGTTAAAAATGTTTTTTTACTCCTGAAGGTAAGATAACGTATTAAAAAACAAACAACTACTAAGAGTAATGTCAGCACATTTTTTAAATTTACATTTCTATTACTTAGCATAAGGTGGTATGATAAGCAATGAAAAGGATGCATAAAGCGCTTATATTTTGATATTGAAACAAAATTTTAATTTTAAAAAAAAAAAAACAACAGAAAAATGGCTACAAAAAGCATACAAAAGTAAATACAACTAAATGAATATTTTGAACTATATTTTAATTTATTATTAGTATAGGGGCATAAACAAATTAAAGCTGCAAAAATGGATATTAGAATTGGTAAAAAAAATTAAAATATAAAAAAATGCAGATTTAAAAAGAGAGGTAAAGGACACAGAAGTTTTATGCCTTTGCAAAACAGGCTTCAGATATATGCTAAATAAGGATTCTTAAATTTGAAGTTTGAAATTGCAACAAGATATTCCCAGCATCGTGATGCCTTTTAAAATGGATCTGTGATTTAGAGATATATGACTAAAAAGGGCTAAATTATTTTTACCTATCAGATGTGACATGAACCACTTATGGACACATTGGATTTTTTTGTCCACATAGGCAGCCTTTTAAGACCAATATTGTACAAAGTGGGCAACAACTGTGAAAGAGGAATACAATCCTTAAACTGAAAAATGGATAAAGTTTAAAACAAAGATAATTAAATCTTTTTTTAACTGGTAAGATTAATACTCTAGAAAAGGAAACAGATGAATAGCTGTTTAGGTTCAGTAGATTTAATTATTAGATAAATACATTTGAAAGAGTACTCTATATACATTTTATCAATGATATGCTTTGGAAAGTGATTAAATTGTAAAATTTGGAAATTAATGGTACTTATTTATCAAAATTAATGAAAGAAAATCAAATCCTGTATGTTCCATAAAATAAAATAAAATTCAGATTTGATTTATTATATGAAAATGGGACAAAACTATCTCATTTCATAGCAAGGCCCAATAATGTAGGTTTATAGTATGTAGATATATCAAGAAAACTATTATTCATTAAAAAGGGTGTCACAAAAAGATACTTCACTTCATTCTTAGCTACCACAGTAAACTGAAAAATGACATGTTGAGTATTAAGCCATTGTAAAAAGTCATTAATAATGACAACTGAAAGAAACAATGCAAATGTGTCATCACCATACTTACAATAAAATGTAGGTAATTGGCCTTTACCTGTTACAAAATTGATCTTCACTGGCAGATGTAAAAACACCTGCCAGGATAGGGCAGGGCAAGACCCTATGGCAACACCATCATTTTCTACATACAGCTTGTATTAAAAATGAAGTAGACATCGTGTGTAGTCAAATTAATAATTTACACATCATTGACTTTGGATTTGAGCAGCAGCTATGGTATTGGCAAACAATTAGTTAATACAAATTTCAATAATATAATCAAGGAGAGCATTAGTGAAATACAGTGTGGCATCAAAAACTGTACATCATGTGATTCTAAAATAGGCATTATACAAAAGTGATTAGTTATTATATTTACTCATGACAGCTGATTGAAGCATGTTAAAAGTATTGTCTAGTGTGCAAAACCACCTCTATGTTTTTTTCAATCACTGCTGTTGTGTGGTAGTATTCAGTTTATCAGAAAGGTTTCCCTGCATTACTATTTTATGCACAGTTGGTTAATATTTGAATTTTGATTGATTTTAACAGCAAAATGATGTGCTAAGGACTAACCCTGATCACTGCCATTTTGATACTTAAAATTTTGACATAAATATATACATATATTATACTATAGATCTTGGCACTGTTTGCCCTTCCCATGATTCTACAACTTTAATGTAAATGTCAGCTGGAGATAAGTGAATTTCTGAGCAACTTCATGCAGTATGGCTAGCAAGAAATTGAAGACTAACATATAATAATGATAAACTTAAAATTTTTACTTTTTATTTGGTTCTCATGGTGCCGTGTATTCCATACAGAAATGCTCATCAATTTGTTTGTTTTTTTTTAAGTTTTAAACATTTAAAAAAATGTATTCATTTGTTTGTTTATTCATATTCATTTTTAGAAGCTCTCTTGTAAAAACTTGCATATTCTTGTGGGCACACAAAGTTTGATTATTTACTAATTTAAAAAATAAAAATTTTCAAGAAAATAAATTATGCATGGTATGTAAACCTCTGGACTGGACTAACAAACTAAAAGAAGCTGATTGATGTTCCTTTGGGTATTTTTTGATTTTGGTATCCGGATACTCAGTCACAATTTAACCACTATTTTGTGTTTTTGTTGCTTTTTCCTCATCAGGGGTAATATTACATAGAACTTATAGCCTCCAGGAGTTGTTTGTGCCTCCCAACCCAACTAATTTCTCTAATGAGCCTTGCTGATAAAAGTGATCATAAAATTTTCTCTTGTCAGAATCATTTATGTAAAAAGGCTGGCACCATGAAGGTTCACAGTAGGCATCAGACAAATTTTATTGCAAGGAAACCGTCATGTGATTTATATCTAAAGTTTTCACTCATTTAGTTTAAAAAAAAAAGAAGAAGCTAATGAAAAGTCATGGAACTGCATGACTTCTTTTTCAGTTTGTAAAGGATTCTTTGAGATAACGCAGCATTCATTTGTTGGAGGTGAGGCTTCTGGGTAGAATCTAAATAACACATGGAATAAATGAGACGAACAAGTTATTTGAATAAAGAAGTAGCATTTTCATTGTAGGTAGTCAGGCAGTATAATTACAGTCTAAAAGGAAGATTTTTCTTAAATATACTTCATTAATATTTCTTGTGCATTAAATGGTAAGTGATTGGTAAGTGTTTAGTATTATGTTTTGTTTTTGTTCTGAGAAATTTTAGAGTAGAAAGTTTGTTTGTAAAAAATCTAATGATTATTTATAAATATTGTGTCATCTTTCAAAAATTTGTTTTCTGATAAAGTTAATTGAGCAATTTCATTGATAATAAAGGTTCTATGATCCAGTGAAAATCATTTTAAGTTTAGACATTTTGTAAGTTTTTGAATTTTTCTCCATCTTTATGGGCTATGAAGTAGCATCAGGCACCAAAGTATAATTCATGGAATTTTGCATAATTTATGTAATAGCATATGCTATGCTTGGACTGATACAATAAAACCAGAAATTAAATAGTAGATTATGCAGTCATACAATTTAATTCAATTCAAATCAAATAGTTTTTAATAGTACAGGAAAGCATGTATGACCTTTCTAATTTTATGCAGAAAAAATCTTTTCATACTTAGAAAATGAAAATATTTCTATGAAAAGTGCATTGCATGTAGCAGATTATTGAAAACCATGGACTACTTATTCTCTTAGTGGTTTGCATTTAGTTTGAAGAATCTCCTATTACTGACAGTATTCCTTTCTTTTTCTAGTTTTGAAGTATAAAATATGTAAAGATTTAAACCCGGCAAGATTAATGGTTTTATATTATTTTACATCTAAACCAATTAATTGGTTTAAAAGAAAGTAAAAGGTATTTTGGGCATATACAGTAATTTTAAATAAAACAAAGGAAAAGACAACAATTAAGCGCTGAAACAATGGTTTATTATAGTAGCATCAATTGCAAAATGAATTATTTACCAGAATCTCTGAATATGGCTACATTTTTGGAGAAATAAGTATGCATAATGAATAATAATAATAATAAGAAATCACACAGGACAAAATTATACATTAGGTACATACATATATTTTGAAGGTGTATTAGACAGTATAAAATGGAATATATGGAATTAGAATTTTACAAATTAAGAAAAATAGGATGTATAAGTTTAAAACATGGTCTTATGATATTTGTAATAAGTCAGAATATTTTTAAAGAAAAGAGAGAAAAAGACAGGTGAATCTACTGTGAACTGAGTTAGTTTAAGGTTTTGTTAAAACTAATTTAAACAGTGTCTATGTAATAATTTGTATTATGTTTAGTATATATTTACCATTTACTGCCATGTAAGAGTTTTCCAAGGCTGTTTATTTCAAGTATTGTACCACCTCCCCCTATCAGCCAGTTCCAAGCACAATCACTAAGATATATAATCTTAGGCCAGCTTGCTAACATAGTGAAACAGATGGTGTTTACTCTAAAATTAGGTGATAATTCACTCTCTCTGAACTGTAGGTGCTGTGAGAAACTCTTTGTGACTCAAAATATCAGATTTCTTGTGTACTTTCTCAAAAGTCTTTACTTGTTAGTATTAGTTTTATTAGCCAAAATGTTTTCATAAAATGTACATGCTTTAAATGTTGTTTTTTTTTTATGAAACTATCAAACTTCAGTTTGTCTTCTTTTTTAAAATTTTTACTTATTTCTAACCCATTGAGATTTTGCATATATATAAACCTCTCAAAATAAAAAAAAATTACTGTACATTTTAACATTACAATGCCTGTGAGGGTTATGGACTCAGTAAAAATAGGTGGGAAATTTCCAGAAAACACTATAAAATGAATAATTACCTTCCAAAAGTAGGGGAAAATGGATTTTAAAGGTTATTTCATGGAGTATTAAAGGGTTGATAGTATACCATCGTAACTTATTTTTGTTAGTGAGCATTGATAGATATTATGTGCTTTATTTATGCACAGCAAAAAAATTTTGATGTATTATTTGAAAAATGTAACTAACTACTGCAAGCTACATTTTTTTTATTAATATAATAGTTAATTTTTAATGACAACACTATGAAATGTTAATTTTTTTCATAATAAGAGAATTAATAGGAAATATATTAATCAGGCAGGTACTAAAAATTACTTTTATAATTCTTCTACAATGAACAAAATTAAGAATGAGACAAACTGCGGTATGTACTGTGACAGCTTGCCATTAGTGGTCACATTTGTTCCTTAACAGGTCTAGGCTCTATTTGTTGTTTAACAAGAGATCTAGTCACTATCTCTCATTTGTTTGTACTGGCCTTTCTTGCTTAGGTTTTTCTGGGTACTCCAGTTTCTGCTTACTACTAATCTCTTATCAAAGTTTTCAGTTTTTATAGGTAAAATGAAAAAGTTGAAAAATATATTTTCTAAAAAAACCATTAACTTATTTTGTGGGGGCACCCTGCTTTCATAAATGTTTGAAATTATTCTATACATAGGAAATAATAATTATGTGAATGGAAAAACTGCCATACTTTTTTAAAGCAATTTATTTTAGATATTGGTCATTATAGAATAGATTGATTGAGATTTGGTGAGATGGATTTTTGCATTCCTAAACTAATTTACTTTTTTTCTATTGATTTAATTTCAAATGCTATAAAATTTGTATCAAAATTTTTAAAACTTTTTCTAAAAATGGAATCTTAACTATTAGTTTCGTTTAAATTCATTTGGTTCATATAGGTTTAAAGAAGCCATTATTCATTGGGTCATTTCATCTTAACTGCTTACTAGTTGTTTCAGAGTTGTGTGGGAAAATATATATGACCTGGAGCCAGTTATCATTTTCTTCTGGAAACTCAACACTTCTGTACTGTAGGTTAGCATAAACTATAAACATAACAAGTTAGACATTCCCGAGACCTCCTGTTGTAGATTACTCAAGATAGCATGCCCATATCCATGAATTCTTGGTTGCAACAATAAAATTTTTGGAATATTCTCATCTTTGACCAGCCAGCTGGTTTTGGAGGATGGTTGAAATAAACATACAGCTAATGCAGATGCTGATCTTGCTATGAGGATGATGGATTGAAGTATTGATTCTTGCCTGATACATAACAGTATCTAACTGTATAAAGTATCCTTACTGATTTGTTTGCAGTGTTTTATATTATACACAAGTCTGTTTAGATTTAGTTATCTTGGTTCATTTTTGTGGTCAAAACTAGTTAAAATGCAGAAGCTGCTATCTTGAAATAATTTATATTGAAAACCACTTGGCTTGCAACATTTTTAGAATCTGTGTATAAAATATTTTAGACAGATATTTTATCTAATTGTTTTTCAAATGATAAATGATATAGATGGATGTACTTTTTTGAATTTTGCTGGTAACTATTATATAATTTAATTATGAATACACCTGCTTACTTCTTCATTTTTTCTTAGTACCATACATCATTGAAAAAATATTTGTTTTATTATTTTAAAATCTTTTAATGTTGACTGTAAAAGTCACTGCTTTGCTGTATCTAATAGAACAAACAAAATATCTTAATACATAGATAGCAGTTACATCAATTTTTTAAAAAAATATGCTCATTTAATTATCAATATCTAAATGTTAAATGTATTAAAATACCCAGTTTTCCATTGCCATTTGTTCACCAAGAAATACACATAAAAAGACAGAGGTACAAATTTTTAAAACATATAAAATTCCCTTTGCTTTTAAAATCAGCATCTAGCAGATCTTTAATACTAGTGACACATTTTCCTTTATCATTTTGCTTGGTAAGCCATTCCAAGCATTTATAGCATAACTGCTAAAAAATAATCTCCTAACATCCAATCTAGTCTGATATTTGTTTATTTTTGTACTGATGGCAGGAGTATCATAGGATATGTTAATTAGATTGAGGAATCCATTTATAGGCATTTTTCTTGCCTGAAAAAAGTTTTGAATATTTCAATTAGATCTAAAAATATATTTTAATATCTATATATTCATTATGGCAACCAGGTTCGTCTCAAAAGACCTTTTGTTTGTTTAGTATTGTTTAAATGATATGAAAATGTACCTCACAGATGACATGAACAATGAAGGATGTAGTGTGTAGCAATTTAAGTATTGTAGGGGCTTAAACTAGTTGAAGGTTTTTACCAAATATTTAGTCTTAAAACCAGATGCATTATTAAAAGTAGCAAAATATTTTTAAAAAATTTGATGATATTAGCAGTCTTTATTTTTTAATGGTAATGAAAAAGATCAAACAGTAAAATGTAATGAATTATTTTTAAAATTCTCTCTCTTTCTCTCATTGTTTTAGAAAATACTGATCAATTCAACAAATACTCTTGCTAGTAAAAATGCTGTAACAGTAAGGTGTTTTCTTTTTTTGAGTATACTTTTCCTAAGAGAAACAAATTTGTTTAAAGCAGAAAAGATAACACAAATTCTTATATAAATTCCCATCAAGATACCAACCCCTTGAACTGCATTGGATGTAGTATCATTGAACCTTTATAGCATTGGACATGTTATGTTCTCTTGGGAACTATTCCTCTCTGGAATCATTTTACACAACAGCTGCTTCTAGCATTTGGTTTGTGATATAACAGCTGCCAATGGGTTTTGTACCTTTAAATGTTTCAAAGAGTATCTGGCTAAGATAGAATTGCCTTTTGCACCCAGAAGAATTTATTCACAAATGCAAACTTGGATTATTGTTTAATAAGCAAGCTATACATCCAGCATTTTTTTGGTTATGAGATAGTTTACTTATTAAAGAGGTCATTTTATGATAAATTCTGGTTTCTGTTTCAGGCTCTTATTCTACAGAATTCCATGTGTCAATAATATTACATAGTAGCTGAAAGTTTATTATCTGTTTTTTTTTAAAATATTTTTTGATTAGCAAGCTAATAAATAATGCTAAATAATAAAGAGTACATGGATTATTTTCTTCAGGACTTGCTGATTTTTTTTGGAGGGAGGAGGCTTGAATTTTTGCTATTTTTAAGATGAATACTGTATATGGCTAACTTAGTTACATATGAAAATGCCATTAATTCTTTGGACAAAAAAAAAAGGGTTATATGTATTTAAAAGTAGGATTATTATTTAAGGATCTGATAAAGAAATACTGTGTAAAAATATATACTGATGCATTTTGTATTTTGGTGAGGATGTGTAATATTAGAAACCTCAAATAATTTTGTGCCCATCAAAATCTAGAATTAAGTAAGGCTAGGATAAAAGTAATAAGTTTAATCAGACATTCTATTTTATGAGGTTAAGGTAGGGTGCTGGCCCTGGCTTTTGCTTTTGGGCTTCTGGTACTAAAACAAGGGATGGAGAATGTAATTTAATTTTAAAATAACAAATTGTCAGTATGTTCATTCTCTTGTGTGTATAGCACAATGGTTTATTATTCTAACCAGATAAAAAGGTACAATGCAGCAAACAGTTCATTTATAGATGGTGCATCACTATATTAACTGTACTGTGATATTGCTAGGAATGGCCAACTTTTCAGTTTTTACTGCTTATTGACCCTTTTTGCTGTTGTGGTACTCTGAATAAATGGTCTACCAATAAAATATGTTAGATTTTAGATGTTAGATACCATTCACTGCAGTGTAGCATGCACATCTGAAGATGTACATATATGTTCTGTCTTGCCACATATAAAACACTTTTAATACTGACCTAGCAGACATGTTAGATGTTTGTAGATGAAGTGGCACCTACTATGGATAGAAATCTTGAATGAAATTTCTTTATATTTTTAAATAATGCAGATTATTCAGTAAGAACTTATCATGTCATCCTTTCTTATTCAAGTTAGCCCAAAACGGCCAGATACCGATGAGTTGTTTAATGACCATTTCTGTCTAAGCCAGTAGTTTCCTACCTTTTTTTTTGCTATGACCCTAAACTGGCCACCAACAGGACCTCCTGATCCTCAGGTTTATGACAAAATTTAACATCTGTATAAATATAAACACTAATTATGTTTATTTGATTATTAATTAATTTATTTTCATTCATTAATTATTTAAAATTAAAAGAAACCTGATGTAAATTCAGGTTAAATATTTTTTATTCAATATCTTTAAGCATGCTAAGGCTCAATGAACCACTGATGATGTCCATTTAATCACATACAAAACAAAATATTCACCTGAACACGACGCACAAGAGAAAACTAATTGAAATAAAAAGTTATAAAAAACACAAAAGGTGGTAGAAATCCTCTTGAGTGGTTCTGGCCTTTTTATGGACTCAACACAACTCGCTAGTACAATCTTTTATACTCATGATTGGAGAGTGAAAAAATCATCCTTATTTGGAAATTCTTGGTAAAAAACCAGGCTCATGGAAAAATGTATAATAATTCTTAGTTTTGTACTCATATGCAGAGGTAAGGAAAGAAAAAAAGAACTTTTTGGTTGGCAGGGTCTCACCTCAACCAACCTCTTGGGCACTTTTCTGCATTAGAAAAGCAAAGAGAATTTTCTCCTGATGACCCTTGGTGATCCTACTGAAGATCTCCTCCACCCTGCAACCCTGATTTGGGTTGTATTCCAAGGTTGAGAACTACGGGTTATACTATAGATAGTACATGTAGAAGGATGCTGGTCTGCATTGTCATTTCTCTGTTTCTGTTATTGTTGCAAAAGTGGTTTTACTAGTGAAACTACTAGCATGAACCACATACATTACCCAGTATGTTTATCTACTTGATATGTGATGGAATTCAAAGTGAATCCTTTCCTTCTGGTGATACGAAGGTCATGAATGTTCATATTTTGGATCTCTCACTTAGCTGGTTGGACAGTGATGGAGAAACATCAAGGAATCATAGATGGAGAGCAACAGCAATGGGGAGGATAGCCAGGTCATGGAGTGGGAGTTTGAGCCATATGTAGTCAATCAACATGCTAGTATTTTGATTCTGTGGAAGTTGTTGTCCATAATAATATGGAACTAGTGGATTTCTTCTGTGTCTGTGATACAAGAGGATTTTTTCCACCAGGTGGCTGAGGAGTCTAACTGCTACTGTGACACACAAACTCAGAAGGATGCAAGCAGAGCTTGCAATACCTGGATAGACACCACCAGGGAGGAGAAAAAACAGTTGAAATCATCACTATAATTCCATGTCATCCATTGAGGACTATTGGAATGAGGATGACAGAATTAGTGATAAAAAGCAATGACAGTGAGGAGATTCAAGAAAATGAATTAGTAATTGGCCTCTCCATAATAAATGGATGATTTTACTTTACATTTTTTACTTTCTGTATTATAAATTAAATCTTTCCTTTTGTTTCCCGGACATATTTTCTTTTTATTTTGATTATAAACTGTGATTTTGCTAAGTCATTAGTGCTATTTGGGTCATTTCATGACTTTTAAATATGTTTTAAATAACTTTAATCAAGTAGATGCTTTTGTGCAGCCATCTTGGAAGTTTGCTGAATGCTCGTGCATATTAAATATTGGGAAAGGGTTCACTAAAGGAAAAGTATTTAGAAATTCACAGTGGTGAATCTTAGATAATTATTGTTACAAATTTATTATGCAAAATGCAACAAATTTTTTAAAAATATTTTCAAACTAATTTACTTGTAATATGTTAGAATCTGTTTCTGTCATGAATATTTTGTCTTTTTCCTCTTGATCCTTAAAGTTGCTATTGCAATCATTTTGTTATTTTGTATTCATTGGTTGCAAATTAAAGGAAGCTATATGAATTCTAAATACTAATCTGATTATTGCTTGTGTGTTGTTGTTCTTTGCTATCAGCATTTATGCATCAGCTTCTCAATGGATTATCAGGTATTGTCATCTTTCATTGTTTATTATTTAAATTATAATTACAACTAGAGATTTTTTTTTGTCAGCAGCTTATTTACCAGTGAATAAGTGTCTCTGGTGTTTATGGGGTTGGGGAAAATCTAGTAGCATTTCTCCTGAATGGTAAATGAATGCAGCAGTCAAAGCTCAATATTTCATAAGTTCTTCTTGGTAAAGACTATAAACGTTGTGTGCGTGTGTGCGTGCTTACTCAACCATGTGACGTAAGACAAATCCTGAGGAGGCTTGTAGAGAGAAATTGCATACACACAGTATTGATTCTTGTTTAAGATGTAGCTATTCTCACCAGTAATACAAAATTTTTGCTGAATCTAACAGCATATTGACAAAGATACTTCAGTTTTTATAAGCATCTAAACTTAGAAATTTTTAAATTAAAAAATGATAGTTTAGTAAATCATTAATAATATAATAATAGCAGCCAGCAGAGGTAGTAGTAGTAGTAGTTTCATTTATTTATTTGTTTGTTTTTATTTTGTAACCAGTATTCATAAGACTAGATTTCTCCTTTAGTAAGGTCGTAGTTATACCATCTTTTATAATTTCATCATCAACTTTAATAATTTTTTTTCTAAATTGTTACCACTTTTTAAATACTATTTGTGTGTGCGCACTCATGTGTTACAATTTGATGGAAAAGAAACTCTATTAGACATCTAAATATTTTTTTAAATGACATATTTCTTTAACTTTGTTAAGTATTTTACATACCACTTTAGACATTTTTTGTATTTAATAAAAAAACACTTAAAGGTATAAAATATTTTGCATGCAGCTATCATAAAATTACATTTACAGGGTAGGAACAAATTTGGTTCAACTATTTTCATCTAGTTTGAGAATTCAAAGATACATTTCTTACATTAAAAATGCAAATGGATACATTATGATTTGAAGAAAAACAGTAACAAAAAACAGGTAAAATTTTTAATTTAAAAACCTTAAAAACTCAGTGGTTATATTATTTTCAAAAAGAAATAAGAAAGTAATTATATTAGTAATAATTTTTAACTTAATCTGAATATTATTCTAAGGATTAGCCTGGGAGTGTCATTGATTTATAAAAGTTGATTGTATTTGTAGCAGGTTTTTATCTATTTTATCACTTCAGTGTCCATTCCAGTAGTGTTTGTCATTTTTTGTATGTGTAACAAATTCGGGACTTTTAATAAAAATTAGTTGAATTTTAGCCTAGATGAACAGCCAGCGTTGATGGATATTTGATAAGTTTGATACTTACCTGATAAATACCTGACATTAAACAAATTGATACAGGGTCATCTAGTGAGTAAATGATTGACCTTTCTGATTTAAAAGAAAAATTAAATGCAAATATAATGTTATGCCAGCCTCATTTAGTAAATCTATCACTCACAATAACACATCTATATACAACATTTGTCATGAAAATAAAACAAAAAAAGAAAATAAAAACAACTATTTAATTTTAAAAGTGAAAACCATAATCTAACAATTATAGAGCAGATTGCTGTGTGCAGACACTTACCAGAAGTCTGTGTGTTACTCTTACAGCTCATGATAAATATGGTCCCAAGTAAAGGGATATGGGTAATGCCTGTTTGTTGGGCAATTTGAAGCTGACCTTAAAACAACAGCTAGCTTTAGTACATTTGAATAGCAAATACCTTGCTTCCTCTGGTATCTCCATCTGTATTACCTTTAAGTCCCTGAGCCTGGGAACAGATGGAAGGGGTTTTTCTCAGTAGCTTTTCAGGGTATTTTCTGTCTGTACAGAGAAAAAGAAGGAGGGGTTTAAAATGGTTTTACAAAGATGTGACCATCTGTTGATACAATAAATAAATAGGAATTAAGTTGTTTTTCTGCATGCGTTTGTTTTTCTTTTAATGAAATTTGAGTTAGAAAGGTGGAGAAGTCAAGTCATCTGCTTCTTAGATATAATTCTAAAGTAAAAGATAGCACATTCTAAATCAGAGTACAAAAGGACTAAAGAAAAAATTCTAATCAATGGAAAACAATTAGAAATTGATGACAATAATTTAATTTGCACGTTTTCTGGATGCTGTCAACATCCTCACTGCAGATATATACTAAAGTATTATTGCCATGTGATGCTACAAAGTGCAGTCAATATGACATGTCATTTGTAAAACGGCTGGCTTCCTAGTATTTTAGATTTCAGTGAATAAAACAAAGAAAACTAAAAGTTTGTTTCTTTATTATTACTTGCATTGGTTATATTATCTTTTGTACTGTGCAAGTTACATTATTGAATTACTGATTCACTTTAAAGTATATAAACAGCAGCTATGGAAAGATTTTTTGTTTGTTGGTTTTCTTCAGTTCAGCTGATAAATTTGGTTAGTGACCTTTCAAACTATAAGGCAACCTGCATTGCATTGTAACCTACATTCTTTACCAGACCACTTAGACAACATGGTAGTTCATTGGCTATACTACTCTTCTGCTTAGGTTTAGGAGCCAGGTTTGCCTCTGTGGGAGTGGCTTGGTTTGGCATACCTCTCTGGTGTGGCTTCTTTTGGCTTTTCTTCTCCAGCTAGCATTTTTGTTTTATTCCACCTCTAAATATGAAAGGTTCTGTAGGGACTTTTAGTAGGTTTGTTAGGTTGGCCAAAGTTGGCATAGTGCTAGCCATAACTTCTGGTGTCTCACACAGCTCTTTCTCATTTGTGCTATTGTTTTAATATGCAGCCTATGTAAATCATCAGATACAACAGTGATAAGACAACATCGGACCATATCCTGGTTATAGGCCAGTTAAATAAATGAGTTATGAACTTTAAATTTTGCAATTTCACTTCTTGAGATAGCAACTTTATACAGTGGAAAATGATTTTAACTGTGAATGAATTCAAAGGTATGCTAAGAATAAGGAAGAGAAAACCAAAAGAAATAGATTTGATGCTGAATTTTGTAGAAAAATATGCAAAGGCTGCATGTGCTCATCTACTTTCATCTGTAATTTATCCAAGCAGTACAAAAATATCTTTTATTCTTAATCAATTAGATTTCACCAATAAATGTGATAAGATACATTAGGTTTCCCAGAAGCAGATTCCAGGAAATTTCAACAGATTTTTACAGAAAAGTTTGATAATCCAGGGAGAGTTAGCAACATTTATCAATTAAAACTAAAGTTTGATATTTTTGGTTATCTTGATTTGTTTAGTTATTTATTATTTTGCTTATAATCATAATTTGTGTAGATGTAAGAGAAAAAGACCAGGACTAATGTAATGTTCAGTGAGTGAAAAACCTCTCTTGTACCTACCTACCTGTGTGTATTTGTACTTGCTTGTATTGCTATTGCTAATACTAGCAGAGCATATAGTTACTAATTAAATAGAACAACAACAATAACAAAATCATTACTTATTTGTAATATTAAACATCTATTATGCCTACCTACATAACACATTTCTCTGTTTCAGATATAAATTCTAAACCCAAATTTGTTGCATTATGGGAACTAGTCTCTCCATTTTCTATGGAACATTTTCAAAAAAGCACTTTTCAATTTTCACACTCCTGAACTTTGGTTGAGATACAGTGTACAAATAAAATCTTTGCTGTTGTTTAATTTCAACAATAACCTTGTGCATAGAAATTCCTTGAAACCTTAAATAAAAACTTTAAATTCTAAATCAAGATAAAATTAAGACTAAATGCTAATATTTAGATCTTTAGATTAAAAGATTAGGAAGGTAGTTTATTTGTTTATTTTAAAATTACTTATTTATTTGTCAGCTGACACACAAACATGTTTCTTTGTAAATGGTAATGGTGATCTAAATGTGATTTTGTATTAGCTTTTCTAAAGGTATTGGTAGTCTCCATTATTTTGTGGAAAGTTTTATCTCCAACACTTTTTCTCATACCATTGTTCACAGAAAGTTAGATTGTGACACAAAGGCATCTTAGTAATTTTACTTGGGGGGGGGTTTACTTCATTTGAAAATAAAATATTTACTTGGAAATTAGAGATTATAGTTTTTTAAAACTTTTAAGAAGTTTTATTGCTACCTTTTGCTTTGTCAGCAAGCTAGACCCAAAGTGAAGCCAGAAAGATTTATTCAACCTATTCAGAGCTGGAGGTTACATAACTTATTTCAAGGGAAATAGCCTGGCCTCTAATTGCAAGAGAATGATGACTAACTAGCTATTTTGGTGAGGCCAGGAAGTGATATAGGATAAAAGAAATGGGGGGGGGGGTGGAGAAAAGAGATCAGTGGGATGAGGAGGGTTGACTGTGCTTTTGTTTGGAATATAACTTTGAATGGAATAGAACTAGCATGGTATTTTCTCACACTAGAACAAACTGCCCTGAAACAATTTTCTAAAAACGAACAATAAAATGATAATGTTTGAAATTAATTTTTATGAATTTTTTGTTGTTGTTGTATGCTTCATAAAAAAATTTGGTTTTTAATAATGTCAGGTAGGTGTGTGTGTCTTCAGTTGAAAGAAAAAGAAGTGAAAGAAGACAAATATAACGTTAGTTCATTCATTAGTGAGAATTGGTGACTATAATTCTCCAATATGAAAAAAAAAATTATAATTGTAATGAATACTAAAAATATTTTTATAGAGTGAAGCAATGAATAAATCGATGTAAGAGACACTGGACATGCTGAAGTAAGTTTAATAGCTATACATTTAAGAAAGTCTTTGCTAATTTCTTTCTTGGAAGGAACTGGGTTGGCTTTACTACAAGATATGCTGTATGAGTAAACTGTTATAATTTAATCTCAAAAACACATGCAATGTTTTAATTGCAATGCACTATTTTTATGGCTCAATATGGATCTAAAAGTTAAGTTAGGTTTTTTTTTTTGAGTTCTTTGAAAATTAAAATTTGGTTTTGAAAAGTTTTTTGAATTTTGATTGGCCAACTCTGTATAAACCCTGCTGTACAATAATTGTAAGTGAACTTTTTCTATCTAGTGCTCACTTGTTTGTTTTTTTTTTAGATTAATTTTCAAAAAATATGAATTACTGTTATGTTGGATTTTAAAATCATAGATTCCACACAATAAGCTAGCATGCCATCTAAATTAGACTAATCTACAACCTTATTATCTTATTCTAGTAGTATAATATTAGGTATCTATTTTTGTTCTAAGGGGATGTCACATGAGTTAAAATAAAATTTTTAAAAGTTGTACATGGAGTATAGATGAAAAATACCCATAATTTAAAGTAATTTTATCTGCTAATAAATGTAGAGATGTACAAAAAAAAATATTCTATGCATATATTTATAAAGTTTTGCTCATAGCTTGTTGAGCCAAGAGTTATACTGCATTATCTAGGTCCCAGATTTTGTGTGTATGTGTGTGTTGTGGGAAGGCTGAGTGAGAGGCTTAATGGTCAAGTTTATGATGACCAAAACAGACAACAACAACTTGAGAATATATCAGCTAAATTTACTTTATACTGATGTTATAAAAATTTGTTTTAAATAATGCAACTAATATGAATAACTTTGTACTATAAAGCAAGGGTGTTATTTTAAAGATACTTTTCATAGCTTGCCATTGATAAATCTGGTTCTTTTCTACAATAATGAAGACTGCAGAATGATCAAAGGGCAATAATCTAATATTCTGGTAAATTGTTGAATATTTACAAAAACATTTAAGTGAAACTAAAATTATTTTTAAAAACTGACAAGATTTTAATGAAAGTTGGAAGCCATGATGCACCCTCATTATATCCAGATTTATGCTAAATTAAAGCATTGTGAGTTGAATGGCACAACGTATTAAGAAAAATAAAACCATTTTGTGATCTTATGATTTCTTAAAACTCTATTTCATATATATATTTAATTTCTTTAAACAAAACCAAAAAAAAAGCTTTTAGTTTTGTTTTTGAGTCTGAGAGGCAGACGGCATGCATTGATGACCTTCTTTCTCCTAATAGAAAATACAAATCCAATCTAATTTATGATGTCTAGTTAAATATGGATATTTTTATTGAATGAGAAAGATTGGCAAAAGTGAATTTTTTTTTGCCTTTAAATTCTTTTCTTAATTTTGAATTTTATGGTTAATTTGCATATATACTGTATGCACTTTGAAGGATACTAATTTTTGTTGCTACCATTTTGGAAAAAGGAAAATGAACTTAAGCTTTGGTTAAAGCAATAAAAAATCTAGTCAACTATGGTCATATAATAGCAGATATAGTACAATGCAGATAATGAAAGAATTACTTATTTTCTTTCTTTGGGGCTCTAATAATCTGTATTCCCACTTATCTATTTTTGTCTCATTTCTGTGTTGTTAGCAAGATGCTTAGAAATCATGCTGAGAGTGAGAGAGATATAAATTTTATTGTTGAAAAAATTAAAAAAAATGATTGATCAGCCAGTTTGAATTTGGTATAATTGTTAATAAATCTCTTATTCAGTCTTTCATCAAAGAACAGTAAACATTCTTGGTCATTATAAGGAGTCATGTTGAAGAGGATGTAGAAAGCTGAAATTGGCATTATGTTGGTAAGGTTTCTTGGCTCTTTTGAATACACTGAATGTCTGGAAACAACAACAATATCAACATCCATTGAGACTCTTTAATGGATTGAAAGCACCATAATGCATTTCCAAAATATACTTGATATGGTGATAAATGTATTTCTTTCATGATTATTTCAGAGAATCTGCACAGGAAAGCATTTTTATCATCATTATTATTACTGCAAAAATGACACAAATGCTTACTTAATTTTTAAAAGTGCAGTTATTTTATTTATTGTAAGTTATATAAATTATATTGCTGTTCTATAGTTGTCCTTTAAGAATGAAGAAAAATCTGATAAAATAAACAAAAGAAATGTTTTTGTTTGTTTGTTTTGTTGCATTTTAAATTATTTTTCAGTGCTTTTGTATTTGTAACAGATTAGTTTTGTATTACCAGGAAATGTTCCGCAAGAATGAGTGAAACAAATTTTATGACCTTTCAAAGAAGCTTTCTCAGAAATAAAGATTTAAATCACAAACTTCTGTCTAAGTTTCTGTGAGAAGCATAGTACAATCTGATGTATGCACATAATGTCAACTGATTAAAGAAATGATTGATTAATTAAAATTTAAAATATTTTTTTAAAAGTTTAAGTGGAGTATGTAATTCTGACAGGCTGATTAGTTTTGACAAACTACCAGTCTCACTTGTCCTATGCTTAGTATTTTTTAAAATGTTATGATCATTACATATTTTTAGAAAGAAATAACTTAGTTTTTATTAACGGCCTTTTATTTTTGCAAGAACCTATGGAAATCATTATTAAAATAATTCATTACACTGATCTATGCTTTTAAATTAAAAAATAGAGTTCTATATAATTTTCTGATTAATTAATCTATATGCATATGCTATATTTTGGCATGACAAGGAACCCCCTTTTAATAAAAGACATGCCTCAGTATTGTTTTTTTAGAATATATATAAAATTATCACCTTGATACTAGTTTTTATTTGGTTTTAGAACTGTATTTGCATGCAAATGTTTAATTTTGCCTTTACTTTTTAAAATTAATATGCATTAAATAAAATTTAATAAGATTTAGGATTTAAAAAAAAATGATGTGAAAAGTTTCTCATTAAAACTTCAAGTGTTACGAAAATTTGGCTAATATTTTTTTTTACACTGTTCTATTTATATTATTTAGGACATTAAAAAAAACAAACAAAGCAAACAAGATTGTAACATCCTTTTTTTTGGTCCATTTTGCTAAGTTACTCAGTTTGGTTGCTATTGTAATTGTCTTTCAATAACCTTAAGAATGCAGGATCAGGATCACAACATTCTTATTCACTAGGTGGCAAGGAAGACATGAAGGCAGTTAGCAGAATTCAGAAAACAGATCAACTCAAACAGGTCTGATGCACTCTGACCAGCCACACCTAAGAAAAATGATGAGAGGAAACTGGAAAAGTGATGCGGAAGATCAAGAGCAATCTGACAAAAAAAAGTCTAGACTCAAAATGGAAAAACTATCACTTTTGGAATGTTCACTATATTCCACTGACCCCAATCTTTGGATACATACAATCACGGTAAAAATTTTAGGAAACTAAGGCTTTATTCAGCAGTTTGGTTTTAAAATGTTGACATGATTCCATTATAACTGTAGAGTATAGTGCAGATAACAGATAGTGAATAGTCAAGTATTATGCCAAATGCTTTATATAATTTAAATTTCTAACACACGAACCGCCCTTTTTCACTTTAATACTTTGTATTTCATTTGCAAGGTTTACATTAAATCTTTCAAATGATTTAAATGTTCCATTTATTTATTTATTCTTATTTAGTTGGAATTTAAGAATTTTTTATTACAAGGAAGAATGAAGTAAACCAGATTTCTTCTATTATACAGCAATAAATGACTGTCGTCATTATGATTTGCAGATGTAAGTACATAAATTATGTTATAGTTTTGTTTTTGTTATCTACTTTAAATTAACAGTTGCAAACAATAAAAAAAACTAATTCTTTTAAGAACAGATAAAGATGCATTACTTGTACTGATGAAACTAAAAGCAGAATGTGAAACTATATGAATTAAGCAGTTCCAATTCCAGAAGACCTACAAGGTGTCATATGTCAGTTAGGCCTGTCTGGTTTTGTGTTTCACCCTGGGAAAGTTCTGTTCTAAAGTAAAGGAATGTCTTTAATGAGAGCTATTTCCATAGTCTTGGAGTCTGAAGGAGGGAACTAGATGTCATAGGAGAGTCTAGGCAATGTTATGGATGGTCTGGTGACATTTCACAGTGCCTAACCTTGCCAGGGCCTGTGGAAAAGAATTAAGCAGAGCATTGAAGTCCCCCAGAGCCATCTGATCTAGATCCATTAAGTTTTTCAGGACTTTCCTGTATCTAACACAGGAAAATTGGTGGTGGTATCAACATCACAAGCATTTTAAAAGAAAGCTTCATTTTATTGACTGCTGATGTGTCAGTGTTAATTTCTGTCAGCTACTCTCCAGGCAGACTTATTTTCCCTTGATAGTTTATGTACTTTTGACTTTTGAAAAATGAAGGCAAAAAAGTTTCTAAAAATCAGTAAATTTTAGCCTCCAATAAATCTAATAAAATAAATAGCAATCAAAGGCATACTTTATGAAATAATAATCTGAAAAAATATTCTGTGTTGAAAGCCAGTTAGGTCTTTTCAAACATACATTATACAAACATAGGGTCCAAATAAAAGAAAATATTCAATGATTATAAAGTGTAAAACATGGCTTCATTATGAGGGATTTACTCATTTAAACTTTTGAAATGTTCAGAGAAACTAAGGCAGTTAAAAATATGTGCATATTTTAATTTATAGAGGTCTTAGAGGAGATTATTTACATATGTTAAGAAATGTAAACATCTGCAAATAAAAGTATGATGATTTTAGATTAGTTTATTATCCTTAAGCCAAATTTAGCACTAAGAATCACTGCTTTTAGTAATAGCCTTGTTAGCGCATGAAATAATTGGCCAATTTGTGTTATAAGTACTAATAAATTTAAAAATAAATACTTTTCCCAAACATGTGAACCTTATATAAATTATCATAACTTTGTTTTGTATTTATTATATTATAGTAATTTTAATATCAGACAAATTTTGCATATAGTCATTGCTTCCATACCAAGACAAAATCCATGAAATCTTAATTTGGTTTTGTATCAATAATTTTTCAAATTTCAAAAGGAAAAGTTTTCTTGTTTTTTTTTTATAGGATTAAAATATTGACCAAAAATGAAAAGATTCTTTGCATTTTGAAAAACTCTTTCTAAAGCCACAAGCAGAGCTGCTCACTTGCTGATTTTATTTATTCTATACTTTTTAAAGAGTAATCATATTCATATTCAAAATGGCTTTGTATAGTATAACCAAAATATGCTTAATGCAATCAGTTTTCTTTAGGATGAAAGGGTTAAAAGGGGGAACCTTATTCAAAACAATAACTAGGTTACAAAGTATCATGACCTATTAATAGAATCAAACCATTGTACTATTGGAAATCTGTTGTTTAGCATTCATTTATACTAAAAGTTCATAATCTGAAAAAAGTTTTGAAAGTAGATGTATAATATAATATAAATATCCCTATTTGCAAAAAACACTTTTGGTAGCACAACCATATTGTAGAATAAAGAAAAATATTCTAAAAATTATAGAGAGGGAAGACTAGGGATATTTATTAAAGGGTAAGTTTTTAGAGCACTAGAAATTTCTAATTAAACATAAATGAGCTTATGATGATCAAAGCCTCATCTATACATTTAATTGAGAATTACTTGTGTTGTAACAACTATCCCCTGCCTACCTTAATAGACAAAAGTTATTTTAGAATGAAAAACTTATGAATAAATAATTAAAACTAATTAAATACCTAGCATTATTTACTTGAAATACTTTAGATAAGGCATTTGTTTTTTCCAAAAAAACCCATTATTCACAGAATTTTGATATTCTGTTTCATTCTGAGTTGGGAACATTGTTAGCAAGGATTATGCAATTCTTTTTATCAGTGGGAAGAGCCAATAAAAGGCAACTGCATAATGAGTAGAAAGATGAAATCCATATCAGTTGATGCAGAAAAAAATGTTACACAATATCATGTTCTCAAACTGATGTCTAAGCAATCTTTTGAACTAAATATCAGTAAAATAATGATGTTCTTTTATACAACTGAGCTGTCCTATTTTCATTTCATTAAACTGACAATCTGTTTATTTCTAATATATTGTAGACTGTAATATATCCACTATCAACTTAAAATGTGTGTGTATGTGCAAACAATGTATATAAATGCATAGGAATTTTTACAAAATTTTTGCATGCATTGATGACTATAGTTGAAATCAATGTGTGAAATAAACATGCAGCCTTTAATTTTCCTTTTTCAATGTTTTAAATGCCAATTTGGAGAAAAAAATCAAGCATTACAGCTTTTAAAACCCCATAGTGTTGTTTTTGTTTTTACTTTTCAAGCAGTTCTAAAATTATAAAAATGTGCTATATACAACATACTAATTACAAATAATAATTTGTCCAAAAAGTATAAAATCAAAGGGCTTATTTTTAATTGTCATTTTCCTAAATGTTCAGTTTCCAGAAAATTGGCACTATTTCCTAAAGCTTGAAAATGTTTATTTATATTTATAAAAGTAAAAGAAATATAGAATTTTAAATAAAATGTCAGCAACTTTTTGTATTAATGTTTTTATTAGGATTTCATGATAAAAAATAATTTTTTTAAAAAAATTAAAACATTGTTTAAAATATTGACATCAAACTGCTTAAATACTGTATGACAGTATGATAAATCAGATAGTTTAAGGATATATTTCTGAAGAAAATCCTGATATTATAAATATGGAATTTTAAAAATTTCAAATTTGGCTAAACATTTGGTGTTGTATGCTGTTCATTTGTTCACTGAAACAAATCTTTAATTCATTATGTTGTTTGTTTTTTTTTGTTTTTAACAATATATTTATTGATAATATTTTATTTTATATTGAAACCTATTACTAAAAATAGAAATAAAATAAATAAAATAATTAACAAAAATAAAAATCCTGAAGTAATGAATTTTAAATGAAGAATAGCAATATTTTAGGTTACAAAGTTTTAAGATGTCATGCATTTCAAGTTTCTGAGTAGTTTATTTAGCTACTTTGGATTCTTAGAGAGCATTTGTTTAGAAATATTGATGTTATGTATTCTAAAAAAGGGGTGGGGGTAAATATGAGAGTGTTTCAATTCAGAAATTAAAAAAATAATTGACCAGGTATTATTTATTAGACTGCATCACTTCTTGACGTAGTCATCTAGTTTTGCAAAATGTGTATTCTAACAACTCTCATGTTTCTTGACACCAGTCTGGTAGAGGCTTTTTGGTTGCTGTATAAGCTATAATTGCACACCACCTGCTGGACTTCATGATCCTAACAAATCTTCAACCTACATGTTAATGGTTTTCCAAGCATTATGTGGTCTCACATTGTCATGTAATATACCTGGGAATGTCTTGGTTGATCTTCATCCATTACTAATGTTTGGTCTTTTTAAAACCTGTCCACTTGTACAATTTTTTCTTTTTACCATACAGTAAATTTTCTGTTGGATTTCACCTGATGGAATGCCTTCAGTCCACAGAAAACTAATTATAGATCACTGCTCTTCTCTGGTGCACTCTGACAACTGCGTGGCTGTGTTGTTTATTTGCTAGTGCCACGTGCTTAGCATATGAACAAGAAGCTGCATTCAAGTAATTATACATCAGTTTTTCTTGGCGGCTTAGTGTTTACTATTTTGTTACACATGAAAGCACTGATGTAAATGCTGCCTTTATTTTCTGAATCACCAATGTACATAGTGTGGGTTTCCATTTGATGGTATTGCATACCAATTCAGTTATATCAACTTCCACTTTTAATTAAAATAATAGAAAGACTTAAATGAAATGATAAAATACCTCATGTAAACTTCCTATTATAAAAATAGGTGAGGAGAGAGAGAGAGAGAGAGAAAAAATAAAAATAGAATTGATGTCAGAAAGGAAAACATGACTGGTTGAAAAAAATGCATTGGCATATAGATACATTGAGCAGTGGGATTTGATTGTGAGTCTAATGTGCTTGACCTTTGTGCAAACTGGAGATCAATAAAGAATATGTACTATAAAATCTTGAACATATTTAACATATATATTCATCACATTATGATGTTGATCAAGCTTAATATTAATTGCATGTCCTTTTGAGTTTCATTTAGTTTTTATCTATAATATTAGTCCTGGCCATTAGCTAATTTGTGTTCATATCAACTTTTTTTTTTCAGGCTGCTAATTGGTCAACCAGCACATGCTAGCTTTACAGTTTTTGTTTGTTTGTAGTGTGTGTGATCTTTTTTTTTTTTTTTTTTTTTTCTGTTAGGTTCAAAGAAATTTTATTTAAATTTCGATACTATAGTAACAAAAGTTGATCATTTTTTTTAAAATGAAAACTTATGGTCTTAAAGGAGGATTTTAGCCAAAATCAGTTTACATTGAGACTGCGAGCCGGCTACCCAACCCTACTCCCTCTCTCTCTGGAGGGAGGGGGAGGTAGGATTTTCCCAATGCTCTGACCAGTAGAAAGGTGTTTTCTCACCCAGGAATTTGGAGTCTTAACTTTAGTTGTTGTTTTTTTTTTGTTTTTTTTTTACTATTTCAGCCTTTCTACTTGTTTTGGGAGTTTTAAGTACTTTCTGTGATTATAGCCTTTTACTATTATGGTAATTTATAGTATGCTTTTGAATATTTATATTTATTTTTTTTAATGTTTCTTAAAAATGAAGAAAAACTTCTAGTATTGGTAAACTGTAATGTACTTTGAGGGATATTATTGCTATAACGAATCTAGAGTAATAACATTCACGTGTATATATCTATATACATTTTTTTTCTTCACAGAAATGGTACCAAGACATGAAAAGCAATATTTTTACAAAAATATCATCTCTCCTGGATGGGAAAACCCTAATAATACCTGTGACAGATGTAGGTTTTTAAAAAATATATGTATTTTTGGTACCATTTCTTTAATTCAAATAAGTTATTCTTTTTTAAAATGGAGAAAATTTTTAAAATTACATAATTATTTAGAAGACAGTACCTAACTGTTTAAATAATTCTAAAAATCTAATTTTAATATAAAAGTATTTTCAATGTGGCCTTTCTAATATAATTACTAATGCAATAATGATTATAAAAATTCAGACTTTTGAAATCAAAGTATACAATTAGTAAGAATATAATTTACTTACATTTTTTAAAAGTATTAATATCAAGAAATGAACATTTCATACTGTAAGAGATAGTTTTAGCTTCATCATCATCATATAACAAAGTAAGGGCATGTTTTATGTGTGGTTTTCTCGTACTCGTGCATAAGCTTTTTAGAGTTTGAAAGCGGAAACAGATGTTCCCCTCAAGGGTGGATTCATATCCTATTTTATTGAAAGGCCTTTTCTGGAATGCAGTCAAAAATTTCTAATGTAACTTTTGTAGAATACTTGCATTCCGAACAGTCATAGTTTAAAACAACATCTACAAGTGTTCAATGGCAGAAATGCAATAAATTTTTGGCATGCGTCCATCTACATTGTAACATAATGAACCAATAATCACAAAACTTACAAACAGGCAAAGTTTTCAAAATGGTGACCGATGAAGCCTTCTCCAAAGCAGGATATGGAAATAATCAGAAACATTTCTGAGGTCCATGTTTGTTCCTTAAAAAAATAATAGCCAAAAAGAAAAATGCAACATTCCATAGCCACAGACAAAGCAAAGCTACAGGGAAATGAAATGATCATCTAGCCTCTATGAAAAGCTGCTTCCGGTCTTTGTGATTGATAACTGAGTTGCTTCTCAGTGCTTTATAGTAGAATGGTAATAAGTAATATAAGAACTTTATTATGTAATATATATATATGTGTGTGTGTGTGTGTGTACAGGTTTTCAGAGTTTTCTTTACCTATAGTAAAAATTATTTAAGGTATCAATATGCATTTGACTCATTCAGTTTATAAAGAGAGACTCATTCAGAATTATTGTGAAAATATGCCTGAAAAAAAAAAGGAAACATGGCATTGAAGCTTTTCTAATTATTGGAAAATCTTGTTTTTTAATACAGATCTTTTTGTGTGTGTGTGTGTGTGTGTGTGTGTGTGTGTGTGTGTGTGTGTTCTATGCATGTATGTGCAAGTGTAAAGTTCATGTATGTGTGTGTATCTCCGAGGAGAAGGGTGTGGAAGAGGCCAAAACCTCAAGTGGAGCGAGCTCCTGGTGTATGCCAAAATGGCCGGGTTGGGGCGCCGAAGCATCTTGCTTAGCTGGCCGTAAAACTGCCAGAGTTAGGGATGCCTAATGTGATCCATGTTAGTAGAAGCAGAAGCTTCATTTGAGAGGGATTGCTTCCCCAGCCAAAAAGCCTATCTTGGGAAAAAAGGCCTCAGCATGTCAGATCTGAAAAACAGTCCTGACGTGGCTAACCTTTCCAGCCAGACAGGCAGGCCAAGGCAAAAAGCGTCCCTCACCCCAGGGGACTTTCCGTCTGCAAGCGGCAAAACAGTACTTGCCACCCGCCCTCCAAGGCCAATCCTAAGTGACCATGCCCCAAAAAGGGTGTGGTCCTCAGCCAGTTACCCCAAATGGAAGGCTAAGGGCACGATGCCCTGTAGCCAGACCTTTTTTTTTTTTATCTTTGTGTGGTGCTTGCATGTAGGTGCAGGGGTAAAATTCATGTATGTGTGTTTATCTCCGAGGAGAAGGGAGTGGAGGAGGCCGAAGCCGTGTGTGGAGCAAGCTCCTGGTGTAGGCCTAAAAGGCTGTGTTGAGGCACTGAAGCACCTCGTGTAACTGGCCACTGAAGCGACCCATGTTAGGTGAAGCCGAAGCTTCTAGTTGGGAGTGATCGCTTCCCCAGCCAAAAACCAATCTTGGGAAAAAAGGCCTTAGCACGTCAAATCCGAAAATCGGTTTCGAAGTGCCTAACCTTTCCAGCCAGATAGACAGGCCAAAGGCAAAAAGCACCCCTTGCCTCCACTCTTTTCAGGTAGAGGACTTTCTGTTTACAGTAGCCACAAAGCAGAGTACTCGCTGCCCCACCCTCCAGGCTGAACCCAAGTGACCTCACCCAAAGGGCGTGGTCCTTGGTCGGTACCCTAAGTGGAAAGTTAAGGGCATGATCTCCCATAGCCTCACCTTGATCTTTTTTTTTATCTTTGTGTGGTGCTTGCATGTAGGTGCAGGAGAAGCAATCTAATACAGATCTTTTTTTAAATCTTTTTGTGGTGCATGTGAAAGTTCTTGTATGCGTGTGTATCTCCGAGGAGAAGGGAGTGGAGGTGGGTGGCCGAATCTGTGGGGGCCGAAACCCAGTGTGGAGCAAGCTCCCCTTAAGGCCTAAAAGGCTGGGTTGAGGCGCCAAAGCACCTCGTGTAGCTGGCTGCCGAGGCGGCCAGAGTTAGAGCCGCAAGCGCCCCATGTTAGAATGATCGCTTCCCCAGCCAAAAACCAATCTTGGGAAAAAATATTTTGAAAATCATAGGTTTTGTGAATAAATGTTTGAAAAGTAATTCAGTATTTGGTAGGAACATTGCTTGCATTGTGAAAAGCTTCTACACGTTTGTTATGGACTTTGTTAAAAACATTTTCAGGTATTTCTTTAATTTCCATTGACCTTGCTCTGCTTTTAAATGTCTAGAAATTTTCCCATCTGTGGAGCCCAAGGAAACAATTGCAATTAATTTTGTCTTCCAAGATGTAATGGTTCAGGATGTATGGCGGCATTTCATTTAACTGCAGAACATCAATCAGATATAGATAAAATATTTTCTGAATGATTGATATGTAATTGGTAGAATTTAGATGTCAATCAATGAATGCTATCTGTTTTACTCCTATACCTAATGTCTACCTACACTGTTGCTCTAAATCTGTTGTACTTTACAAGCTAGTTATAAATACATTAGGTCAAACATTTCATCATTCTGACTTTAGACCCATGTACATCCTGAAGATGTAAACTGGTCAAAGGTTGATTCTTTTATTGAGACTAAAGACTACCAATATGAGAGATACTTGTCTATATGCATCTTGCACTAGGCAAGTTGGCCTTTATTCATATCTGTCATCATCAGTGTCTTCTGTTGAGCAATCTGTAATATATCCATGTCTATGTAGGATGTGATGCATAATGTTGACTTAATGATCTTTGTGCTGCATTTAGTAAAAGGGATTGTTGATGATCATTGCACATTTGGTGGATAATAGCCTATACTTTGTGTGGTGATAAATGCAGGACATCCATCACAGGTGCTTCCAGTGTTCAATAAACACCAATTGATCAGACACAATGTCATTTAATTATTCAAATTCTGAAACCTTTTCAGTTTTGCATAATACTACTATAATCTTTAATATCTTCACAGTTTTTTCCATAGGTTAATTTGGTTGATTTTTATGCCTTTTTTATGTAAACAAATGACCTCTTTGGATTCTACTGAACTTCTGAGAACTGTAATTTTGAAAAATTTTTATTCCTAAGAGAATACCTCCTGAACTATGCTGTGTTTCAATCTACATGACATCAATTGTAGCTTATCTGTACATTTAATTAACAATGCTGGTACTGTAACAACTTACCTCTGTAACAAATAACCATAGTCCTTACTATTTCATCCAAGTGTAATGAGAGGTGTTATGACTCAGTATTCTTCATTTTATTTATATATTTTTGAAATGATTGTGAAATAGTTCAACAAGAGATAAGTGAAATAGCTTAGTCAATTTACAAGGACTCTGGATGCATTTTTCTTTTACTTTCACCTAAGCAACAATAATATACTTAAAAGTTTTCTTCCCTAAATATTTGTTAAGATAGTATTTTTGGTAAACTTTATCTACCACCAGATAGTCAACAGACTCCAAGTAGACTCGTCTTTTGAGTACAAATTGCTAAAAAAAATAACCAAAATGTGTTTAGTGTTTTTATGTAATTGTAGCATTTTAAAGAAAAGACTAGTTGTGGGAAGTTCTTTATCTAAAAGCATTTTAGAGTTATTGAATTATTTGTGTAAAGCTACTGCAGTAAAGGAGGAAAAAGGTCTTGGATTTTATTGATTTTTTGCTGAGCTTTTTACATCTTCCATTTCCAATAAACCTACCAACTTTTTGTTGTTCAATGTTCCTTAGTAAGATTTTATCAAAACCTGAAACATAACAGAATAGGAGCTAGCCAAAGTATGAGCAACCATGAAGCTACTTACAAATGCATTTGATAAAAGAGAAGAATCATCAGTTTTCTTTTTTTTTTCCAGATATCAGAGAGACACTAAATCTCAATTAGACCTGCTTTGAATAGCCTATAATGATGCATAGCCAAAAATCTATAAAAGCTATTTGCCAGTGTTTGCACAAATTTGGCTTGGTTTTGATTCTTGCTTTGGAGCTAATGGCCATCACACTGTTCTGTCTTGATTACTGGCAGCAGCAGAGTGAAATTGATGGGTAACATGATGCTGGCAGACAAGTAGTTCCTAAAGATTAGGAAGTGATTCTTTGCATTCAGGATTGCCTGTCTAAAGTAAGAACCCAACTCCCAATCATATCAACTGATGTTTATTTCAAAAGTTATATATTTGCCAAAAGCTCTAATGATAGTTTTCAGTATTCCACCAATTCACCAACATTTAAGAAAATTTTACATTTTGGTTTAATTTCAGGTAATAAAATAACTGCTAATTAAAAACAACAAAAAACAAACAAAAACATATTTTTGTTGGTTTCCTCTTCCTTTCTTTTTTAATCTTTAGGATTTTAAAATTTTACCTCTAATAAAATCACCTCACATTCTACTGAGCTATACAAATTATTATTTATTCCTTTTTGTTTTTTTGTTAAATTAAATACTGGTGAATGTTAATCATATACTGGTAGGTGACTCTTTATCTGGAAAGATTAGGACCATGAGGTTGCCAGATTCAGGGTTTTTCTGGATTTTGAGTTTATGGGTATGTCATATGCAGGTAATATTCATTAAAGTATGAAAAATTAATGATAAGGGTTTTTATTTACTTACTAAATTATCATCTTTGTATCTGCTTACAAAGTAAAGTCTGTTGGATGAATATTATTTATTTCAAAATTTGTTCCTTTTGTTTCTTTAGTTCATAGATCATTGAGGTACTGACCTCATACTCGTCACGTACCCTCTTGACTGAGTCTCCCACTTCTTACTTCCTCAATACTGAATAAAAAATGTTCTCTCTTGGCATTCATCAGGCTATTGGCTTGCCTTTTGACATTATTGATGCATAGTGGGACAAAAAGTCTGATTAAGCAAACAGAGAGGCTTGCACAAACAAACGACAGATTTTTTACTGAGTGCATCAGTTCAGAATGTCATCCAAACAATACCACAATACCAAGAACTAAAAAAAACGGCTCGTTTTCAGAACATTCTGGTTTTGGGGTTTCAAAATAAAGGGTTGTCTATCTGTGCACATTATAAAATTTTAACATTCATGACAGATATATTTTTTTTGTAGTTTATTGTTGGGACAAAAGCAATACAGGGTTATTCAAAAAGAATGAACCGATTTCATTATGCAATATTTTAATAAGGAAAAGCAATATAAAACTCCAGCTAAGTCACAAGTATTCTACTCACTGTCAAGTTTTATTTCCTGTCTTACAAGTGTTCAATGTGGCCACCACCTGCAGCACAGGCAACATAAATGCGATAAAAGAATTCCTCCCAGACACATATCAGCATATCACGATCCACTGAGTTGATCGCTGTTGTTATTCGATGTTTAAGGTCATCGATATTAGTGGGTAGCGGTGGATCATAAACGCGATCTTTTACATATCCCCATAAGAAAAAGCATGCTGCACCGTGACAACCGATTTTGTTTTTGCAAACTCGAGACCTCAGAACGCCTTTTGCTGAGGACTCGCCATTCTGAGGGTAAACAAACAATTGAACGTTGCTGGAGGAACAACACAACTACAGCGCCCCTGTGGCAGCCAATCAAAACTTAGAAAACTCCTCTTTCAAATGATCACTGACTCATTCCATGACGATGCTTGAGAACTGAAGTAATGCATCATGAAATCAGTTCATTCTTTTTGAATAACCCTGTACAAATCAAGAAAAGCATTTGTTATCAACTATTCTGACAAGAATCACCTGTGATAGGATTCACCTTCATGAACTAATATGAACAAGAAAATGCAAGAAATCATAACTGTAAAAAAAAAAAAAATTAAAAAGGTGTGTTTATATGCAATATGCTGCTTTGTTTTAGTTCATTGAATAAGAAACAGAACATCTCATGCTTATTTTTACAGATACTGATTACAAGCGTTCTGGTGGGTTCTTTCTTCCCTGAATTCAAGCAATATTCAGTTTGCTTATTCAGAGAGACAAGGCAATTTAACCTATGGCATTTATAAAAGTCACTTCATCTTCATGAAATTTCTGTGCATACAAGAAAAATTAACACTACTATCAGTGTTTGCTCATATTATTTGATTAATAGCAATGCAATTACTGCATTTTGCCACCAGTCTGCCAAGAGATAATGTAGAACTGGTTCAGTATCATCCCCCCTCCCCATACAAAATATAGAGCATGTGGGAGGGGAGCATTTGCATAAATATAACTTTTAAATTATAAAGTATTTGTGAATTCTAGGTATTATGAGAGTAAATAAACACTAACTTATTTATTATAAGTAGGCACTGGCAGGACATTTTTAGAATATCAGACTAAAGCAAAACAAATAACACTGCAAGAAAGTATATAAGAATACAAAATTTCAAGTTAATATTTTTTATTTGAAACAAATTATGGGCATGCTAATATAAAGAAATAGTGATGTATGTATATAAAATTTTAATGCTGCCATGGTATAATATCAAAAACAAAAACTACTCAACACTACAACTTAACAATCAAAATATTCATATTAAATAGGTGCAGCATAAATGATTTTTCAGATATTTATCTCGGCATACCAGAAAATTACAAACAGTTAGACACTAGATCTTAAATCCTCAAAATCTACAAACTTTGCACTGAACTCAGAGATATCTGATATTATATTTAAGGTGTAAAAATCAACATCATCAGTCTTAGTTGAGAGTATGAGGCATGACAGAAAGTGTATGGCATCATTCTTCTGAAGGTTACATTGAACAGTTCTTGCATTTTATGAAAGTTATTAATACAGTTCATAAGATTAGATATATTCTGATCTTTCCCCTGCAATCAAAGATTGAGTGTGTTGAGCTGAGTAGTTGTATTTGTTAGAAAAGCCAATGAGCAAAGAAACTTTGGATCTTTCAGCTGCTCCTGGAATTGGTTTGTGTTGCTTATTTTATTTTCTTTATGAAATATGAGGATATCTTTTCTAAGGAAAAAAAAAACAATGCAAAAGACACTTATATGCACTTAGTCATCATACTTCTGAATGGAGAGGAAAATTGCCATATTCAGCACTCAATTCTTTGATAAATGTCAAATTTTCTGTCTCTGAGCTGTTTTCCCCTCAGGTTATGTTGACTAGTTTGGGCAACACTAGACATCATTACACTCATTTTTGCATCTCTTCCTCAAAGAGTTTTCTGGTCTATAAGCAATGAAAGGTAGGAAGGCCATTCAATACTACCTTCTTTTAGCAGTTCTACTAATCTGGTTTTGGAGCTGGTCATTGCTTTTTCACCATCTGTCATTATGCATGAACACTTTGAAATTTATCATATTTACTCGCGGTAGATGTAAGCACTTTGGGAATATTCTCTCTCTTTGAGCTACTTTCAAGGGGAATTACCTCAAGCAGTTTACACTGAGAAATTCTCATCAATGATTTGAATGAAACATCAGCTGGCTTATATCACTGATGTCTGTGCTCATGTCTATTGCTATTGAAAAGTAATTATAGTCTTTAAAAATTGCCTTTAGTTTCGTGGAAACCAGTTCATTGATATCTCTTAACTTTTTTCACTATAGATTGGTGGGACAAGGATGTACTTTCAAAATTTTTTTTCATTTTATCATCCATGAATGCATGATGCATCTTGATGGCATATCTTTTATACTTTACCATCCCTAAAAGGCTTTTTACTTGTAGATAGTTTGATGCAGACCCCATGAGATGCAGCCAGACTAGCAGTTTGTACTGCTGCAGATTTTGTAAAAAAAATTTTTCTTTTTTCAAGTCATTAATGGAGCAGTGAGTGTTACAGGGTTAACTTGCGTGGTTCTCCTGTGTACTTATCATACTTTGCTTTGTGGTGAGTGTTACAGGGCTAACTTATGTGGTTCTCCTGTGTACTTGTCATACTTTGCTTTGTGGTGAGTGTTACAGGGTTAACTTGCATGGTTCTCCTGTGTACTTGTCATACTTTGCTTTGTGGTGAGTGTTACAGGGTTAACTTGCATGGTTCTCCTGTGTACTTATCATACTTTGCTTTGTGGTGAGTGTTACAGGGCTAACTTATGTGGTTCTCCTGTGTACTTGTCATACTTTGCTTTGTGGTGAGTGTTACAGGGTTAACTTGCATGGTTCTCCTGTGTACTTATCATACTTTGCTTTGTGGTGAGTGTTACAGGGCTAACTTATGTGGTTCTCCTGTGTACTTGTCATACTTTGCTTTGTGGTGAGTGTTACAGGGTTAACTTATGTGGTTCTCCTGTGTACTTATCATACTTTGCTTTGTGGTGAGTGTTACAGGGCTAACTTATGTGGTTCTCCTGTGTACTTATCATACTTTGCTTTGTGGTGAGTGTTACAGGGCTAACTTATGTGGTTCTCCTGTGTACTTGTCATACTTTGCTTTGTGGTGAGTGTTACAGGGTTAACTTGCATGGTTCTCCTGTGTACTTGTCATACTTTGCTTTGTGGTGAGTGTTACAGGGCTAACTTATGTGGTTCTCCTGTGTACTTGTCGTACTTTGCTTTGTGGTGAGTGTTACAGGGTTAAATTATATTACATTCCTTTTAGTGCTGAGAAACATGATTCTGATTTTCCATTGAGTTTTGTAAACTGCTCTGTTCTCTGAATCATCTTTAGTTTATTATTAGAATTCCTTGTATTTTGTGCTTAACTTGCACACTTACAAACCTACAATAAAAATATAACATATATTTGCATAATAAAAGCTGCTGTATATGTGCATTATCATGTAAAACCATGTGATGTGTATGACACTTCCACATACATTCTTTCTGTATTTTTGGCTATTACAGTACTGACATCTACTTAAAAGTGTGGCGAGCCACATTTTTTCATCCCTGGGTGGTTTCAGGCATATTAAATCAGCCAAAACACTGGATTCAAAAACTTTAATTAATTTCAACATTAAATTTAGTGAAAATTGCATTTAACATTGGCAAGTGGAAAGAAGAAATTGTGAAAGGAAGTCGTGAGAGGTAATGTAGATCTCAGCACACAGAAGCTGGCAATCAGCCAGAAATGGAAATTGGTTTGGAAATCCAAATGATAACATATTGTCTCAGTGCTTACATGTCAAATTCAAACTATCTGTTCCAATATTATTTAGACCTAGGAGTTATGTAAGCATTTCAGCAAGAAAAAAATTGCACAGGCCAAAGAACTCTACACTGGTGTAGAGCATGTATTGGTTAAAAAGTAATTTGTACTAGTAATTTAAAATTATTTATATAAAAGCCTGAAGGTTGCTTTTATATACTAGGGATATTCAAATGAAACCCATCCAAAATGATTAAGGTGATTATATATATTTTTACTTCGATAATATTGTATATTTTAGTTTTCTAAATTTTAAAACTAGTTTTGATTGGACAATTCTGCACTGAGCAAGAAACTCTTGTTTCTTCTCTAAAAATACACTGGCATTCAAAATTTTAAGCTAACCATATGAAAATGCATTATTTAAGCAAAAAAAGAGAGAGAGAGAGAGAGAAAAAAACAGATAAGTAACTCTATTTCTCTTATAAGTAGTTTTATAACTGACTGACAATGGTTGGATTTTTTTCTTCTTCTATTTCAAGTTCAGTGGGGGTTCAGATTTGGAGATTAAATAGGCCAAACTACAGTTGTAAGAATCCTTTTGATTCTTATCTAGCAAGTTGATGTGTATTGAGCTTTGCAATGTGTTTTGGAGCATTATTTTGTTGCAGCATAAAACCATTATTTATCAAATGAAGGCCTAATGGAAAAGCATTGCATTGCAGCACACTATATATAATATCTCCTTTGTGAGAATGCCATTAACTTTTATTGTCACCAGCTTAATAAATAGCTAAACTCTCTCACATTTCCATGACCATGCATAATTGTATGGCAAACACAGGTTTGGTTTTCTCTGTCCTTTTTTCTAACATACAGTTGATCCAAATATTTTAAACACACTCTCAATTAAGCAATACATTGCACCATTGCTCAAAGATGTAGTTCTGATTTGTATCCCTGTAAAGTCACTTTTTCTTGTTACCACATCTAGGCAAAGGAGTTTCTATTTGCTACCTACTTAGCCAATCAATCCAACCTCTCTTAACACTTTTTGTGGTAAAGGTTGAGATGGTGACTTTTGTAGAGGAATTGTGGTCAGCATTTAATTAATTGTTTATCTATCAACAAAGAGTTCCTTCCTGTTCTGTTTAATTTCTAATTTTTCTTGTCTTTTTAAGTTCGTGGCTGAACCATTTGACTCATTCTATTAATGGTTTGACACACTATCTCATGTGACTTCCACTTTTGCCACAGTTTTCCATTGGTAGTAACCACCTTAACTATTTCGCTGTGGCAGGCCCAACATTGTGGCCGGCCAAACTTGTAAAACAGCCACCTTGATTCATTAATAGCAGTTTTTTATTACATAACTTGGCCTGTACCAGAACTTGATAAAAGAATGATTTTGATCGATTTACTATTAAAATAATGTCACAGGAATACTTTTTCATGGTCTAACCCATCACATCATGTGATAGACAACACAACAAAGGAGCTAGTGATTTGAATAGTGACAACATCTTTTTGTGGATAATATGTTTGTTACTGATGTTGATTTGAGTGATGTATTGACTGATGACATAAGTGAGGAATTTCTCATACAAAGTTATGCAGTTACAGGTAAAACATGGATGAAATTCACTGACTTGGAAAATGACAGCTTTGATCAGACTTTGACATGTGTGTCGGAAATTTCTCAACAACACCGGCCCATTGTAGAAAAATATTATTTTAATATGCTATACATTGAGAGAACTTAGCAGTGAAACAGTTAAAAACAGACAGCCTGGTTTCCCTAAATGATTTTGTTTTTGGTGCCATTTTCTTTTATCAAACAGTGCAATAGCTGTCATCAACAATGGGGTCCATTAACATTTATACAAAAGCATAGTATGAGCTAACAATTAATTATTCAATTAATAGTAAGAAAAGATTATGAATGGACATTATAATAATATTATATTTTTAATAAGAACTAAATTAACATTCATAGAAATAACTTGCTTGGTCTTTATGGAAAGCTTCAGATAATAACAATGTCATAATTAATTGCTTTTATGATCTGTTACATGGTTCATCTGGTTTTATTTTCTTTTTTTTGGAACATAATGAGCAGTAAACTGTTGAAAAGCTGATAATAGCATTTTCATATGGCTGTCTCATCGTTTTAAATGTGTGTGTGTGTGTGTGAATGAGGAAAATATTTTTTTAAAGTTTTAAAATCTGAGGTGAAGTAATGTTTGCATTCTGCTGTATTGCAATAGAGATGGACTGGCAGAATGTCATTGAGAAATATGTGAAAGATCCCTTTATATATCATCATTAAACAGGCATAGAATAAAATGATACAGAATAATTCACTGCTACATCTGTTTTATTATTATACGAGGTCTGTCGAAAAAGTATCCGATCTTAGGCTGGGAAAAAAAAATTACGTACTAGCTGGGTTTCAATTGCTAATCCCCTTCAAAGTAGGCCCCTTGTGCCTCCACACACTTAGCCCAGCAATCCTTCCATTGTTCGAAGCACGTCTGGAATGCTTCTTCCGGAATGGCTCTCAGCTCCGCTGTCGCATTCTACATGATGTCCTCTCTGCTCTCAAAGAGAGAGCCTTTGTGGCATTTTCATTTTTGGGAACAACCAGAAGTCAGAAGGAGCCATCTCTGGAGAGTAGGGAGCCTGGCAAATGAGCAAAATGCCTTTGCCAAGAAACCTTGGATCAGCTGCAGCCAATTTTGCAAGGCCCACAGATCTGGTCTCTTGCGCCACACTGCATCACGAAGACGTGGGAGGACTTCCTGATAGTACTCCTTTGTAAGTGTTTGTCCTTCTGGTGCATATTCGTGATGCACAAAGCCTCGGTAGTTGAAGTAAACAGTCAGCATCACCTTGATTTTGCTCTGGACCTGATGTGTTTTTTGGGCCTTGGCAACTTTGGGTGCTTCCACTGTGATGACTGAGCTTTGGTTACCGGGTCGTACTCGTACACCCACGTCTCATCTCCAGTTATCACGGTATTCTGGAACTCAGGATCCCTGTTGGCAGTATCCAGCAGGTCCTGAGCAATCTCAAGATGAAGTTGTTGTTGTTCCTGAGAAAGCAGCTTGGGCACAAATTTTGCTGCCACTCTGTGCAAGCCCAAATCCTCCTTTAAAATTGCATGTGAAGAATCTTTACTGATCCCAACCTCCTCACCAATTTCCCGCACCATCAAACGACGATCCTCCATTATCAAGGTCTGCACTTTCTCGATAACAACTGCATTGCTGCTTGTTGATGGCCTCCCAGAACGCTGGTCACTCTCCACTGATGTGCGGCCATCTTTGAACCTGTTATACCATTCTTTTATTTGGGTAGCACCCATGGCATTGTCACCAAAAGCTTGTTGAATTTTGCGAATTGTTTCTGCTTGCATATCTCCAAGCTTTTGGCAAAACTTGATGCAAGATCTTTGCTCCACACGTACCGTCATCGCGAGCGAAATGAAAATGCGACGAGTAAGTAGTACAGCACCTCACACAATGGCTGCCTGACAGTGATTGACGCATCCAGCAAGTCTGCCAAAAACCATGCATGCGCAAGAAGGCATGCTGCTCCATTATGCACACTTTTGCCTCCCTAATATCATTACTGCTCACAGGAAAAAATAAAGTCGGATACTTTTTCGACAGACCTCGTATATAATATTGCTATATGAGCACCAATTCTTTTTTTAAACTTTTTAGAAATCTAATATTTTTCCACTAATTTCTTGTTGTATACTTCTATAATATATGCAGCCAGTTTTTTTTAAAGGGAAAACAAAATATATACTATGCTTGCCTTTATTTATGTATTTTTTTAAAAAATTATAATTTACAAATGGAAGTGAGAATTTTACAAGGTCACATATGACAAGGAAAAACAAACTGCTTTTGCTCTTTGCCTTCTTGTTTTCTAATACACTATTTATCACAATTTTCACTTTGTTTATATTATATATATAGATATAAACTTTCTTTTATCTAAAGTCCCTAAAAAGAGTTAACATTATAATTTATGTTTGAGTATATGAAATAGCTCACTTATAAAATCATTTCCACAGTACAATACTATAAAAGTCAACTTTTGTACAAGACATAGGTACAGTCCTTCCTTTCTGCCTTTTCATCATGTATTACTGTAGTTGAAACATCTCTGATCTTCATCCTCAACAGGTTTGTCAATGAGCATCTTTTAGCCAAGAAATTCTTGGTTTTTTATAGCATTGCAGGAATGTTTTAATTATTAGTAGATAGAAACTTGTTTCAGACTTTCACTTGAATGATGTTTCTACTTCTATTGCACTATTTATTTTTTTAGAAAAATGTATTTATCTGTTTGATTGCTTTTGCTATTAGCTTGAAACACTCAGAAGTATTGTACTATATTAAGTATGCTTCTCATAAATGACTAAATCCTAAAGTCTAATTGTGCTATTAGCCAGTGTGTGATTATGACGTCAAGCTACTATTAGTAACTATAGATAGCGAAGAATGTTTGTCCTCTTAGTCTAAAAATTTATACAATGAAACCAAAACTACTTTGTTTTCATGTTTGATACTCTAGTTAATTCCTCTTAACATTCTGGTATATGATACTTCCATTCTTCTGTAATAGAAGATCATCATCATCATTGTCATAATAATAATAATAATAATAATAATAATAATAATAATAATAATAATAATAATAATGTCATTGTTTATAATAAAGAGATATTACTGATATTAAAAAAAATAAGATGTTGAAAGCTTTATTTAACTTATTTATGTCATTCTCACAAACATTATCTGGAGTGATGACCAGGTGCTAAGGTGGAAAATTTCTGAGAAAACATCATACTAGAAAATTAAACAAGCTGGTAATATCATCTCTGTTCTTGAGATATAGGTATGTCGATCTTCATATTCTATAATAAACCTACAAAAAAAATTCTTTTAGAAAAACAGCAATTATCTTTTTTAAAAAAAACAGCAAAACTTTGCATTAGCACTTTCTGCTTTCTGCATATTCCCCCTTCCTCCCTGAAAAAATCCCTAAGAAACAATAAGAAACCAATAAAACAAAAGAAAGAATTGCTTCTGCAAAATGTTTATATTAAAGGTGTCTAGTCACACACTCTTGAAGGTTATACTTGACAAAAAGGTTTCTAAGGCATTTGTCAGTATGGTCGCCAGAGCATTTTGACTGTGATAAACACCTGTAAGTTTTTGGTTTTCATTTTGCTTGGAAATTAGAAATTTCTTGTAACAACAGAGTAATTTAATCCCTTTAAATCATATTACTTTTGAATATTCTAATGGTTATGTTGATGTTGCCAACACTGTTCACACTGCAAACCTTGAAGGGAAAAAAAAATTAATAACATTGAAAGATAATTATGTACATGCCAACTTTTTCATTTACTGGTAGTTTTTCACCTACAACAATAGACAGCAAACTGACATAATAGTGAAACTACCTTTCTGAATACCCATTTTAGAGAAAAACATGGCATGGTCTTCAAAGGCAGAGTAAATTAGGTATATAATATATCATGAATTCCATTACTAGAATTCCCATGTGGACTCTTAAAGAATATGCCAAAATTTTCATTCTTAGAGTTCAGAAAATGTTAACTATAATGTTTTGTTTTACTTGTTTTTGTTCTTTATTATTGGTCCAACAATTTCTTTTGTGCCTAGTCCATAAGGAAAGAGGATCAAAATGTATTATATGAATCGGTCTGGAATGGCAAAATATTTTTTAAAAAACAAAAATCAATTTCTTGTTTGATTAACTTAAAAAGTACATTATACTTTTTTTAGAACTCATATTCTTCATTTGAATAAAATTTATTACAAAACTTTGAATTTTCTGATATTAAAAAATTTCTGCAAAAGTGAATGAAAAAGGAAACAATTTTTTTTTTAAAACTTTTTTTCATCAATATTTCGATAGATGTCTGTTCAAGTGATCATGACAGCTAGGTTAATTAAGAATAATATAAAAAAAAAAACAAATCAAAAAAGCTAATTGGTATGGTTTAAATCATTTTTTCCTTGGAAATATTTTACATCATAGAAAATGTCTTTCTTTCTATTTTCTTTTCAAACAAAAATTTAAGCTGTCAGAAAAATTCAGTCATCTCTTTCACGCAATCCACAAGAGCATAATGACTGTGGATTTAGTTTGATTACAGAAGATCGACTGGAAAATGAAATGCTAAAGCAGTAGCTCTGGGAATGACATCGTGCAATTATTGTGTGCCTGTTGGGCTATTTCTGCCACTTTGTTAGTGACACGGACATCAAAGTAGTAGAAATAACCCAACAGGCAGATAGTAACTCTATGGACAACCTAGGACAGACAACATCTGTACGAAGGCAGCCATGCAGTGATCATGAAGAATAGGACCTGTTTTCAACAAAAACTATTCAAATAAACACTTGAATATCCTTTTTTTTTGTTTTTCTCTGGTGTAATTTGTTTATTAAAAAGATATGCTAAGTTGTTTATTTTAATTATTATTTTTTTCTAAAATGAAACTAATTTTAAATATGTTGTATACCTATTTAGCACAGATTTCTGAACTTTTCAATTAATAATAATTAACGGAAATTGCTTTATAATTCTTAGTGCAATTAATATTGTATTGTTATTTTTTTAACTACTTGTCTACCTGACATCACAAGGTTTATTAAAAAAATTATACCTACATAGATTATTGTATGAAATAAAGGTATTTAATATGCATTCATTTCTGTTCAAAACAGTATGAAAATTTTCACCCAAAGAATTCCCCTTCTATTTATTCACATCACTACTAACCCTGCCACACACACACACACACACACACACGAAAAAAAAAACAAAACAAAAAGATAAAAAAGAAAACTGCCAACAAATTTACTCTCTTGCATTTTTCTTGTAATTTTCTCTTAACAGATGGCTTTGGCCATCTTATCACAACTATTGTCTCAAGCAACAGTTTTTGTCTAAACAACAAATCTTTTAACATTAATGTGAAAACGACAGTATGATCAAAATTTAAACAATCACATGTTTAAGTTTATGAATTTGTATATTTTAAATTTGTCACATTTTCATAGCTGCATAATATGAATTTCTTTTAAAGGCATTTATGGTAGCAAATTTTTTAAAAAGTACAATTTTTTTTAAATATTTATTTTTTACATTTACAATATGGTTATCTTGATTAGAGGTAGATTAAAACAATTTGGCATTTAGCCACTAAATGCTAACGATAGAGCAAGTAATTTTACATGTAATGTTCTCAAGAGATTAAGTTGTAAGTCATTTTGTTTAATTTCTTTCTTACTGATGTTGGGGGAAGGAGTTTACAGTTATGTCACATCAATAACATTGATTACTAGATGTGCAGTAAGTCTGGAAGATATGAAAAATAATTTTTTAAACTAATGAAAAAAAACAAAAAAATTCTCAGCTACTAAATCAATGTGGTGAACCAACAGTTAGTCTGTACTCTTGCACCTTCTATGTTTTTCTACCAAGTTTTTCCTTATGCTTCAGAATGACAATGTAGTTGACGTCTCACTTTTACTAATATCCAAGGGCTTTGCTGACTTGATCAGAGTTTCATTTAATAATCACTGATGCAGTCATAGATAAATAATATTTGAAAGTTTTAAACAATTAATATGATTGTAGAATACAAAAATAACAACATAGTTCAATTAAAAGCTTTAAGGAAGAGTGAGTCTCCTGTTTAAACAAAATGACTATTATTTATTTTGATTTTCTGAAAATATAATAGCAAAAAAGTTTAAAATGTAATAATGACCCTTTTTTGACTAGCATTTCCAAATTCATCTCTTAATTTTTACATACTTATGAAAAAGCATCAGAGTCTGTTGCAATCTGAGAATTTGCTTTGAGGATTTGCAATTACATGGTTTTCCTAAAATCTTATTTCCCGCAAAAGTCAGCTGCCCCTTTATTTGTTTTTTAAAAAAAATTTAGCAATTTATTTGTGAGAATCCATAATTGAAAAACTTGTGGATTAATGTTAGAGGAGTGTGCTGAATATGAAGGTGTTTTATTATAACCAAATTTAGCTGATGGTTGTGTCACAGCTGTTGTTGTTGCATCACCTCAGGCGCCTGAGGATAGTCCTCAGTAGCACTGTGGCTGCACGTGGAAGTCGAGAGAGTTCGTTGTAGGAGAGACCCAGCTGGTGGTGATGACGGTCCACCAGGAAGGCAGGGCAGCACATCCAAAGGTGTTCGGATGACTCTTCCTCTTCCGCACAGAACCGGCAGATGTCGGTCTCGGCTTTGCCTGTGAGGTACAGCCAGCATCGGAGTTTTGGATGATGCCCGGACTGAAACCTGATGAGGTCCGTTAGTTCTGATTTCTCCAGTAGACTCTCCTCGCTCGGCGTGCTTGTCTGTAGTGATTTCAGTCTGGCGTGTTGGGTTGGCTGGCGTTGATCCAGTCGGCGGATGATAGCCTGGTGTGTGGACGCATCTACACCCTTTTTGACTTGTGTTGCAGCTGAGCCCAACCTTGCCTGTTTATCTGCCATGTTCCCCATCAGGTTGCAATGACCGGGTACCCAGACTATGTGTACCTCCTTGGTTGTTAGTAGTTGGGAGATGGTCAATTGCAGTGCCAGCACAGAAGAATCTGGTTGTAGCGAATTGCCAACAGCTTTGACTAATGATTTGCAATCACAGACGATAGTCGCAGAATACCAGTCATCTTGATTCTCTAACCATTCGAGGGCGGTTTGTAGTGCCACCTTTTCGGTCAGGTAGGAACTGCTGTGCACACCTGTTGGGGCATGCCATTGGCGGATGTGGTCTGTCCCCTGTAGGACCACTAAGCCAGCTCCGCCGTTCTAACACCTTCCATAGTGGATCCATCAGTGTAGAGTTGAATGTCGGTTTTGCTGGCTTCTTTGATGGTCTGGACAGCTCTTGCAAGCTGTATGGAGGTTGGCATCGATTTGTCAGCCGGTGTCAGCAAAATGGGCGCTGGAGGTGGGCGATCCCATAGTGGGGGAGGAGGTAGCGTGACTATGAAGTCATGCAGGAGGTTGAGTTCCGTCAGGCCAGGATACACTTGACTTCGCCAGTCACTCCTTGCTAGTCTGCGCTTGACGTCACATGCTGCCATCCATCTCCTTGGGTCTGTCACAGTGAGGTGAAACCAAGAGTCACCTTTCAGAAGGGACAGGGTCCTAAAACGAGTGGCTATGGGGAGTGAGGTTGGCTTCTTGTAGGATAAACTCTGCTTGGGCTGATGGAAGGTGGCTAGTGATGGCGCGTGTGGCGTTTAGTTGCGCACTCTCTAGCTTGTTCAAGTTGGTTTTGGAAATCCAGGGTGCCCAAGCTGGTGCAGTGTATACGGCGAGAGTGCGCTGGGTAGCAATGTACACCATGCGTAGATCCACTTGCTGCCTTCCCCAAGTTGTGCTCCTGAGGGCGTGGAGGAGGTTTGTTCTACTTGACATTGCTTGGCAGGTCATCTTGATGTGTTCATTGAAGGACAACTGTCTATCGTAGCGCATGCCAAGAAGGGTTGGAGCCGGATTATGATTGAGGGGTGAGCCGTTAATGGTGATGTTCGGCTGCCAACGTGCCTCATTGGATGAAAGACTGAAGAATGACACCTCACATTTTGACGTGTTGGGGGTGAGGCACACTTCATCACTCCAGGAAACCACTTTATCCACTTCTGTCTGCAGTTTGTAATTGATATCTTCCTTGTTCTTGGCACTGCACACTATCACCAAATCGTCGGCATATGCACTGACAAGGGTCAGTTCCTCAAAGCGACTTAAGAGGTCGTTTATGTAGATGACAAATAGGAGAGGTGATAGTAACGATCCCTGTTGTAGACCTTTGAAATTGCGCGGTCTGCTCTCAGAGGAGGTTATGTGAACTCTGGCAATGCAATTTTTCAGCCACTCGGACACCCATCTCAGGAAGTGCTGCGGTACACCCAACCGCATCATCTTATGCAGTAGCCCAATTCTCCAAACGTAGTTGTAAGCTTTGCTGAAATCGAAGAGGGCGATCCCAGTCCGGAGTCTCTGTGACAATTGAAAGCTGTCGGCAATGTGTTGTGACAACCAGAGACATTGGTCCGCAGTGTTGCGCCCTTTACAGAAGCCAGCTTGCCACGAGCTCAGCAGCAAATGCTCTTCTAGCCACCATGAGAGACGGTTTACAATCATCTGCTCTTTCCCGATGATAGATGTGAGTGCAATGGGGCGATAGCTTTCTATTGCTTGTGGATCTTTCCCTTCAGAAATGGGATGATAACAGCGGTTCTCCACGACTGTGGGCACCATCCTTCTAGCCAGCTGTGGTTTAGGATTTTCAGCATTTCTGCCGATATAGCGGTAGGTAGATGTTTGAGAAGGTCTGGCTCAATGTCATCAGGGCCTGCAGCTTTCCCAGCTTTTAGTTGTGCAAGTGCAACTTCCAGCTCCTCGTGATTGAATGCCTGCTCAATGGGTTGCCTCGGACACGTGTTGAGGTTTCTTAGCCCTTCCTCGCCTCTTTTACTGCCCATCTGGATGTTTGGTCACTTTTTCGACCACTGACAGATGCATACGCATGGATAAAGGCGTTCTCTTTCGCATGGTCACTGAAACATTCCTTCTCACAGTACTTGATTGCTTTGACGGAGGGTTGTGGTTTCTTGTCTTTGAGAGCCCTGACTGTCAGCCATGCCCGTGCCGTGTCTTTTCGGAGGCAATTTTGGTCAGATGGGTTCTCCAGGCCGACCTTTTGGCCTCGTCTGTTTTTTCGGCAATCTGCTTGCATTTTTATATCCAGCCATTCTGTTGTTTGTCAGATCCCGCCGTAACCTGTTACGCTCCTTGATGAGTGACTTTAGTTCATTGTTCATCAAAGGTGTCTCTTTCTGCCTGTAGACTCGCAGTGGGATGGTAATAGTGGCCACGTTCTTTAAAGCACGGATGAAGGCATTGAGTTTCTTTGAGGGAGCTTTTACATCTGCGATTGACGGCAGGGCGTCTGTGAGAAGCTGCTGGTATTGGGACCAGTTGGCTTTATGAAAGTTTGGACGCAGTCGGGGTTTCTGGCGCTCGTACCGGATGGACTGGTTCCACCTTATGATTATTGGTTGGTGATCAGAGTTAAGCTCTTTGAGTGGCTCCCAATAGAATCGTTCTGCAGAATGTGTGTCAATGATGGTGATATCTGGGACGCTCAGACCGGATCCTTGATGACAGCATGAAGCTCTCGTTGGGGTTCCGTCGTTGAGGACGAGCTTTGAGTTCTCTTCACACCATTGGTGGAGGGCTACACCGCGGTTATCAGCGTGGGCATATCCCAGAGCGGATGATGAGCATTGAAATCCCTACAGATGAGATCTAGGTTGGTTGGTAGACTGTTGAGCCATTGTGATGTGTTTAACACTCTGGTCGTGGAGTCTGATCTCTCTGGCGGATAGTAGATGTTTGAGATGGCAATTTGACGTCTACTTGAGATCGGGAGGAAAATTTTTTGAGTCTTCACGGGAGTGACTGGGTTGGTAGTGGCGACGGAGTACTGGAAGCCCTTCGAATGAACATCAGGATACCCCTACCTCTATGGCATTTGGTGTCACTGCCACTCCTGTCTTTACGCAGGGCGTCATAGCCATCGAGCATCGGTGTTGGGTCCGTGAGACCAAGCTTTGTTTCTTGGATGGCCACAATGTCAATGTCATATTTCCTGACAGCACAACCCAATTCTGTGATTTTTGATGCCAGGTAGCCACAGTTCCATTGGATAATGGTCAGAGTGTTCAGGGTGTTTTGGGGGGCTATTTGCAAGCAGGGGGCTGGTAGATTTGGCTGGCTGCAAAGGGCATCCTGGCACATTTGACAAGCCCAATTGTTCAGTGATCAGAGCCTTTCAAGGACAGTACGTGTTTCGCGTGCACATTTAAGGTGGAAGCCCCTTTTGCAGTGTTTGCAGATTAACAGGGTTCTTGATGTAACGAGTCTGCATCGGCACGCTGGGCAGAGCTTGTTTGGTGGAGGTGCTGGTGGTGTAATTGGTTGCAAATGCGGAGGTGTGTCTGAGCAGGTGTCACATCGCCAGGTCACATTCCTTTCATATCCTGGTAGCTTTGTGCATGCCCTGTGACAGACATTTGTGCAGGCTTGGCATTTAATTGGATGGCATGTTAGACGAAAGTTCGTTTTGCAGACGAAGCACATCCGATTTTTCCCCAACAGTATAGTCTGCTTAGCTGGATTGGCGACATTATTTCCTGAACATAGGCTGCAGACGAAGCCTTGTGTGTCCTTCTGGTATCAAGACAGGCCGGCGCAGCTTCTGTGGAAATGTTCACTGCATGCAGAGCAGATGATGTGGGAGAAATCTCGACAAATTGTCTTTGTGCACCCCCTGAGCAGGAAGGCCCAGGGTTCACCTTGACATCGCCCGCCTGTAGCAGAAGAGACCGGAGATGCAGGACGGGGCGAACATCTCTGGTTGCCAAAGGGGGGGCTCGTCTCCAACTGTGCAGCTCAGGTGGATTGCGCTGGATTCGTAGGCCATCGAGGATGGCCCGACGCAGGACACCACGAGAGGGTTCCAGTCCTCGTCCTGCACAGCTGTTGTTTAACTACTTGGGGCATTGATAATGGCATTGAGAACAATATTGGTGAACACAGAAGTCACGTATGAGTACATTATCGACAGGAAATAATGGATATGTTTACCTTTTATTCTAATAATAATAATAATAATAATAATAATATTTTTGCCATTTATATCTAAAAATAGATTTTAAACAATATTTTAAAGATTTTTTTAGGTCTCATTTTTGTTTTATATTTTTTGTTGATACTAAATCAGACTTTCAAAATGTAAAGAACAGTTACTTGGTACCCTGACTGTGTTCGCAGATGCACTGATTTTTTAAATTTTGTTTGTTTGCACATTTACAATAAAAATTTTACTGTTGTGCAGTGTTTTTATTTTAAAAAGGATGTTTAGTGTTTCACAGTGACCAATTTTTTATCACATGAGTAATGCAAAACATGCAACATAGGCTGTTTTGATTTGCGACTTGTGAAATTTTTATAATATGGTAAATAAAATGCTAAGATATTTTTTTAACATGAGCTGACATTCACTGGTTGAAACACATCGGAAAACAGGAATGGTGGTGTTTGTTAAAATCTTCACTCCATGACTAAAACACTTTTTGTAATAATTTATCTGTATTATTAATTTTATTGAAATTTCAGCATATAAACATTTTTAATGCTTTTCAACATGCATTCATATGCATCAGTTGTGTGTAGTGCTATACGATATTTGAGTATCATAGTTGTGTAAGATGGTATGCTGTATGGCTGCATCTATCACTTTCTGTTTTCATTAAAGTAATAATTTTTTAAGTATTTGATAATTTATGTTAAGTAATTGTAATTTTAACACTGACATCTTGTGGAATTCAGTTATTTTTTTTTGTTTTGAAGAGTAGATTATTTTGGGTTTTTTTCTCTCTTATTTATAATTACAAAAGGTCAAAATGCATTTTCTTTGCAAAGGAGAACACAATTTGAGAAATTCCTTGAGAATATTTAGCAAAACTTTTTATTAGCATATTTTTGTTTACAAACTTTGTGCCAAGTGCTAAGTTTTTTTTCTGCTTTTGCTCAACATTTATATACCCTTAAAAAAAAAGGGTCTTTATTACAGCTCTGTTGCCAAGTGTATTCTATTTAATCTGGTGGTGCTTTGCCAGTTGTTTAAGCCTACAAATGCTTAGTCTATTTTTGTTAGACTACAACTATTTTCCAGATCTTTTCAGAATGTGATTTTTATTTAGTTTTTGGCAGATTATTGGAAAATTGAACCTTACAAAAAGAAAACCAGAGAAGGGTGAAGGGTTTACAAAGCTATCAGGCATCTCTTCTATATGCTATATATATCCACTGTCACTAATGCCTGAATCAACAAATTTAGACAATCAATCATACCAGAAATCTGTATTAATTTATGTATGAAAACTACCATTTGCCTCAACAGGACTTCAAATAAACGCCTATTAATTATGGTAGGAAATCATCTGGCGTACTCTTTTCTCCAAAGATTCTGAATTATAGTTTAAATGATGAAAATTGGAAACTTTGCAGTCATTAGTACATTTTGACTTATTAACATGTGTGTATTTGTTGAAAGAAACTATGGCACCTTATTTCTTTGTTTTCTTTAGGGTCATGTGTTAAAGCTTCATACTTATTTATAGAAATTTAAGCAAATTAGATTTTCAAATTGGTTAATTCCAGGTGTTCGTCAGTATCTATCTTGTAATTATAATACAGTTAAATAGAGTCATCTACTAGGGATGGATATTATTATAGTAATGCTATTTCAGCAGGTTTTCAGTAGTACATATATATTATTTTTGTGTTGTCATTTTATGTGAAAATAGCTCAAAAAACATAATTACAATGGTTACACAAGAAATTTTACTGTGAGTATGCAGCTATATAATTGGCTTTCACTAATGATGGTGCTAGCCAGAATGGTGACTAAAAAATAAAAATTAAATGTAGTCACTAGTATTTATTAAGCATGTATTATTTTTCAGTATTAAAAGTGACAGTAAAACTCAAAAGTTGTATGGAATCTGAAAAATAATAGCACAGTGTAAAACAGCTTCTGTCCAGAAGGAAATTAATTTTCATATGTAGAACACATGACTATGGCACCTGTAATCTATCTAGCACAGTTGATAAAGCAGTGACCATCATCTTTTGGCAAATTTTTTAAGCTTCCAAAAACTTTGGTTTGAGGACAGACTTATAGAAACTATTTGTTTAATACAGGTACCACTTTATGCACATCTCAATTTGCTATAATAACTGGCAATTGGTGATAATTTTTCCATAACTCCTGTCTTGAACCATGGAAAATATGTATGATTTTGTGCATTCTTCATAATATTATCTATATACAGCACTTGCAAGAACAAAAATTATTCTCTCTCTTTGCTTATAATTACTTAGGAAATGTTTCCTTAGTACATTGTTATGAAAGCTGCCCTCCCCTGAACTAAGCATAAGAAAAATTTTCTTATTTTTTTTTTGCATTTATAATTGTAAATCCTAATGCACTTGTAATTTCCAGGGTCTGCATTGTCAAATCTAGCAGGTTTTTTGTTGGTTTTTTTTAACTGAGTTTTACTAAAGCTGTACCTCAGCTCCCATAGCATTGCATTGTGGAAACATTTCTTTAATTATCATCAGATAGAGATTTGCTCCAGATTCTATGCACACCTGATTTATGTCAGGAAGAGAAACTGAATATGGAATCTACAATTTTCATTACTTTCTGCTTCTTTTGTCTGGAGCAGATAACTCAAAATTCCCCACCAGGGTGAATTGTAAAAGGTTCTGTTTGGCATTAAAAGCATTGTAGATATTTAGATATACCACAAATTCAAAACATTTTGTATTTAAAATTATATTTTTTTTAATTTAAAATCTTCAAGGGAGATAATTATGTATATATATATTACACACTAGTGACCATAACTATAGACTCTTCAATGAAATTTCCCAGGAGGTTATTTTGATGGAAATATTCTTGTGAGGTAAATGTTTTCAAAACATTTTGTTTTTTCATGTGTATATATTTTCTAAAAATCATGTTTCCTTATCTGCAACAATATGTACTAATAAATTCATTATATATGAAATATGGGATTTTAGTCCACAATTATAGTTATAGATATATTTACATGCAGGAAGAAACTGAAGAAAAAAATAGAAAATTGGTACTATAAAGTGCTAATTCCAAATATATTGATGACATAGTAAAAGTCTTTTAAGGTAAATTTCTTGATAACAAGTGATGTTGTCTTTGTTTCAAACACAATGTTGCTGTGATTGTTTTCTTACAGCATGCTTTGCCTTAAAATTTGATGTTTTGTTTGTTTTAAAGTTGTTAATATCATTACAAACTATGTAACACTATTTTGAATTATCTTTTGGCTACTTTTTTGAAACTATCTGGACTGAGCCCATCAAGCTTGATATGCTTTTTTTTTTTTTTTTTTAAAATCTTTATATTTCCACTATCCACCTTGATTTTATGTACCAAATGTTAGTATATTTTATAATAGTTGTTTTGGTATGTGATCCATTCAGACTACATGACCAGGTCATCTCAACTGAGCTTTCATTATCATCAATTTGACTTTCCAACACTGGTGTGTTAGGAATGAAATCTTACCTCTTGATATTAAGCATCCAAAGATGTCTTTAGGAAAATTGGTCCAGTTTGTTGATAGGACATTTGTAGCAAGTTCATATTTTGGCACTATACAATGTAGTTGAGACAACCACTGCATTATGCAGTTTTATTTTTGTCATTAATTTTATGCCATAATCCAATATGGAAATAACGTTCAGCTTCTAAAATATGGAAAATGATTGGCTTTTTGTTCAGGCGATCAGTACTGCCTTAATGGTATTCATCTTTTTTTTAATTATTAATGTGGTTGCAAGGCACACTTGTATAATGCCTAAAATTATTCCCCTCACCTTTAAATTGTTACTTGCATTAAAAAAAAAAATGAACTGTGGAGCAATAAAATTCTAATCAGTGAAGTAATTTTTAAGATAATGACTTAAAATGAATGAATGCACACCAAGAAAACTTACAGTTCTGAATTCTTATCTTTCAGTGGAAAATTAGAAACAAAAATCTGATGAAAGAGTATTGCTTCATGCATGCTGGATTAAGTAATCCTTAGAATTAGTAAAGAATCAAAGGAAAAAAAATAACTAACAAACAAGATTATACAGATTTATTCTAATATTCAAAATAGAAAAAAAAAAAACTTAGGTAGTATAAAGAAGGTACTTTATGGTGATTTATTTTAGCTGATTAGTCAATGCAAATTAAAGTTGTTTAACTTTCTGCTTTTCTAGTCACAAAAAAGCATTAAATTATACTTTTTTCATTTTGTTTTAAGGAAAAACTTTGAATTAGATATTGAAAAAGATTTTTACATAGCATTGTATGCAGATATGCAAGAAAGTTTTAATGTTTTGTATTATCCTAACTTTTTGAAGAATTACATCTAGAAGAAATAACTTTTGGGGTATTACCTGGTATGTATTGTAGAAATAAATTCATTTTGAAAAAAAAAACAATGTATCGACATAATATTTAAGTTTTTAGTATTTGATTTGACTGGATGAGATTTCCCCTTAAAAGCAATGTTTATGGCAAATGTTCCAGGGAGTAGAAGGTTATTATTATTATTTTAAGTATATATTCAACTTTTTTGGCAAATCAAAATTTTGAATAGAGAAAGTGATTGATCTAGATTCTGCTCAAAGGAACCTTTAGTGTTGGTTGTTTTCAGATTGCTCTCCATATACTCAGAATCTGCCTAAGGTAAGGTGCTTTGGTAAAGGTATAAAGAGTGTTAATCCAGTTACAGCTTTTTGTACTTGTATGCAACAGGTTACATACCGTTGCCTTAAGTATGGAAAGAACTTAATAGAATTCTTCTGATTAGTTCTCAGATTAAACAGTAGTGCTTTAAGAAAATTCACATGTCATAGATTAGTATAGAAAAGTGAAAAGCTTACCATTCAAGGTCAATACCTACAGTAGACTATACCATGGCCACCAGCAAGCGTACTACAATGACCTACTGCTCTTTGTCTAAATTTAGTTATTTGTAGTTCTTTTTATTTAAATATATATTTTTTTAATTATAGTTTTCCTCTTTATTCTATTGTAGAACTGTTAACTAAGATAATTTGTTATCTACCATATTTAGATATTCTATCTGCATTGGGTGGAGATTAATGTTTCAGAACAAAGTTTGACTGATTTATCTGGAACACAACATTTTATGAAATGCTCAAAAATGCCATAGGGCTCCTAATGGGAATACTTACAAGATACAAATTAGTTTGATTTTTAAAAACTAATGCTTCCACTTATGTTAATTTTCTCTGCGGCATCCGGTTACTGTGTTTTGTTAATTTGCATAATGACATGTTTTTTCTTTCCCTGCAGCCCAAGTTACCTGTTTCGATTGCTTTTCTTTTTGTTTTTTTCTATTCTGTTCCCAATTCTACAGAATAATGGTCTGCCCACTGAATATTTATTGCTGGGTGGCTTTAAAGACTTCAAACTAAAGACTCGTCTACTAATAAAAGATTTTGAAGAATTTTGGAAATCTCATGATCAATATTAATGTTGACATCACTTTTTGTCATTAGGTTTCTTAATGAATACGTGATGATGTAATAGTGTGGATTACCATACATTGACCAGTTTTTTAAAATTGTATTTATGTTTTTTGTGTATTTGAGTTTTCTTTTTTGGGGGAGACAAAATCAAGGTTCCACTTGAAGGTTGTGGTCTGCCATTTAAAAAATCATGGATTGTTAGATCTAGTAACTCATTTTTGTTGTTGAACTTTTTAAAATATTTCTTCTGTATTAACTAGTATGCATTAATATTGCTAACACCTTCAATCCAGATCAGTCAATGATCATAATAATGCATAGCAAGATTGAAAGAGTTATGAAGCTTGAATTCATATTAGCAGAAAAAACAGTGTTTCCTTCTGTTCTTGATGTTTTTCTTAAAAGATGAAAAGCCAAGGAGATAGAGAATTTTGTTGATAAGTTTTTGCTGTGTTAATATTTGTTTATTTGAAGTTATCTTCCTTTGGAGATGGTATATCAGTAACAGATATAACTGGTTAATAGTAAGGCAAGTTTTGTGTTTTTTTTTTCCATACTACATGGTGTTGACGTATAGTTTGTTTTTGCAGCATGATAAGATAAGCACAGTGATGACTATTTGCTGATAAAAAAAAAAAACTAAACAGACAGACAAAAACAAAGGATAAATTAAACCAAAATAACTTAGCATTCAGGCATTTTCTCAAGATAAAATGAAAAGATAAATTCAGCTCTAAATATACTCTTTAAAAAAAAAGAGAAAAATAACGGATTGAACAATTTTGGTGTATGTTTAACATGAATATTGAAAAGTGTTGCTTTCTTGTTCTTTTTTAAAATGTCTGCTCAATATAAACAACAGAAACTTCACAAACCTTCCCTGTTTGTTTTCAAATCTTCACTACCTAAAAAGGAAGATAATCTACAAATATGAACAAAATTATTTAAAAAGAAAATTAGCTCTTCATTTTCAAATTTTAAATTTTAACAGATTTTCTGCCCTTCTGATTATCTTGGTTTGCCATTTTTCAGAGTTTTCTAGTATGAAAGCAGTATTATTATTATTATTTTATTATTATTATTATTTTTATTATTATTATTATATTATTATTACCATTTTTCTTGTATATATGTTTTCAGAGATACTGAAAACATATACACAACACATTATTATAATTGTGACAAAAAGTACTAACTCTGTTACAGATATTGCAACGAGTTCTGTAGCAAAATACCACCATTTTTTGTTTTTCTGTAGATCAAGGCTCAAAGTATCTGTCATGTCTTGCCACTATTTTATTAGTTTTTCATTTTTACTTTATATTTGAAAATTGTTTTAATTCAAACATTTTTTTTAAACAGGAAACCATGAGGTAAGTAGTGGTTTATGTTAGATTTAGAAAGAAAACACAAGAGACTTATAAATTATATATCCTCTGTTATTCTTGTCTTGTAATTCTATCACAGACAGACAGGAGTATTTCCAAAGAATCTTTGCATTGCTCTATAATTGTTCTTTTGTATTATTTCATATTGTATTGTTTTGTTTGTTTTTCAGTTAGATAGTAAGTAATGTCAGTAAATATACATTTTTTTTATATATTTTAGTGTCTAACAGGATGTAAACTATATCATTCAGCAAGGACTGTATCTTGTTCTCAGCTCTGTTCGAATGAACAAACAGGATTTGAGGTAAGACTACTAATAGTTTTATTATTATATATATATTTTACCTAATTTCTAACATGCCAGGTAAGGGAATGAAATGTATTGAATTAATTTTAATATACTGATGTGAATTTGGCAGTAGAAAGTTAAAAGTAGCTGACACTCAATGAAATAGAATGGGTTAAGTCTACACAGGAAAAATTTTAAAAACAACAAAAACAGCACAAATTGACAAGCAGTTACATGAGATAATAAAGCCTGTTGATAGATAGATCAGTAATGAGGTATGAGTCAGTGGAAGGAAAACAGAATGTGCAGATTGAAAACAATTTTTGTGTAGTTTGAACAAAAACTATGTTCAATTGCTTGAAAACTTTGCTAGAGTGTTCATGACTTTCAGCAGGTACTGTGAGAAATAAGAGTTCATTCGCCAACTTTAACTATTATGCCATTCTATTTTGCTCTTTAAATTGCTAAATAACCTGGCTGTTTCGAGGTTTTAGTTTTATTTTATCATACTGATTTAAGCCAATATATTTTCTGCTCTATATTTTTTGAAATAAGAAATAAATTTACTTAATTAAAGTGATTGTATATGGAGCCTGAATCTGGTTTTTGTTTGCTAACAATTAGAAAACTAACTCACATTTTGCTTACAAGCAGTTGGTAAAATATCTGATATTCTTCAATAGCAGATCCAAGGTAACTCTCTTGCTGTCATACTTGTTGATACATTTTAAAATTTTGTTATTATTGTTGAAGTCCAATTGTATCTATGGTTAAGTTACTTTTTTCGAATGACCACTGGTAATCATTGTTTATCCTTACTAGCAATAAGCTGAATAAATTATAAATTGTTGTACAACTGTGCAAAACCTTTTCTTAGTAGAATGTGTATTCATGTTGTAGTACTATTCATAGGTATAATGGTGGTCATTAGTGTAGATTCATCAATGAAATGTCTCTGGTGAATGATATATTGAAGAAAAAATCTTGTGATCAAAGTTCCTGCATATTGTTTTGTAGTATATTTTTGTCAGGTATATATTTTCTAGCAGTCACCTATTTATGTATATGTGAGTGTAATTGATAATAAATTGATTTTATATGAAATATGAGATTTTATTGGTGACTCTGCATTAAGTAAAACTCTAAAAAATAAAATAATAAAATATAAATTGTGAATGAATATAAATCACTATAGCAAAAATCTTGTATTATTGGTATTCTTGTCACTTAACATAGGAATACTTGTTTTGAGTATAATCAGATGTTGGTAAATTTTTTTTTTTTACACTTGCAGTTATATAAAAAATTATGTGGGTTTATCATGGTCATATGACTTTGTTGATGGTAATAGTTAATCATGAATGCATAAATCACTATACATCTTTTACTGCTCATACCTGATATCCATTTTTATTCTTCTAGAACCAGCTAATTAGCTACACACAATGCTGATGCCTTATTTTTTAATTCTGTTTTGTAAATTTTAATTTTTCTGATAAAAAATTAAATGCTATACATCCTAGGAAATTCTTCAATATTTTCTAAAATCTCTGGATGCAAAATTCTGTTTAGTTAAAGGGGTATACATGAATTTGTTTAGTGCATTGCTTGCTTGCCTTATTGGCTTATTGGGCCATTGGACCAGCTGGTTATGATCCTCACTTGTACAGGAGAGTCTACCAATCAGGAATATTGTAGTATTCACAGACCTTTCACTTTCCAGACTATATACTGGCTGCCCAGAACTTCTCTTTTGAGGGATGACAAACTTTTTTTCATCAGATTATTAAGCTATAAATATCCTGGTGTCTGTCTGTTCATCTATGTAATATATCCTTTGTAATGCACACACTTTCTCTCTCACTTATCATTAAGTCAGTAAAAGTTTAGCAAATCATTTGTACTGTTGGTGGTAAAGATATTTAATCTATAAAGATATGAAAATTTTAACAAATCATTTTGAATTTTTACCAGGAAAGATATTTCACCTATACAGGCATCAAATTTTAAACAAATCATGTATTATTGTTAGCAGAGATATTTAAATTATACATGGGTCATATTTAAAACTCAGCCACTATTTTCAGATTTTAAATCATGTCATACATGTTTTTTGTTTTTGTTTTAATGAATTTGCAATAATATCATCTCATGGCAAGTTCAAAATAAATAATGAAACAAATCAGTCTACTTGGTATGTATTTGGCTCAATTATTTGTAATATATGTGACAGTTATTTACCTTTGGACAAAGATGTTAATAATACAAATATCAAACATAACATTTACATTAAATTGATGAAAATGGCAACCAATATAAATGTGACATGTTGAATATTTTAATCTTGGTGTTTTGTTTTGTTAATTTATTAATCTGTATTGTTTTGTTTTTTGTTTTTTTTTGGATGGCACTGTAGTCCAGTGGTTGTCAGCCTAAAGGGCTGCTGAAGTTGAGCACCTAACTTTGAATCCTATTTGGGAATGGCTTGCTCTGGCATATTTTCCTAGCATGTATGCACTTCTTCTCCAATTGGCTGCACATATTTTCTCCAGGCACTGTGATTTCTGGACACATCTAAAAATGAAGAGCTCTAGTAGAGTTTACCTTGCCAAGGCAAACACATCTTTCCCAGTCTGGATTAGGTTACTATGGAAGTGATCCATTTTAAATTTCACATTGGAAAAAAAACATGGCTCCTGCATGGGGAGGAATGAATTCTCATTACAAAGAATAATTGTTTTGTTTTTTTTTAGTAATTATTGCTATTTTTTATTATTGTTAAATAAATTACTTTTTAAAAAATTTTCTTTTGTTATTAGATGTATTTATTGAAATCTATTTTATTTTATCTTTGCAGCACTCAACTGAAATCATTCCTTTGCCAGTAGAAGTATGTATCTCAGTATTACATGAAAATATAAATCCAATAAAAGCATTCTGAAAAGAAAAGGTCTACCATAAACCATCCAGTAGTTTGTCAGCCAGATTGATATATGAGGTCTGTAGAAAAAGTATCCGACCTTAGGCTTGGAAAAAAAATTATGTACTTGCTGGGGTTCAATTGCTAATCCTCTTCGAAGTAGGCCCCTTGTACCTCCACACACTTAGCTCAGCAATCCTTCCACTGTTCGAAGCACATCTGGAATGCTTCTTCCGGAATGGCTCTCAGCTCCGCTATCGCATTCTGCATGATGTCCTCTCAGTTCTCAAAGAGAGAGCCTTTCAGTGGCATCTTCATTTTTGGGAACAACCAGAAGTCAGAAGGAGCCATGTCTGGAGAGTAGGGAGCCTGGCAAATGAGCAAAATGCCTTTTTTTGCCAAGAAACCTTGGATCAGCTGCAATGAATGAGCTGGGTCATTGTCATGATGCAATTGCCAGTTTTGCGAGGCCCACAGATCCAGTCTCTTGCACCGAACTGCATCACGAAGATGTCGGAGGACTTCCTGATAGTACTCCTTTGTAACTGTTTGTCCTTCTGGTGTGCCTTGGTAGTCGAAGAAAATAGTCAGCATCACCTTGATTTTGCTCCCTACCTGACGTGCTTTTTTGGGCCTTGGCGACGTTATGTGCTTCCACTGTGATGACTGAGCTTTGGTTAGCGGGTCATACCCGTACACCCACGTCTCATCTCCAGTTATCACGGTATTCTGGAACTCAGGATCCCTGTTGGCAGTATCCAGCAGGTCCTGCGCAACCTCAAGATGAAGTTGTTGTTGGTCCTGACAAAGCAGCTTGGGCACAAATTTCGCTGCCACACTGCACAAGCCCAAATCCTCCTTTAAAATGGCGTGTGCAGAATCTTTACTTATCCCAACATCGTCACAAATTTCCTGCACCATCAAACAATGATCCTCCATTATCAAGGTCTGCACTTTCTCGATAACAACTGCATTGCTGCTTGTTGACAGCCTCCCGGAACGCTGGTCACTCTCCACCGATGTGCGGCCGTCTTTGAACCTGTTGTACCATTCTTTTATTTGGGTAACACCCATGGCATTGTCACCAAAAGCCTGTTGAATTTTGCGAATTGTTTCCAGTTGGGTATCTCCAAGCTTTTGGCAAAACTTGATGCAAGATCGTTGCTCCACACATTTCGTCATTGCGGGTGAAATGAAAACGTGATGAGTAAGTAGTACAGCACCTCACACGCTGGCTGCCTGACAGCGACTGACGCATCCAGCAAGCCTGCCAAAAACCACGCATGCGCATGAAGGCATGCGGCTCCACTATGCACACTTTTGCCTCCCTAACATCATTACTTCTCATGGGAAAAAATAAAGTCGGATACTTTTTCAACAGACCTCATATATGAAATTATACAATAAAAGTGATTGTACCAAAGTTGAAAAAGACAAAAGAATAAAAGATGCTTAACTTTATTACTGCAGTTTGTTAAAATATTTTCATATCCTTGTTCTTTTGAGTTAATCATCTTTTAAAATAGAGAGAGGAAATCTCCCTCCATATTTTGTACATTTAATATGATTTATTGGATAGTGAATGCTTTTTTAAAGAAAATATGAGGATAGTTTTACTTTTAGCTTTATCAATTATATCAGTATAAATGGAATAATGTAAAGGCAAAACATTTTACGAAAGAAAATAAAATACATATTGACAATTACAGATGTACACATGCATGAGAAAAGATTATTTTTTAGAGATTTTTTTGTTAGCTTCACTTGTGCACGGCTGTCGGTTCCTTTTGGAAGCCTGGTTATGGCCTGCAGTCAATGCATGTTCTATAGGTGAACATTTAAGACGACCACCCTCATGGGCAGGTTTCTTGTGCTTAAGAAAACAATGGATGTGTTCACGATTTTTTGGAATGGAATAAACTCCAGGATAAATGCATTGTTTCTATGTTTGAAAACACTAATGTTATGCTTATTAAGTTTTTTATATAATTTGTCAGTAATTCCTGGAATAAAAGGAAGTATAATATCTGAGTTGCATAGAGTTTATTTTTTCTTCTTTGAACAACCTTGATTTAATTTTAGACAAATATATTTGAACCATATTTTCTGGATAAGAATTTTCTTTCAACATTTCACAAATACTTTTTTGGGTAGGTCTGAGTATCTCCTCTCCTGGAATAGTACATGGTTTCCAGAAGAGGGACACCACTGGCACCCTGGCAACCAGTTTGACCAAACCAAATCCCCATCCCCGTTTCTATTTAAAGCTGAAACTATTACTGTGTAATACCACTAAAGTTCTAACAGTTTACTGTAGTAATTAACAAAATATTTTGAATTCATAAACTTCACATTATTGTTTTACTAAACCCCTTCAAATGTTGTATCTGTCATTGAGCTGTATAATAAAATGAATAAAGAATATGCCATTTAAGCTAAATGCTACAAAAACAATTCCATTCACCTCCACAGACTTTATTCAGTAAAGATGGGTAGAGTCCACCTTTCTATGAAATTTTATGATGAAGATGGATACTACAAAGTATTTTTTGACACATGAATCATTTTTTTGTTGTGAATTATATAACCTCTGAGTTTCTCAAAAAGCTGTTTTAGAGCTATAAGATTTTTTTCTTCAAAATTCTTTTAAATGTTTGCTTATTGATCCAGTTTAAATGTTTGCTTATTGATCCGGGTGCACTCTCCTAAGTGTGTATGTTATTAAATTTTAATAGCTTTTGAATATTTCAATTGAAAAAAAAGAAACCCTGCTAAACTTGTTTAGATGTTTCTTTCTTTTTATCATGACCTAATTTTTTGTTGCTTTATGTTTTCTTTAGCAAAAGTATTTAAAAAAATTTTTTCTTTTTGCTAGTGTTGTTACAGAATACTAGTTTTGTGACCACAGTATACAAAAGGGTTAATATAGTGCATTTGCCTTTGATCTCTTCTGCCATTTCATGCTAGGTTCTCATTTACACCTGAAACACCTGGAGCTCTGCATCTAGCTATGATACATGCTTAAAAATTCTAGAGGATATAACTGGAGACATTTGTTAAGTTTAGAAATTACAACTGTGTATATAAAAATATAATTCAGACTACAGTTATTCACATGCTATAAATAAGAACTGATAAAGAAATGATAATGCTACATTTTGTTTTCAGCAACAATACTGTGTGATTGGCTGTACCAAAGGACTCAAACTCTATGTTCAAACAGTGGAACGTATGCATTTCTTTATATATTTGTGTTTTTATTTAGCATAACCACATAGTATTCATTAGATTGAATCTAAATGCAACATGTATGGAAAGTTTACTAATGACTTGTAAATTACATGTGCAATTTAAAGTCACATTTATTAAAATGATCATTAATCTTTATTGGTACACTCACTGTAAAATATAGTAAGCCTTTTTTGTTTTTATTATTTAAATGAATTATCTTTTATGTTTGTTTGTCTTTTGTTTTTTTTCTCTTACACAATGATGCAATATTTTAAATTATAGCTGATCTGTTGTTTTTGCTCCTCCACCATGGATGATACTGATAAATTTATCTGCATTTTTCAGGATGTAGACTGTCTGATGTCACCCATATTATTTATGCACTTTCTGGTGCCTGATGAGGGCCATTTGTGCTTGGAGGGATAACAATTTTAAGTCATGGACAGGAATAGGTTGGGGAAAGTAGATTTTGCAAAGCTGGTGTTTTCTCTTAGCTTCTTTACTTTGCCTTAGATTTTCTGGTTGGATGGGCAGTTGTGTGCTATTCCCAATAAGTTTTATCAAAATCTTCCCTAATTTGCAATTACATGAAGCACTTTCTGTGACCATCTCCAGTTTATCAACTTTCATTATTTCTAAGTAGAACATGGGAGGTTTCTGACTTTCGTGAGCATACATACACATACATACTGCCAGATAGAGTTTTTGTTTTATACATCAGAAAACATGATGAACTACAATAGGTATTCAAAATGTCCACTATTGGCATCCAAGCAATTCACTGCTGGAGTTTGTTGATGGAAGTTGGTTTTGTGGCACACCCCACAGGAAAAAATCTGATGGTATGAGATTTGGAGAGTGTGGCAAATATTCAAATGGTCCATGTTATCTTATCTAAAAATGATCCTACATTTTTTCCATACATTGAAAACATGTATCAGGAGTATGCTGTTGCATTGCATAGTACCATCATCTTTGATCTTCTGAATGAAATACCTTAATAATGAGAGAGAAAATGCCTCTGTATAGTCACATACAAAAGTGTGTATACATTCCTGAACACACTTTATAAAGCTAAAGGTGCAATTATTGTGGTGCTTGTACCTGCACTTTACAATGTAGGCAGTATTCAAGTTGCCAATATTTGTTTATGGTCATTAGCACATGATAAAATAAGACAGAAAACAAAATTAACAGACCATCTTGCATCAAATGTTTGCTTTAGCTGAAGAACAAATAATTTTGTTAAATGGGTATTGCATTGTTTTGAATATGCAGTGCATCAGATTTAGCCATTTTTAGTTACTATTCATAAAAAATTTAATGCACTTTTTAATTTTCAGTATTAAAAGTAAATATCTCCTAATTAAAATTTTAAAACTTTTTTTCATGACTTCAATAATCAGATGTCTTCTTTGCTACTGTTTCTGCAGTCAGTCAGAGTTTGCAATCACTTTCCAAAATTGCACTACTAAAATTTGCATGTCTTGATGTAACAATTTAAAATCATAAACAGTTGTTTTACTCAGCTTTTTAAAGATAATTATTATTGATTGGTCTTTACAGTAACTGTGCTCTTCTCATTTAAATAAAATCCATAACATTATAACACAAATAGGTGACAGCAGCATCCTTTACATCCAGGCTTTTATTCTTTCTGCCTTTTGTTGTTGTTTGTAACAGCAAACTAAAAACACATTTTTATAAAGGATTTTAAATAAATTTCCATTTACCAGTGAGTAATCTTATCATTTATCATTGTTTATTTGTGTTTCTTCTGTTTTTTTTTCTTTCTAGAAAAACTAGGCAGATTGAGAAAACCAGAAATTGTCAGATCCAGCTTGAGTCATTCTTCTGTGACCCTGAACTGGACTGGAGTAATCATTCCCAACATTACCCTCCTTGTTCATATAAAAACAAATGAAACTCAGAGTGAATGGCAAATATGGAATCACTACAAGCTCAGTACAGAACCTTTTGTTCAATTCAATATCACCAATCTTCGACCATATACAACATATGTGGTTAGTAAACAAACAAAAAATTTTTTTCAAATTAAAAAAAAAAATTGCTCCATAAATAAAAATGAAGACATTTCAGTTTCAAACCAGTCTTTTTTTTCCTTCTAAAATTTTATGTTTGAAGTAAAAAATGTCTCCATTCTAATTTAATCCAGCTATTGCTGCCAAAATGACAACAGTTAAGATGGAAAATTTGAACACAACAAATGAGTCTTAACTCGCGTTCTTTCAAGAGTATTCATTGAAATCACATTTTTTGTACATTTATATTTTAACCTGCCTAACAAATTAAACAACAAGAAGAAAAGAATAATTGAACAGAAATTATGTTTAAGAAAATAATTAGTTTACTGGTAATATTTGTGCTTAAAGAATGGGAAATTATTTGTGGATTTTTTGTTTTTTTTTTCTAATTTTTCTTTAGGGAAGAGGCCACTCTTAGTATGAATATGATTGTTTTTTCTATTCTTTAGACAAAATCTCATTTTTAATTTCTATCAAGAGCCTGCTCTCTTGAAATATATTTTTAGTCCTTAAATTATGGGTAGTTATTTACTCTTTTTAAGTACATTTAGATGCTAAAATGTTACAGAGGTGATTTACACTATTGTTGCCAGCATAAAAGAGCAACCTTTTATTTGGAACTACTCAGAAGGCATTTGAAAGCTTTATTTCAACATGAAAATATACATAATAAACTTGATTTTAAATTAAATCTATTAAAATTGTTTTACAGAATAGCAAGAATATGGTTTTATTATCAATGGATTTTGGAGACAAAAAGATACAACATCTTCCAGGATAAAGAAGCATTTATAATTTGGGTTTTTAAGGAATGGGCATTTGTCAGATTCTTAAAACATTAATATTTTTTTTCTTTTACCACTTCTGGTCTTATGTTTGTTTATTTTGTACTGTTGATCATGAGTACCACACTGGCTGTTATTTACATCAAAGAATCTCTTTTTTGGGTACTTTCTTTTTAGCTAATAAACCATTGAATACCTTAACCAGATTTTTCCTAGAACAACAACAATAGTATAACTATAACTGGGCTTTCGAAGCCTGGATGCACATACCTCCATTTGTTCAGGTAAATCTTTGAACTTTCTCCAAAGAAGCAACAGTTATTTGGTATTAAGTTTCCTTCTTTTCCATAGACTGAAACTTATATACCAAACCAGAAAGAACTCTCAACATCAGCAGCCTTTATTAACAAGTGTACTTTGCTATCATCTCCAAGTATGGATAAGTTTAAATGGAAAAGATACTAACAAAATTAATGAAATTTTCCAATAGATTATTTTTTCTTGGGAATTTTTTAGTCAAAAAAAAAGAAAAAAGGTTTAAACATCAATGGAACAAACAGTAATAAGTTACCAAAAATAGGAAGTCTTTTTAATTGCAGAATAGTCTCGGGCTTATTTTTTGTAACATGCCTTTCTTAATACAAGGAGAAAATGTCTCACTTTGTAATATGGCTTTTGTAAATGCTTTTAGTTGTAAAATTATCTGAATAAATGATCAGTATAATTATCACATCAGATTGTTCATTTAAATCTTGCTCAAGATCTTTAGAGTTGTTTCTATGGCATAGAATTTGAGTAATTCCACTAAATTAGTGAAATATTCTAGAATTATCTTTTTTTTTCTTGTTTATATGGCATATAATTTGAAGAAATTTGAGTAATTCTACTAAATTAGTGAAATATTCTAGAATTATCTTTTTTTTTGACAAATTAACCAGTAATTTGAAAGAAATCGTTAATTTTAAAAGTTTTCCAGTTTTATTTTTTGTTGTCTGAAATTTTTAATTTATTAAAAATAAAAAGAAGTTGTCATTCTTAATTTAAAAAAATATAATAAACCCTTTTCATTGTTAAAATGCTGCTATTTTTCTGTCAAATTTAGCAATATTTATGTGAATGCTGTTTAAAAATCTAAAAGTTATATTTTTTACAAATTAGATGAAAAAGTATCTCTTTCAAATTTATCTGTAAACTATTCATGCATTGTGCATTTTCAAAATGCCAGAACTCATTAGACCAACTAACTAAAGAAACCATCATATTAATACTAATGTGTTGTTTTTTTTATTGTTTTCTTAGCTAAAAATAAATTATTATTTGTTATAATTTATATGAAATGAACTAGAATTTATTTATTGCCTGCAGCTATTTTGCTGCCTTGTGGTAATCAAACTCAATTTTTTGTAATAGATTTTATTACAATAGATGGTATAAACTATTGTATCATAGTAAAATACTGGACAATCAAGTTCTTTATTAATCATTGTGTAGTCTTCAGCCCACCATGCATGGAATCTCCATTGCAGAAAGGATTTAGAAATGTTTGGAAAAGTTCAGAGGTTTATTAGGATGATTAGGGGTGTTTGTGGTCTTAATTATGAAGAAAAACTAAAGAGGCTTTGTGGCTAGTTTAAGCCTGTTGGTGTTTCTGAGTGTTATATTAAAAAGGTTTTTTCTGGTAAATAAAATGTGGATTTAGACCTGTTTTAAACACTAGTAGAATACCAAATATTACCAAAGATTATGTATCAGTTAATTAAAAAATATTCTTTCACATGTACTTTTTGAGCTTGTACCACCATCTCCATTGTTAAAACTAAAGACATTTAGGAGATTTTTGCTGGAAAATTTTTCTGAAATGTCAGTAATTTTAACAACTGGTGAAAACTTTAAAAGCGTAACATGTGAAATAACTTAATTATGCCATCAACTTTCTGTAAACAGACTAGAAATTTTAAATGCGGCTTTTTATATAAAAATCATATTACGTCTGCCTGGAGTTAGATATTATTTACTGGATGGATGCTTGATAGAGTAATCACTACATTCTGTAACATTTAACACATGCACACAACGTAAAAATTGAAGCAAACATTTGTAAATTAAGCAAAGCAGTTATTCAAACTTTGACTGCAAAGTATCCAGTATAAGAGAATAATAATAAATAAGTGTTATATATATATTTTAAAAAAATTATAATGCCAAATCTTTAAACAGTAAAATTTAAATATGTAGTCTACGTCTGGGCAAAATTCTGACAATGTCTGTCATCCTTTCATACAAATACTGACAACAGCTAAGCTATGTAAGAATAAAGAGAATCTCTATTGGATTGAGTTTTATGGTATTCTGTGGTTTAGAATTATTCCATGAAATCAGAATCACCATAATATTTGTATTTCAGTTGCAATTCACTTTTGTGCTAAATACTGATTAATTTTTAATTATTAATAATCATTATTGGATCAATAATCAGTTAGAACATTTTTCATTCAGTGTCAGATGCAGTGTATGTTATAATCTGTAAAAAGCAAGATACATAGATCACACCTGCACTCAGTGTACCATTATGATATACATTTTTACTTAAAAGAAAGCATGCTGGATATATACTATTTTTTATAGCTTAAAGTGAAATCAGCCCTTTCTAAATGGATCTAAATAATGAAAAACAATTTTCTAGAAGCCATTTTTACATTAAAAACCAGAAGCTTCAAATCAGTTCTAGGAATGATTAAAAATATAAATAATGAAACTACTTCTGGTTGCAGTTGTTAGATGAAAAAATCCATTGCTAATTTGTAAATGTTTCTTATTTTGACAGTCAAGCTGTTAAAAATAAAAGTCCAAATCACTAGAAATAAGCATATGATATTATCAATAAAAATATTGTTGCAAGTGTAAGAAAAAAAGCTTTTTTTTAGTAGTAATAGCATATTGTGAGTACTTTTATATTTAATGTTCAGTTTTCTTTAAAAATTTTCTCAGAAGAAAAACAAAGATATTTATTATTAAATCACAAATATGAAACAATGGCATTTTTTACTTTAATATAAAAGTAAATTAATTAATTGGGTTGGAGTTGCAATAAATGAATAAATTTTTTTTTTTTTGTTTGTTTTTAGCTCAATCAGCAATTTTTAATACCATGGAATCATTCTTCTTATTAAGAGACTCAAGATAAGAGGTCAAAAATTATTTTTCCAATGAAAATCCTTAACTTTTCCATGCCCACACTTTTGATTACTTATTGTTATTTTTGTTTAACTTTTATATTATTATATGTTCTTTTGGCCATAATTGTCCACTCACCAATAACAGATCTATTAAGCATAAAGGAGGATATTTGAATGCCAAAAAAAGTCTTGTGGCAATAACTTTGAAAAAAACCTATTTCTTTCAATGTATTTTCTAATGGTTTTAGACATATATATATATATATATATATGCACTAATAAATTAATTTATGCATAACATGAATTATTAAATTATTAGTACACAGTGTTGGTTAATATATGTGGGTTTGTTTTTATTTATCTACATACCTAATAATAATAATAATAATAATAATTAGCATGAATATCTGTTTTAATTACAGTTTAAAATTCTGGCTGTAATCACATCCCAGAAGGCAAAGTTCTCCCCACCAAGTGTTTCTGTTCAGACATTGCCACATGGAGGTGAGTGATAATATTGATCTTGGAAAGATAATTTGTTTTAAATAAAGCTGAGGCACACGTAGAAAACAAATTTCTATATCTCAAAATTTGTAATAGATATTAAAGATCAACTTCTGGACTATGTAAAAAATTTTAAAAAATCATTTTTTGTGCAGATAATTGTTTCTAGAAATATTTAGTGATTCCGAGTCCTCACATTTTAGGAATATTTGTCTTTTATACTTTTAAGATTCTGATTTTAAAAAAAACACATTTATGAATGTTGCTTGGTCCATGAAAACATCTCACATAGACTACAGACCACACACAAATAGGAACTTATGGGATAGAAGGTTGGGGTTAGAACAGTGGTGGTCATAGAAGTATTGGCAGTGAACATTACTTGAAGCTAGATACAGAACCACATACATATTGGTTTGACCTTTGCCAGAAAATTGATGAGTGGGCAAATACTGATCTTCTAATTCTCTGAGCCTTTGCATTTCTGGTGGGGGGAGACTTCATTGCAAATAAATCAATAATTAAAAATAAGGAACTTTGTGGACAAAAAACATCAATTTTATGCATGAACTAGTAATATTAGGGGTCCCTTCTCTCTGTCTCTCTCTCTCTCTTTCGTGATTCAGTCTCTGCTTTATTGTACAAGTACAAAATTTTTTGGTTTTAGTGTTAGTCTTGTTATGAACAGTTGATTTTAAATTCAACTTGTAATTACTCACTAGCTTCAGTAGCATGTTAAAATGAGATTTGTTTTATTTAGTATAAACTAAGATTTAAAAACACACACAAATGACATTAAACAGAAGTAAAATTTTAAAATATAAGTTCTTGGTAATGGACTGCAGTTCTTTTTATTCTCTAGTTTTTTTTTATTGTTAATGATGGATTTTGTTTATATTCTGAAAATTTTCTACTTCTGTTCAAGGTATATCTTTGTTCAACAAGTTTGCATTTTTGTTGTTTTTTGTGATATTTTTAGTTACAAAATTCTGATTTGTTAATAGTTTTTTTGGTTTGATTTTAGCATAAACTATAATAAAAATAAGATTAAAAAACACAGCATGCACTGAAATTCACCTGTTTCGCTTACATAACCTCTGTCCATTGTTCCTAATACTGTCATTCTTTGGGAAGCAATATACTAAATATCCAATCATGTAGGAATTTCCTCAAAATGTGACACAACCTTCACATGTTCATTGTAGTATTTTTATTTTTGCTTCAGCTGCTGACTTTTTAAGAAATTTTGTTGATAAATTATTACAGTTGATCACTTTAAATTGTAGTAACTAACATAAACAAGTTTTAAATAAAACAAAATGCTTCAGCATTTTGGATGTTTGATTTTTATTAAAAGAACAAACATTAAAAGATTCATTTTTTTATTACTGGAAAACTTAACCCTGTAACTGCAGATTTTTTTGTTTATTTCTGGATTTTCTATTGAAGATATATCTTCTGTTTGTAGTTCCATCATCTCCCAGAATTACAGACATAATTGCCACATCACCTTCTGCCATCACGGTGACATGGAAACCCCCTGTTTTCCCCAATGGTGATTTACTGGGATATAAATTGTTTCTGCACCCTGTAAAACATCCATTACTTCAAGCTGTGACTAGGGAGGTTCCATGCAGTTTGAGATCATGGACATTCAGCCAGCTGCAGTCTTCTCAGTCATATAGAATGTCTGTGTCTGCGTGGAATCCTGCTGGTGAAGGTTCAGCAGACTCCAGGAGCATCACTACTCCAAATCCAGGCAATTGTGAGTTTTCCTACATTCATCATTTCTTTATAGTCAGGTTATTGGTAAAAGTAAATAATATTTTTGTGGATGATGAATTTAAAAAAAAAAATTATACAGGAGCTTTTTTTTTCATTGGTGTGACTTTAAGGTTTTTATCACCATCACTCTCATAAAGTTAATTTATTTACTAATTAGATTTTCAACCAAATATTCCATTATTGGGTCTGTCCTGAACGCTTCGACTGGAACTTATGCTGAAACATTGATTACAAATAAGTCCATTTAAGTGGTGATAAGAATTCCCCTCCCACTAAAAAATCATGTTGATTACAATAAAACCGCTGCCAATAAATTTCCATGAATATTCTGAATTTTATGCTCTTGGGCAAAACCTGGGGAATTTCACAGCTGGTAGAAACATAATGGGTGTAGTAATTAATCTTTATGTAAGTGTATAGTCAGTAATGATTCACAAACCCAAACATAGCCTACAGAGGTTTTATAACCAATCTGAAGTAGTTCCCTTCCTTTTGAAATGACAAAAAACTTAATGTATACCACCTATTTTCTGTGCACAATGATTCTTTGTCTTGGGTATTTCAGGAAATTATCCATTATAGTTTCAGATATTTGAAAACAGCATTTGCTTTGAGAAGAACTAAAATTAATATTTTTATGAAAAAAAAATAAAACATAAGAATTGACAAAATAGCAGGAGGAAAACCAAAACTAAAGGAAATATGTATTGCTTACTCGAGGTTATGCCAGCCACAGATAAGCAGATAAATAAGCAAAAAAAAAACAAAAACACATTGATACCAATTGTGTTTTGTAATAATTGTACTGAAAAATTAGATAAAGTAGAACAATATTTTGGAAAAACTGCATTATTGCTAATTTTAATAGTCTAAGATTTTGAAAAAGCTGAAATTTCATAATTAAATTTAAATTCATAGTTTAAACAAAGTGAAAACTTGAAGAAGATTGCTTTAAAAGAAAAGAAAAAGATGTATCTTAGTGATTGCTGTCATTATTATATCTTTAAAAAAATTATGCACTTGCCTCATATTTAAACTAAGTTTACTCACCAGTAAAAGTGTTTATTCTCACAATGCAATGGGATGATAGTGAAACAGTGCACTATGGGCAGCAACGACCCCTATCCCAGGTTATTTTTGTCTCTTTCAGGAAAGTTTATTTTTACTTTAATTTTTTCGCTTTTTTGACTTTTTATTTTCATGTTTAGATATAATAGAGGTTACTGATTGGTGTCTAGTTGACTGCACGTGCTTCTGTGTGGTACAAGCATTGATTTTGACTTTTAACCTTATGAACAGTATGTTTAGGCCAAAAAAATAAAAGAATTTCTTATCATTGTCAGTTTTTGCTTCTTTTACGAATGACTCCTATAAATTTTGTGCACTGGTGAAGAAAATAAAATGTCAAAAAACCAACTATTAACTGAAGCACTTCCCAATGGCATTTAAGAGAAGAATGATAAAAATGTAATTTTGAAATAAGACATTGTTTATAAATATAGTGAGTCTCCTATTACAGTATTTAGGTTATAGATGGTTATTTTATATTTTTCAATGAAAATATGTGCATCATCACCATCTAGATCACTAATGTCTAAATATCCAAGGTGGGAGGTCAGAAAATCTGCTTCTACATTTGTCAGATCCAGGCTTTAGTTAAATGACAATGAAAATTAGGTGTACTTTGGTCAACATACCAAACAAAAATCACCAATTTGTGAGCTATTATTAAATGGGTTGTGAAGACATTTTTCTTAAGGACTATTATATCCATTTTTGGATATTCTTAGATTTATCAGTAATTTGGTATTTTTCTTATCTTAATGTATTCTATTGATATTTATGCTTTAAGGATGAATGGTACTAGAGTATATTGCCTGAAGCAAAGAAATGCAAGGTATCATTCAATTTTTGGTGGCTATAAAAGTTTCTGGCAGTAAAATCTACAATGGTATGGTGGCTATTTATGGTACCGACATGTCCACAAGTGGGTTTTGAAATTCAGACAAGGCATACAATTGCTTTATGATGCTTCATGATCAGCGTAGGATAATTAATTACATTGCTATGCCAGACAGTTGTCACTAAAGTTGAGAATAAGGTTCCATAGAGTTAGAATTAAGAAACATTCAGTGGAAAGCACTTTAACAATGAAAAAGAAGTAAAACAGTTTAGACCTGGCTTTTGAAGCAAACAAAAAGCTTTTTCTGTAATGAAAATTCAAGCATGATGATTTATTAATAAAAGATATACCAAACCTGATGAATGTTGACTAATAGAATGTTATTTTTACATTTTTAAAAATGATTTATATATTAAGAGAGAAAATTTCTATCTGCATTTATTATGTGAACACAGGCTGTAATCACTCAATGTTTAAATTTATTTATGCATATGAAGATAGACATAACACACTGCATGCACTAGCTATGCTGACATTTTTTGTTTTGTTTTCAGTTTTACCTTAGCCTCTAATGTTTGTTTATTTTTTTATTTACCAGTGAAAGATGATGAGATGCCATATCTTGTCTTAGGAGCAAATAACATGGTTTTAAAATTAAATCTGGAGAATGTTTTTGATCTACCTGATAAACTTCATGAGTCCAAAAATAAAAGCATTCGTGTAGAAGGTGAGTACAGCTGGAGTTTTAGCTCTATTCTATATTAATTCAAAGTCCAGTTTAGGTTATTGTAGAAATCCAAGACAGTTTAGGTCTCAGCAACACATGATTTAAATACTCTGATGTTAAAACTTCTGAAATGAAAGTTCCTTTGTCTTAAAACCAGGAACTATGTAGAACTGGGAAATAGAGAAAACAAAAATCTCTTGTCATTAAATAATTAAAAGATTTTGTTTTAATAAGCATTAGTTTCTCAGTCAAGAAGTAATGAAAATCTTAAGTTGGTTTTACTTCTTTAAAAGAAACATTGGATTTCAGACTGGTTGTATAAAACTATTTTGATTATGTGTGTGTGTGTGAGAGCAGTAATTCAAAATGGAATTCAGAGAATTGTTGGCTGTCATATTTTTGTAAAAACAATTTTCCATACTGATTACATTATTGGATAAGGCCTTTCATATATCAAGCAATTTTCTTTGAGATTCTCAGACATATCATAATCTATAGTGTAATTTTTGTCTTATTGCTTTGACAAAGCCAAATACAAAGCCAGTGAAAGCTTAGTTTTTTTCCACAATATACAGTGTTTTATTTTATTTAAAGATTATACTATCATTATGCACCACTGGAAAAGTCTCAGAAACTTAATAATATGCAAACGAAAAAATGATGAAAGTTTAAGATCTGATTTGACAAGTCTACTAAGGAGAGGGTTGTTAGAGCGTATGTAATGTAGCTTATAGATTTATTCTAGATACTTGTACATGTAAGTTATTGAGAATGGAACTAATTTAATACTGTACTAGCCAACAGAAAGTATTACATTAATCTTTTTCATTTCCCTCATATCAATTGACTTTTTAGGTATTATATTGGAAATAAATAGCTAAAACAGATTAATGGAATGAATAAAATTAATAGCTTTGATTTTTAGTTTATGCAACTAACACTTTATGCAATAGTTTTTTAATTGTGGCTATGTATTATATTATTCTTTTACAGCAGTTCTTGCTATGCCATACACATATTATACTAGGGACATTCAAATTAAACCTGCCTGGATATCTTTATGGCGATGCTATTTTAGCCAGGTTTCATTTAAACATCCTTCATGTATAAAGAAAATATAAGCTACATAGTTTTGAATTATGATGAAGTGATTCTTGATTATATTTATATGAGTATCTTCATTGTCAGAAAAAAGCCAATATTACCACTTTAAGTTGATTATTCAAGGATTTCTATTTATTTTCATATTGCTTTATAAATGCTTTTAGTAAGCATGTATGTCTGCACACGTATGTGCGCGTGCGTGTGTGTGTATGCATGTGTGTGTGTGTGTGTGTGTGTGTGTGAATCATTATGCAGCATTTCCTTTAAACTGACAAAATATACACCTTAGGCTGATTAAACAAGGTAAGTGCTGTACACAATGGTACAGATTGTGGACTTATTTACTTATCATTTCTTCTTAGTTTACAAGAATATCTTCTTTTAAAATTTCTTTCATTGTAATGTGCTGTCGACCAATTTCTATTCTTATCTTTTTTTTTACTTTCTCTTCCTAACTCACTAAACAAAACAAAAGGAGCCGAGGTGTTATATGAAAGTAAGGCAAGACATATCGAAGGTAAAAGAAATACCTTGTGATAGTATCTGACTGTTACATACCCTTTGTTGATGTGTTTCCTCTGGCATTTTATTGTTTGTTTTTAATTAATAGTTGCATTGTTTTTCCTTGTTATTTTGTGTTTTTTTTTACATTACTTTTTGTTTTAATTTGTATACACGTTGTGTTTTAAGTGCACACCACTACTTCTATGTTAAGATGCAGAGTATTATTAGACAAGTGTTCAATGCAGGCTACAAGCACACACAATGCCTGGCATCGTTATCTTTGTTTTTTGGCACATGAATATATCTTGTAGTTTAATAGAAATACCAGTTATCAGATACGTTTGTCATTTCTGATCAGATTCATGCTGAGTGTATTTATAAGCAGTTCTAACAAGTATGTTTCTAACCTTCCATGCATGAAACGGTTAATAATATAGCCTTGCTGAGCATGTTATTCGGGACAAGTCAGAAAGCCTCTTAGATTCATCTCCAGATCACTGACTTCATTTCAATAAATAATAATAAATTAATAAATGATCAGCATTACTCTTGAGATACCACATTTCAATAAAGTTCTCCCAATTACTTTCAACTTTTGATGTGAATTATTTCAGAAATATTCTAAATATTTAAAAAAAAATATATGCACAAAGTTGCTTGCTAAAATCTGTCACATTTTTAAAGGTATCATTTGAAAATGAAATGTATCTATATATTGCATTTTCATATATTATTGGAGACCGGGGTTAGTTGTTACAGCACCAGTAATTCTTAATTAAATGTATAGATGAGCTACAGTTGAAGTCATGTGCTTCGACCCGCTGCCAATTATAGCTGCTTAATTCCCCAGTAATAGCTTACTTGCTCTGGTTTCCCCTAAACATTCTAAAATCTTTATGAAACATCCTTGTTTAATTTTGTATATATATATATATATAATATGTCATTATTTTTTCAGATAAAGAAGAATTTTTTGTTTTGTTTTAATAACATTCCAAAGAAAGATATAATTTTGTATATATACACATTTTATTATTACATAGCTATTGCAAAAAAAAGAAAGAAAAACTGTAAAATTACCTCCATCTTTTGGATACTGAAGATTTTAAACTCCGGTAACAGTCAGGGCTAGTAATCGAAGCAAAAAGTGGCTTATACATAGCATTATTAGCCTTAAAGGCCAAAATATTCTTTGTGTCAATTTGGTTCAAATCTCAAACTTAAATAAATGAATAAATATTGCTTTTTTTAACGAGTCTTTCCAACCTTTTAGCCATCTAATGCAAATAAATAAATTACCTCAGTACCAAGCCGCTGAGCCTGAAATGCATTAGTAACATTGCTTTCAAATCTACCATCTATTTGGAACTGTACTTTTGATTAATGTATAACATGGCTTTATGAAAACTGCACTTTGTAACACTAAAATTGTTTTAAAATACTTTGACAGAATTAAGAGGGGCTGAAACAGTATGGATTACAAAGCTTTTAGATATTTAATTTTTTACACTGCAACAAGAAAATATGAATTTTAGATTAATTTTTAAAAACTATTTTTGTATTTTCAATGACAACTGACTGATTCTGTATTATAATTATGCTATAAATAACTTTAAATATTTAGATATTATGGCCATTGTCATGTCATAAAATTTGCTGTTTTTGTTTTATATGTATATATGCCCATCGCTACATGAGTACCCTTTTTTGTAAATTCTATCTTTGATTATGGATGGTGATCCAGGATCATTGACTTTCAAATTAGAGACGGTACATGATTATACTGATGATGATGATACACACACGCACACACATTTATACATAAATAGAAACAGTTATTAACTAGCTATTATAGAAGGACCTGTCTTATCTTGGAATAATTTCTATATCAGAAATTTCTGAGTTTTGGAAATATAATAATATGGCTAAAAATAAAATTATGTTGAATTTTTTTTCTTTTTGAATTCAGTAAATTATTTTGACTTTTACAGATTTTGCCTCTGTTGAACCTTACCTCACAATGCTCTTCATTATTGGTTTATTTTTGCTTATTTAATTATAGTGATATATGTATGATAATAATAATTTTAAAAAGACAACTTTTTTATCTTAAATTGTAGTTGTTACTTTTAACATAAAACTTACAGGAAGTATGATTGGGGAAAGAGAAGGAAATTTTGCATCTTAAAAGTTTTAGGATATAAATTACTTAGTATACTGTTGCAAAAATACTATCGAATGAAAACATTTTTAACAAAATTTCTGAATCTTTATCTCTTATTTTGTCAATGTCCACAGTTATGTAATCCAGCAAAATTTTATTTGATTATGATATACAAAAATGCTTCCCCCCCCCTTTTGATTCAAAATACTGTAGATTTGCATTCAGAATACTTTCACACACTTTTTTTTTATCAGTTGAGTAACAAAAACAAATTTCCCATATTTTACTTAAAATGTTTGATCACTTACATCCATATCCTGTCTCATAGTTTAATTTTAGATGATTATAATAAGGGAGATAATCTTATAATATAAAAATCCATGCATTATTTATTTCCCTTGACAAACATTTTTATTGGAAACAAAAAAACTACATCCATGATTTTTTTTTTCAATTAATTATTCTTATTGTTGAGTAAATCTTGAACATAGATCGTTATTGTTTTGTCATCTTTTAAGTGAGTAACTTTAAAAAGGCAGGATTTTTAAAAAATTTGCATAAAACATGATACCCGAATATTAATAAAATAATAAATCAAAATAGTGAAATGATTTCTTAATACTAATGGTAATTGTATAAAATGAGAAAACATTAAAGCTACTGTAATGTAGAATTGCACTAATGCAACAGACTGACTGATGATCTAAGTTCTTTTACATCAGAACTTATGCAGGACCTGTAAGCTATTCAGTAGCCTAATTGCATAGTTTTTGGTTTATTTAGAAACTTTGATACAATACAAATAAATCAATAAATTAGATATTGTTATAATATTTGATGCAATATTTATTCATTTTAATTTTTAGTTTTTGTTGTTGTTTTAATCAAATCTCTGCAGAATAGTGAAGGAAAATCACTGTAGCTTTTTTAGTTCAGGCTTTATCTGCCTTGTGCTTTTTCATTGCATGAAAATGTGGCCTAGTTATGTCTGTTGGACTATGTGCTCTGTTATTAAAGTATGTGTAGGTTTATTTTTCAAATATTGTTTTACAACACAAATTCATTAAAAATGGTATACATACTTGTCAAAATATATACTATATCTTGATTTCAAAGCCTGTATCTAATATTATACAACTTCTGCTTTAAAATAACATTAGTCTATTGTTGTTTATATATATAGTATTATAATAACATACTCACAAACAGTTTTCTGAATACCCTTCATAATCAAATTGAATTTGTAACTATATTTTCAATGGAATTTGCACTAAGAAGTTCTCTTAACTGCTACCTGAAATGGCTTTTTATAATGTTGGTCATTGCATTTAATTGTAACTCTTATAAATATGTATATATATTTTTATTAAGCATCAAAACATCAAAATTTTCACAGTGGTCAATTGTTTTAATCATTGTTGCATAGCAGTGCCCTCTTTTTTTCTATTTTTTTTATAGGTATAGGTGTGCACATACATAACAAACAAATTCTGTTTAGCGATTCAGAGGGGAAAGTCAACATGATGTTTTCCAATTCATCAGGGAATGTTACAACTAATATTTACCCAAATATTTCTTTTCCAATGGCTATAACTATTGACTGGTTGAATGATATAGCTTATATCATTGGCAAAAAGCAAGTAAGTTTTTTTTAAAATTGTTTTTATGTTTTTGTTTTTTTCTTCTATATACATGATTGCACGCATGAATGTATTTGTTTCCCCTTTTTATAATGAAATTTTTCTCTGGAAATTTCAAATAAATACTGTGTGATGTTACTAATTATTTACTGCTTAATACTCATGTTCAATTCAAAACATCTATGAAAGTTTAAACAAATATTTTAGTGATAAAAAAGAGATGGCCGAGCATAGAAACTGTTAAATCCATAAAATTTTCACATATACACTTTGCTCTGTCTTATTAGATATGAACTCTACCACAATGGCTCAAATTTTATTAGAATAATAATAAATAATTAATTTTTCTTTATGCTGAAAACATTTAAAAAGCACATGGCATCATCTAAAAGACATATTATTATTATTATTATTATTATTATTATTGATTTTAGAGTTTATTGCATGTTTTTTAATAGTTTTATAGCTATAATGAGCACCCATTGCTGCTTTGGTTTGATATTATGAAATTAATTTTTTAACAGATTTATATTTAAATTTTCTGATGTAGTAGTTTTTTTTATGGAAATTTTTTCTACTGTATCTCTATAAATATTTGGTGCAAAAATTAAGTAACATTTTAACTAAAACAAGTTTTTTTTTGTTGAAAAAATTGATTTTAATAATACTTCCCGAATAACATTTGGAACTGAAGCAGCCATATACCTTAGAGATAATTTCCTAGTTTATACAATGGCTAAATTGGTGTTAAAGTTAACATCTTTTTATTTTTTAATTTTTTCTTAAAACATAGATATACATGTGTTACCTACCACCAAGCAGTTTCTGTAAACCAGTTATTAAAGAATTAGATTCAGATCCTGCAGATATCAAGGTGGATCCTATAAATGGGTAAGTGTAATTCTTGTGACCTATAGTTTCCAATTGTTTTCTTCTTATTGGCTGGACCATTATTTACAACAGGTGTGATTTCTGATGCCATACCATAGTTTTATGCTTTATCTGCATTTTATACTCCTCCCATTGATGTCCTTTGTAAAGTTGGTTTCTCAGTTGTTTTTTTAAAGTTTTATTTCTTACTTGGGAATTCCATAATTCATGTTATAAAACTTAAATTCTTTTTAAAATAGTTTTTTTTCTCACAAATAAATAAAATGAATACATTTTTTTAATGTAGAATTTGAGTTATCAAAAAGATTCTCTGTAGTTTTAACTCATGACTGTGACACACCACTTCTCAGCCAGGTAGATATTAGATGTTTAAACCACAGAGTAACTGTTTTATGAAGGAAATTCTACATAAGAGAATTGATTTTTTTTATATTCCAAACTTTAACATTTTTTGTTGTTATTTCGCTCATAGATTAATTAATTTTACTCGAAATCTGTAGAACATTACTTTTGCATTTATGTCTATTTGTTTTATGAACTTTCTATTTGCTATAAAGTTGTTACTCTGGTTTTTGCCTGGGCCTTGAACCTGCTAACTTTTTTAAAGGAATAAATTTACATGTAATCCCAAATTGCTTGGAACTTGACATGTCATAAAGTTATGACAGTTTTTAGGTTTTTACAAATGCTGAGGTTTTTAAAAGGTTTACATAAAATAATGGACTGATTTAAGCATATTTTATGGGAATGTACACAATTTTTGCATTATCTTTTGTTAAATAGCAAGCTAAGTAATAAATTCTTCAGACTTTCTTGCTGCTCCAGAATAATCAGGGAGACTGGGGCTAGTTGTTGTAGGGGTAAGATGTTACAGTACCAGTATTTCTTAATTAAACATAGATGAAGCTGTAATCAATTTCATATGTTTTAATCTTCTGGTGCTGTAATAACTTGTACCTCTGTAACAACGGGAATAAAACTGAGTTTGTGTTGTTGTTCCTACTTTTAAACTGATAAACTGAGCTTTTACTAAGTTATACTTATATTTGTCAAAGTGAAATAACAAATTTTTTTATATATATATAAAGCTGCAAAAATTTCTCTGTTTTTCCACAAAAAAGGGGGGGGGGGCTTTATTTTGCAAAAAATTGAAACTATCAGATGCCGTATTTATTTCTTCTCTTACATCTATGATTTACTGGTACTAAGCTTGCATGCTTTTTATTTTAACTCCAAAAGCCTAAAGCTTTTGGTTTTTTTTCTCAAAAAAATTTTTATAATGTAACATATAATTCAGGGAGAGTGAAAAATAAAATAAGAATATTACAATGGTTGTCATGAAGGGATGTTATCTATGTAGGAAAATTTGAATGTTGTCTAGTGGAAATTTTTAATCTAATGATTCAGCATATTGGATGGAATCTACTGAGTAACAGCTGCCAAACCAAACCTCTTTAAGATTATGAAATACTTGATTATTTATATATATAAAGGCAAATGTTTGTTAATATTCAGGTGATTGAGAAAATAATGGGAAAATTATGAAGAAAATAGTTATTTTTTTTGACAAATATGTCAACTATAATCATTCTTTAGTGACACCTATAAACTGTATAAAAATACTTGGTTAGCGTTTTAAACAAAACACATCAACGATTAATTATGCAATGGAAATACATGCTTTATAACTCATTTTTATCAACATTTATGTGCATAATTGCTAACCTAGGCTATTAATTTTTGTTTCAAAATGGAGATTAAATTATTATGTATACTTTTTCTCTTTATTTAATATTTTAGATATAATATGATAACCTATTTTCCTTATTAAAAATTACACTGGTCAACACAATATTTTTGGCAGGAAAAGTGAGACTGGTTTCTGGGGTTTTCAAGGGCGCTGAATCCGAATCTGACATTTGTTTTTTCAAGTTGGCTCTAGTTTTGGAGATATCACAGGGGGGTCGTTCGTCTGAAATCACCCATTCGCGACCATAACTAAACGTACAAAAAACGGCTAAATAGTGCAAAAATGTCAGATATTGATTTTTATGATAATCCAAAACCACAAAGACAGTGTAAAATCTCAATCTAACAAGTTAAGTTAGATATAACATCATTTCATTTATTAATAAATGAACACTTTTCATATATTTCGAGAATATACAAAAAATTTGCTAAAAATTTGCTGAATTTTAATTCTCCAAGGGAAAAAAACATTTACATAATCAGTTATATATCATAAATTAATGCAAAGCATTATTATACACTAGATTCTTAGTTACAATGAACACACAAAACAATATTTTATTCACAAAAGTGAAATTGACGTTTATACGATTTTCGCTTGTGAGCAACTTTCGGGCAGTCTCTCAAAAGGTTCCAGCAGTAGTCTGCCATCATGTGCTCATCCCATTTGCCTTGATACCTCTCTTCCATTGTTTTGATGTCTTGATGGAATCTCTCTCCTTGCTCCTCACTGTAATCACCAAGATTACCAGGAAATCTGTCGAGGTGGCTAAACAAGAAATGAACTTTGATGCTCACATTTGCCCCTAGTTTTTCGTATGCAGTAAGCATCTTACGGACCAATTGCTTGTAATTGTCAGCTTTGTGATTTCCCAAAAAGTTTGTCACTACATCTGTGAAGGACACCCAAGCATTTAACTCAACCATGTTCATATGATTAGTGAAGTCAGAATCCCTCATGAGCGTTCGAATCTGAGGTCCATCGAAGATGCCACCTTTAGCTTTTTCGATGGAAAGACCTGGAAATTGCCTGCATATGTACTTGAAGCAATCCCCATCTTTGTTCAACGCCTTAACAAACTGCTTCATGAGCCCTAGTTTTATGTGCAATGGAGGGAAGATGATTCTATCCCTGGGTACCAAAGGCTCATTGATGACGTTGGCTGTGCCGACTTCGAGACTTTCTCGTTCTGGCCAGTTCTCCCTTCTCCAGTGCTGGATTCTTGCTCTGCTATCCCACAAACAAAGAAAGCAGGGATACTTTGTGTACCCACTTTGCTGACCAAGCAGAAAATTCACCATTTTCAAGTCCACACAAATCAGCCATTTATGAGTGTTGTAATTTAGCTTTTCAAGAACAAATTGGATACCATCATACTCTTCTTTCATCTTGGTAGAATGGCCAAGTGGTACAGGAGCAAACTTATTGCCATTATGCAAAAGTACAACTTTTAGACTTGCTTTCGAGCTATCTATAAAGAGACGCCAATCTGCTGGGTCATATGACGAGATCCCCATGCAGTTAAGAAGTGCAGAAACGTCATTACAAAAGATCAGGTCATCTTCTTTAGAAAAGAAACGAAGCAAGCTGCCTTCCCTTGTCCTATAGTATGTTATAATGATTCAATAATATCAGAAAATTATTATTTACTGCTTCTATATTGAAGTATTTCAGGGAGAATTTTAGCAGTTTAGGCTTATTTGAGGCTATCAATATCTTCTAAACTAGAGCCAATCAGACAAAACCAATGTTATATTCGTAATCAGCGACCTTCAAAACCCCAGAAAACACTCCTAGATGGTCTGCCAAAGAAAAAAAATAAAAATTTGTTGACCAGTGTTAATTGTGGAGCAGTCAGTCGTATAAATAGATATGGTGAATTGAAAAAAAAATTCTCCTAGTCAGTAAGAAGTACTGTTATATTAATTTGAAAAACAGAAATTGTATTTGTTTAAACACAGTGTCATTGAATGAACATTGAATTGATTGGTGCAAATGATACATTTCTTAACATTCTATAAGATGTATGCTAAATTCAACTTTGTTCCATGAGAATCCTTTTATAGACAATGTTTTTAGTTTTTCTTTAGGATGAAAAGCAAAACAGATTTTTGTTTTGGCCAACTCTCGAGCATATGATATTAAAATATACCATTGATGGCTTTTAAATGGCCTTGAAGGCTGACTGTTTGAAAAATTAAAATCTGTGGTCACTTCTGTGTTGAATAAGTATTGTGAAGCTGTAGTAACTCTGAACTTTGGAAAGGTAGCCTTTGTTGGCCTTTGAGGCCAGGCTCGGTACCCTTGGATCCTGCCTTTGATCCTGAGATATCTTCATTATCATTTGAGACTGCTAGGTTGTCTATTTTGAATGAGTGCATTGAACTAGGTGTAATCTATAAGGCTTTTGAAAAGCAGCCTTTGGTGGCTTCAAAACTGCCTTTGAGGCGAAGGTGCAGTAGCTTAAAACCTTGCCCAGATTCTGAAGTACCTACACCCAAAATATGGAGCAAATAGGCACTACAGTTTGGCCATGAAAGAATAAAAAAACAAACACATAAACACTCAATTGCAAAAAGCACTTGAACATATGTATTAGATTACATGGATTGTGTTATTTCCTTTTCCTTTCAGTTAAATCAAATTCTTAGAGGAGAATGCATAATCATGAAAATAATTTTTCTCTAATTAAAGGAATAGGGTGGCCATCTTCTCAAAAATTATTGTTTTTTCTCCTCAAACTTTTAAATAATTGGTTAAGCTTTCATTAATTGGATACATTGTTTATTAATAAATCCTACTTAAAAACAGATATTGCAATTTATTGTAAACACACTGATATCAATTAGCTTTGTATGCATTCAAGTAATTTTGTATCACATTAATATTTTCCAGGTATCTGTACTTTGCCTTGTCAGGTCCAACAAAGGGAATATTTAGAATTGATCTTGCTGACATTGAAAATATGCAAAAAGCCAACCTTAAAGAAGTCATAGGAAATGAAAACCTGTTGTCATTTGTCATTGACTTTGAAAATATTAGACTGTACTTTCCAAATAGTACGTACAATACTATGATGGAGACTTTTTTGGATGGCACTGACACATCAGACATTCGAAGAAATGCCATCCGCCCTCATTTCTATGGCATTGTCAGTATTGTGTGCCATAACCAACTGTTTTACTGGACAGATGGTAACAAGATATTAGGTGAAATATATGACAAAGATATACAAAAGTACCACCATAATCAACTGTGGCTTACTGAGGACTATTTCAGAGGATTCAATATGTTTTACCCATCTGCACAGCCCATTCCAGGTATGTGTTGTTGTGTTTTTGTTAACATTCTTTTTTCTTTTATATTTTGTGTGGTTAACATGCCCTGAATATTATTTGAATGGGGGAATGGCATAGTGTGGCATGAAAATTATGACCAAGCAAGCAGAGAAAAATAACTGTGACACATCCAATTATATTTGAAAGAGAAGAAAATTTATCCAAGTCAGAAAATAAAGAGTGTAAAAAAAAAAAAAAAAAAAGGTTTTGCTGGGTAGTTCCTTAGCAAATGGTAAAAGAGTTTACCTATTGATATGTTTTGGCCATACTACGTTTTGCTGGCAGAAGGCAGGTACTGAACTAGATTTTGCATTTTTGAACATTTGAATCTTTACTCTTGCATAGACTTGTCAATGCTTACTGTTTAATACGAGGTGTAGTCAAAAAGTATCTGACCTTGAATTTGTTTGAACAAAATAATGCGTGAGCAAAATCCGCATGGGTATTAGGTGACCGCATCCTTCCTGAGCATGCGCAAAAATTTTCGTGTCTGTAGGTTGCGCCAGTCGTCCACAGTGACACGTTGAGTACAGATGTGAAGAGTGTGCTGTGCGATTTTTCTTTTTGAGTCAAGATGACCGAGCGCATTGAGCAAAGATACTGTATTAAATTCTGCCAAAAACTTGGTGATACACAAGCCCAGACTATCGAGAAGATTCAGAAGGCTTTTGGAGATGATGCTATGGGAAAAACACAAATAAAGGAGTGGTACAACCGGTTCAAAGATGGCTGCACCTCAGTGGACAGTGAGCCATGTTGTGGCAGACCATCAACTAGCAGAAACGACGAAATGATTGCAAAGGTTCGAGGAATAGTCTATGAAGACCGTTGTGTGACTATTGAGGAGATTGTTGCCGAAGTTGGAATCAGCCATGGGTCAGTTCAGTCAATTATAACAGAAGATTTGTGCATGAGGAGGGTGTCGGCCAAATTCGTACCATAGTTGCTGTCTGACCAGCAGAAAGAAAACAAAGGAAATCTCCCAGGACATGCTGTAGTGTGCTAGCCAAGATCAAAACTTCATGAACACTATCATCACTGGTGATGAGACATGGGTGTACAGCTATGAACCTGAAACAAAATTGCAATCATCTCAATGGAAGCATCCATCCTCGCCAAGACCAAAGAAAGCAAGACAGGTGCGCAGCAATATTAAACTGATGATGACCTGTTTTTTTTTTACTACAGAGGTATTGTGCACCATGAATATGCACCACAAGGTCAGACAATTAACAAAGAATACTACCTGGGGGTTCTTCGTCGCCTTCGTGAAGCTGTGCGGCGAAAATGACCCGACCTGTGGGTAGCAACGAACTGACAACTAACTCCTCCATGACAACGCACCCACTCATTCTGCCCACGTCGTCCAAGCATTCCTCGTCAAGCATAACACACTACTTGTTCGTCAGGCTTCCTACTCCCCAGACTTGGCTCCGTGTGACTTTTGGCCATTCCCAAAGCTCAAAAAAACACTCAAAGGGAGAAGATTTGAGTCAACAGAGGACATTAAGCAAAATTCGACGGCACAGCTCTACAGCATCCCAAAAAGTGATTTCCAGAAATGTTTCCAGCAGTGGCAAGAATGCTGGCAGAAGTGTGTAGACTCCCAAGGTGAATACTTTGAAGGAAACTAAATCAAAATGGTGAGTTTTTTAATATTACTTGTTTTTTTGGCCAAAGGTCGGATACTTTTTGACTACACCTCGTATGAGTAACTTTTAAAAGCTTCAGAATAGATCACTTTTGGATGTGAAGCAACAGAATAAAAAATTGGTAATGATTGCAGTATAAAACAGTTTTGGTTACCCTTTTTTAAAAGTTAAAGGTATTCTTTTATTATACTATGTGCATGATATAAACAGGTTGACGCAATGCTGGCAATTTTCAAACAGAGAAGGGGAGAGATAGTGAATGAAAAAAAAAAAAAGAGAGACATTCTTTTCTAATTGCCTTGGTAACTATCTTTTTTAGAACAGCAGATGGTTGAGTGCATGGTGTGCCTGCCTGCTGTCAATGAAGGTCCATTGAGGACCATGACTTGGTCTGGTGTAACTCCCATGCCATGTTTTTTTTTTTCTTTTGTTTCACTGTACCAGTTTGTTCCCATAGATTTTCTCTGGGTATTTAGTTTCTTCTCCCAGCTAAGTTGAGGAGTGTTTGTAGGATCTTTTGTTAAGACCAAGCATTTTTGTACTGGCTATTGTTCTGGTATCATGTGCCCCCCCCCTACTCACCCAGTGAGTGTTCCATGTTGCAGTCTCCATTAATGGTGAGGTACAGTAAGAGGATAAGATAACGAGTAACCTTTCTATTTCTGCATTCTGAAGATCATCTATTCCAACTAAATGAAAACACATCTAAAAGCAAAGTAAAAATTTAAAAATTGTTCTAATAAGCATGGTAGCATGAAAATTAAAATATGATACATTCACTTGAATAGCACTCAGCAATAATTTTTTATTCTTATCTAGTAGTAGCCTTTTAAAGATGCTATGTAAAGAAATACAAAGTTCGTCTTAAAAAAAACAACTAATTAAATGTGGTATTCTTAGAAAAGTACCTTTAGTGTAGAACATTTTCTCATTGGTAAATGGGTGCATTTATGGAGGGATGAGGAGAAAAATTGTGATATTTTCTGACAGTTATTGTGAGAGCCTAAATTTTATTCAGTCACTGGTTTCTATGGCTATTGCATAATTTCTTTGATTTGCCTTTTATAATGTTATTATTCCTAGTTTTTAATAGAAAATGTTTCCACTTAGTGGTCACGATTGTATTGATCTTGGTGATATGGAAATGAGGCTTTGTCATAAGCAGCAGAGAATGATTTAAACATTTTGAAAGCTGATTAATTAAGTTTTGTTTATCACTTAATATTTATTTATTTATTTATATCATTCACATGTATTATTTTCTTTTTTTACATTAGATGTTGAATGGAAAGCTTAAAGTACTTCTGTACTGGAAATAAATATTTGTGTGAATATATTTACAAAATTTATCACTTATCAGCTACTCACCAAGAGACACTTAAAGTAATTACCCCATGGTAGCTTGGTCACATTGATCCATTCCCAAGATTATGGAGCTCTACTGATGTTGCTGTCTTTTCTGAACGATGATCATGTACGCTGATCTGTATCTGTCTGGATTATGATTTATTCAAGGTCACAGTAAAAAACAGGAGAATAAAATTAAAATTTTTTTTAGCATGTCATCCATTAATGCTCATGAACATAAAAAAAATTAAAGATTTACTTACAATCACCTTTGAGCATTTTAACCAGAAGCATTTTTTAAAAAAATAAGGTGGTTTCACAGACTCTCTCTTTCTCTCTCAATGTACATACAAGTGGTCTTCACTATACATCATTTTGCATATATGTCCATAAGTTATTAAGGAACATGTCCATTATACATCCAACCTTGCCCCGCATTAATGTCCTCTTCCCAGTCTATCTTGTGTTCTCGTTAACACAGCAACATATAGTACTTTTTATCATATTTTACCACTGAAATTGTGCAATGAAGGTAAACTGTAGTACTAGTGCAAAAGATGAACCCACACATTAGAATCAATGCGGTGGTGCAACTCTTGATGTGAAGTTGGACATAGTTAAACATATTGGGAGTGGTGAACAGCCAGCCAATATCGTTCGCCATCTTGGTTTGCTGCTGATGACTGTGCATACTATTCTGAGGAGTGCTGATATCTTGAAGAAAGGCCAAGAATGCTATATATAGTGGTCCAAAGTGACTTGAATGCTATACTGGTGTTCTTTTGTCTTTGAATTTTAAAATGTTTAATTAGTTTAGTGAGAGTTTTTTGTGACTTATAAATCCACCTGACTCATGTCTAAATGTAATTTAAGTCACTGGTGACCCAATAGTTAGGCCACTAGATTGCTAAAGCTGAAGGCCTGAGTTTGATTCCCAGGTTGGGGTTGGCTCATTTTGTCATACTTCTTTGGCATGGTTTCTTCTTGCTCTTTTTCACATAGGCTTCTTCCAAACACTCCACTTTCCCCATATATCTATAAAGATAAAGAGTTCTAGTCGGGATTTCCCTGCCTAAGTTGAAAGTGCCAGGCCCCTCAAACTGCAGGACAGGCGCTCAGGGTTGTCTTTAGTTTAAGAGAGGTTACTCCATTGCTGAGACTGGTGTATGACATGACAACCATTTAACATTAGGCAAGTTAAATGTTGGGAAAATGTTAAATTTAATTATTTTGGTCAAGTTCTCTACTCTAAAATTTTTTAAAAATAAGTCTGCTGGTGGCAGGAGTATTTGGAGAGGTGGGCAATCATAACTCTTGCTGTTTAATTACTATTGGCAGGGATGACATTCTTGTCATGCTAAAGACAAAACAAAATGGAAAATATTCAGCTTTGGAAATTCCCAATAAAGAATTAATTTACTGCTGCTATTTGTTGGGGATTTGGTGTCCATGGAACACAAAGCCCCTTCTCCCAAAGTAAAAAAAATCTCAGGCAAACTTGCCAAAGTTCTTATCCGTAAAATGAGAGTTTTATCCTTTCCGTAAAAAAGTTACCATTGGAATTTTATTAACCAATAATTTGTAAAGTAAAGTAAGTTAAAAACCATGTAATTTAATTCATCTTCTAAAGCCTTTCACATTGAAAAAAATTTGTTTTCTAGCTTTCGTATACAAAAAAAAAAGAAAAAACTCTGTCAATGTTTGCCATTTCATGGTAATTAGCAAATAATTATCTGGAAGAATGTCAGCCACTTTAATTTAGTCCCCTAGCAAGGTTAAATTAACATTCCTTCAACAAATAAAATGTTGCATAATACTTTGAGGGAGATTGTATGACACACTGAATATGACTGGATGGATTACTTTTGACCAAATGTTTAAGCATGTCTTTATAACAGAGTAAAAACTATATTTAAAAAAAAAAAAAATTGTGGAGACGGTTTCCTAGTATCTGTGTCCACTTCTGGTGGATCCACCACACTGGGTTTTCCTTTATAATTTTAATTAAATTTAGTTGAAAATGAACCAATGTGATTTTAATGTTTATCTTTCTCTTTTTTTTTGTTTTTTTGTTTTTTTTTACTTTTGACAGTTCCTCATAGTTCTCCTGAAAAGTTAGAAGTATTGTTTTCAGACAGTGAGGCTCATATTCGTTGGAAGAGTCCAAAAATGCTACAGTACCAAGGTAAAGAAAATTCTTTTACAGTATAAGTTACTAGCTTCTTACACAAACCTCTGATATTTTATAATGTTCATTATAGATAGTTGAATGTTTGTCTGTAAATTAGTTGATTAAAAGTATATCACTGCAAAAATATCTTTTTTCTCTCGCACTTGAGTTGCCTGTAGTGTTTTTACTTTACATCTTTTAGATAGGAAATCTCTTACTTAATGAAGGCATGTTAGAATTTGATACTTACTTGTTTGATCTTTTGTTTTTATTGCTTAAATTTCTGCTTTTACATACATAAAGAAATTTACATGGAATACATTATCACTATAACAAAAATAAACAATAAAACTGAAGAAATAAAATCTAAATAATTTTTATCAAATTTTTCTTTCATTAATTACCTCAGGTTTTCAGAAGTTCATAACCTAAAGTTTCAAAGTATGCACATAAGTTTTTCAATTTATTTCAGTATATGTAGCTATAGCAAAAGAAAAAAAATTGGTTTGTTTATATTAAAACTTAGCAGAATATAAAACTTAAAAAAATATTTTCTAATTTTATTCGCTGACAGAATTAACTTTTGTGCAAAATATTGGTGAGAAGAATAATATAAGTAGACAGAGAATGGCTGATGATGGGAGACCAAGTGGCTATTGGTAAATATTTCATTGGTATGTTTAATGAGAAAGGTGTAATAACTTTAGTCCAAAACAAGAATTGCCAGCCAAGCAACATCATCCCATTTCCAATGACTAGTGAGTGATTGCTGAGCAGAAGGATGGAGATTTTACTCTTCTACAGTACTAATACAATGATGCTATCAAGTGCCATCTTCTGAAGATGTATTTTTTGGATTATAAATTGATGTGGACTATAAATCAAATTGGCTAAATTTTCGTATTTCTTTCCTTCATTCATAGATAAATTGATTTGGAGTATAAGACAAGGTTAAATCAACTATGGTAGTTAGCCAAACTTTCCATCAGTCAGAAAAATGTGTATGATCCTTCATAACACTGTTGCTGGCTATGATACTTCCAGGGTTATGAATATTAATGAACTGTTAGTGCATATCATTGAACTACTTTGTTGGATGATCTACTGGATAAATTTGGTGTTGAAGAGATATTTGAAACAAACTGAAAATGTTATTATTGGTTCTGGTATCAAAAGCTTGATGTTTATTTTTAGTCACTGCAAGACATTGGTGGCCATCAGGTGATTCCATATTTTTTTGCACCATGTTGAATCACCTAACTCAAAAGGCCAAACATATTCATTTTATTCATTGTTGACACTTTTATTTGATTTTGAGGTATTTCAGCACTCTCAAATTCAGAAATTCAACTCACAATTTATTTTTTGATAGCAAAAGTTGATATTCAGCTTGGTTTCAAGTTGTTAGACATTTAGGGTTCACAACTAGACCAACATGAAGGTCACCATACTCAGCTGTTTTCTGACTGGATAATATGGTACTCACTTTTGGGGAAACCATCACAGTGAACACTGTACACAAGTGAAAGAAAGATAAGGAGAAATATAAAGACAGCATTCATCATTTGAGATTTGTTTGGCCTTTAGTTTCAACTTTAAAGTACTAAATCTACAACACATGGCATGTTATTACATATTCCTCCAACCTATTCTCAGTCTTAGTCTACCTAGCTTTGCAGCTGTGATTTGCCTTATTTCTTTGTAGTCTTTAACGTATTCTTTGCTTTATGCCAGTGTCTAACACATTTCTTGTTGTCACCTTATTTCCTGTGTATGGCCATATTACCATCATTTTCTTCAATGAACTTAGCAGCTTCCAGTTTAAAAGCCACCATGTACCACTTGTGTAACATTACAGAAAACAAGGATAGATAGATAAATAGAACATAATTGGTGAGCATGCACTTGTTATTAATTGGATAGTTTTGCATGCTTCAATGAATGCATTAATGGTGAATTGCTCACCCAATTAGCAAATTTTTCAGGCAGTAATTTCTGTAGTCTGTTTCAAATGAACAATTTTACAGTTTTTTTTTTGAGAAAATAACACAGTCTTTTTAAAAAAATTATTATTAAAGCAAATTTACTGATTATATTCACAGATAAATTGATTTAAGAGTGTAAGCTGAAGGCCATACTTTGATGGGGGGGACGATCTATTGACTAACATGCTGAAAAATATAGCTGAAAAGCTGTTTTTCAGAAACATAAAAGCTTTTGAGAATAACACAAGCAATTATCAGGCATCAGTGAATATACACTCTGAAATTGCAGAAATAAACCAATATAATTGAATACCATTTTTGGTGTTTTCAATTCTTTTGATTTGCAGACAAGGTAGTTAATTGCTGACCTTAATGTTCTTTCTTCAGATTACCTATATGTTTACTTACTTTTTAAAGATAAAGAATCCAGATTGTGGATTAGTATAGTATGTGAAATGTTTGCTTATGTTGGTTAGATTCCTGTTCATCTCAGGATAGATACAATGTCTGGTTATGAGGTTTTGTTTTCTCCTTTGAACCAATCATCATAAACACATTCCCTTTCACCTTTAATCCAAAGGCTTTCTTTACAGATCTCCTAGAAGGCTTCATTTTGCCTTGACCAGCTTATTTGATTGTGCCTTTTATGTGGCATTTTATTCATATACAGTATTGGTCCATACAAAAATAAAAGATCAGAAATTTAATTTTTGTTTTTGTTGGTTTTCTATTTTTGTTTAATGAGCCAACTTTATTTCCAATCATTTGCTGATTAGTAATTAACCCTTTAACTGCTAAGAAACTTAAGAATAAAGAAATTGGCTGTTGTAAATATATCGTTTTTTAAATAAGTTATAAATAATCAGATAAACTTTTCTTGATAGTATTAGTAGACAAAGATTTAATAACAAATCCAATGTCATATGTTAATACCACCCAAGTTTTAAAGAAAACACAGTTTATTCTGGAACCATACACAACACTGGAAAAATATGAATTGGGCTAATACTTTGTGATGTATCTCTCTGGTTTATGTAAGGCAGCAATGTATAGATTAAATCAACAATTTCTAGTCTGTGGCATTATAACCCATTGCTAGCACAGAATTTGTGTTAGGGAAAAGGACACTGTTGCAAGCATCAATTGAGAATATCCCACATGTTTAATGGGCTTCTTGTTTGGTGATTGGCCAGGCCATTGCAGAGTTGTTGTACCTTTTCTTTTCATATTTGTTCTGTATTGGTGGTATGAGTCTCCCATCTTCTATAAAAATACTGCTCTCTTTGGAAAAGTGACTATGGTTTACACAGATAGTAGTTTCTCTTGGAAAATGTTGCTGTATCAGACAGAAGTTTTGTTTTCTTTACAAACCATGGCCATTTAGTATAGTAGCCCAAATTGTATTCTACACCATGATAGCCAAACTGCTAGATTTCCTTATAGCTTCCTGTGCTGTATGTTGCCACACTCAGATATGACCAGTCTTTAAGAACTGCAAAAATCCGTACTTATGAGAAGAAATGAATGTTTGAAAAGACAGGAAGGCATGGTAGCATATTTTTTGCTCATTGCAATCACTGACTAATATTGCATGGGTTGAAGAGTGGCTTATTCTCATGGAAACTTGCACATGTTTCACTACATTTGCATCCATTTGTTGGAGCTCATTTTTAATACTTTACTTCACACCAGAAAGTTTTTATTCTGTTGGCTTTGGGCCTCCAGCACACTTGTGAATGTTTTTCTTATGGATTTTCTTGAAGTGTACAATCACCCTGTGAACAGTCAGTAGCAGAATACCTAGTGCTTTGGAGAATTTTCATTGGCCTTACCAACATCCCATTGCTCAACTATGTGCCTCCTTTTATTGTCCATCAGTCCCATACATCATATGGCATGGCTATCTGCAGACAGGTTTTCTCTGGCATTTATTTGTTCTTATAACTTGAAATCTTTTGCTGATCATCTGACTGGGGTGGTCTATTTTAGTCTTAGGAAGTGTGAGGTGTCAGTTTAGTTATTTCAAGTGTCTGTATATATATATATGTATATTTTTCTTTTAAAAATGCAAAATTTTTCATTTGATTATGGCCTGTCATATATTTGCAAAACATTTTCTTTTATTTTGCATCTATAATAAATATTCTTTTCTGTCTAATAATAAATAAACTATATTTGGTAACAATATTCATTATTATTTATTATCATTATTTCACATAATATTATTTTAAAAAATTCCAGATCAATTCATTTTGGAATCACTGATTAAAAAATAAACAACTCAGTTCAGTTTCTGTTTGCTCTAGTGACTTAAACATTAAAACATTAATAACTTTATTGATCCATTTAGCTAACAATTTGTCATACTGCCAAGAAGACTGCACTGCTGTGAAAAACATGACAAAATGGAGCCCAGATGAGGGTAAATCAGGCAACTGAGATTATAAATAACAACCCACACTATTTGGCTCACTTTTCTTGCACCAGGTTGAAATGTCAGTTTCCACGAATTTATTGGAAATCTTCAGTATTTATTGATGAACTGAACTGCATAGAAATTTGCTACTTACCATAAACAAAACTTTGAGCTGAATGTTTGCTCTTAAAGGAAAGGAGGCTGGTGGAGAAATTAGTCAGTACAAAATAAAACTTGCAATTAACTAGCATGTGATGCCATGCTCTGATTATTGAACTATTCCAAGTCATACAAGACTTAAAACTACTACTACTGCTAGTGGTGGCACACCACAATAGTGATAGATTCAGGAGCGAGAAAACTCACTAGTAAAGAAAATAAGATTTCTAGGATAAACCAGTTAAGGATTCTGGTTTAAACTCACTTTTCATGTTTTGCTCTGTTTTCTGCTCTAACAAATCAATGTTATTACATCATAAAGTTGAGCTATTTGAATAAATGAAAATTGTTTATTGACTTTTTTTAATTATTCATAACCAAATCATGATTAGATGATGATAAATCACGAAACAATATTACCACTTCAAACATTTAAATTCTGTTTTTTCACTAAACTTGTTGATCTTTATGGCTTTTCTACATTAAGGACTGACTGCCTGCTGTCAAAACTCAGGAAATAGCCAAAACAAAATGCACCTTTTAAAAGCAATGCTTTCTCGGGGTAATTTGTTTCTTTGTAATTTTTTTAACAGTAAAGTCTCTCACATATTCATCTCATCAAATATCTTGAATGGATTTTATGTGGGAAAAATAAAAAAAAAATTTACTTTTTTTGTAATACCCTTTGGCCTCAGTAGTTTTGGTATTCACACTTTTATGAGTGGTGATAATGCAGGATGTTAAGCCTGCTGCCCAGGTGGGTCAACTTGTATGGTTGATGCCTGGCCCACTGAGGTTGTTCTAGTGAGCAAAACACACAAAACCCACCTATATGCACTGAACACTGCCTCCTTCATTAAGGAAAAGACCTACTAGAATGCTTCTGATCAGAAGTGTGAGGGGAAATATAGAGACAAACAGGATTTTTTAATGCATTTATTTGTGTTTATGCTATTTTCCCACCAAATACATGTAGTTTTGGGGCTTATTACAACTTAACTTTAGCTTCTTTTTTTTTCCTATTTGATGCAGTTACTTGTTTAAGTCTCAGCAACCTTGTATATAGCTGTTACTGGGTTTTATTTATTTTTTAATGCAGGATCTGGTGCCTGGAACAGGTGGAAATACCAACTGAATGTTACAAGACATGGTCATCAACCACTGCTGTTAGATGTATCTGGTTTAAACTATAGTATGAAAAATTTGCCTCCAAAAACTAAATTTGACATCATGGTCAGAGCTTATATGAAAGCTGAACATGGACCATGGTCAGAAGTATTCACCGGAGAAACGTTACACAAAGGTGGATTGTTCTGTTATTACTCGAGTCAATTTATAAAATACTAGGTGCCATAAAGTTACTTCTTGTAGTTGGTTACTTATCTTGCCAGACTGTAAGATACACGCTAATGGAAGTAAGAATGTGTACTGGAGGGTCATAGTAAATGTATTATGCTTTGTAATGTCACACTGAAAAACTATGGCAATTTTCAAAACAGATTTCTTCTGAAATCAATGTATAACTGCAACATAAAACAGGAAACACCGAGTTACCAATACCAATTTATTAAAAAAAAAGATATTAACATTTTGCTGTACTGGTTTAACTTGTTCCAGTAAATGTTCACATTGTTTACTTCTTTTCTCAGTAGCAGCTTCAAGGCATTACAATACAAGATGCACAGCTGTACACAACCATTACTAGTCTTAAGATCAGCATTTGTTAGCACGTGTTTACGGTGCATGAATGTTTTCAGATAGCCTCATAAAAAGGAAATCTTCAGCTTTACATGCATCACATACATTGCTATAACTTCACAAGTGTTCTATGATCTTGGAAAGATACTTTGTTTGCAGGCAAACTGACACATTTGATAGCTCTGTAAGCTTATACAGAGAGGGGAAAATGTCACAGGTAACATCACATAGCATAGATGAGATCCAAATTGACGAAATCTGAAATCTCTGGAAATGTATTCTTCATGACCTCCTGCTGTGTACACTTTCATTAATGTATGTGTTACAGTTTGCTAGTTATAAGCAACCAACTGTAGGAAATAACTTAATGGTTACCCAGTAATTTAAAATTTTATTTTGTTAAAAAAATGAAAACTACCTTTTCTTGAAAATAATTTTAAATATACTGTACACAGACTCACCCATAAAAAGAAATTCCAAGCAGTTTACTTTAAAAATTCTTATTAAGTACAATATTTAACAGGATTATTAATTAGAAATTGGTAGCCACCTAAGTTCTACTGTTTACTGTCACATGATGTCGTAGTACCTTAAAATACACAGGGGTCAAACACTCAAAGTAGATCCTGTGGTCTCCCCACTAGTGCAAGCTGTAAATTATCCAGTGTCCCATTGTGGATTGTTCTCTGGAAACAGCAGTTCATGGAAGAATGATAATTGCATTGGCCTGGATGAAATCTCTCTCAATATCAGCTTTATGGAGACATACATTGTCATCTTTTTGGTAATTGGAATCTCAAGCCACAATTTTTAAATGCCACTACATTCAGTTTGATACTGTTATCATAATTGACTGATAATTGCCTGAGAGACTCAGAAACTTATTCATGTTTCTAGCAACTGTTGCCTGTATAGCTCTCCATCTTAACCATGTAACCATACCAACTTCATGGTTTCATTTACTTTTTAATTGTCATCTGCTTGATATGGTGTAAATTGAAAGCAGAATGGTTCATGTTGGAACCTCTGATGTCTTCTGACTCTCTAATGTGTCAACACGATTGCACCACTTTTATCACTGAGCTATATGTGCAAGAATCAGCCAACTGCAATAAATTGATTCTAGAATATTCACTAAAAATAACATTTGCATAATTGAAATAGTTTTTTTTTTTAGTTTTGCATTGAGAAAGTCCATTATCCTTAATTTTTTGTGCGTAGTATAATTTCAGAATACTGCAGTTAACCCCTCCAATATTTACATGTAAAAAAAATATCTATTAAACAGAAAAGGAATTAACTTAAGAGCTTGCATATCAACAATAAAATGGGTTATTAAGTATTTTTGATTGGGTTATTAATTATTGATTTTCTAAAAAAATTGAAGTGGTGCCATTACAGTGAATGAGCAATGATCATTTTTCCAAATTTATATCATGATAATATGCAGTACATGCATGATCCAAGTGTTGATTACTTTGTATATATGGCTTCTCTAGAGCAAGTCAAGACATTCATTGTGGTTGATGAGCTTTTTGTTTGTTTTTACTTTTTAATTTTAATCTGTACTTGGGAAATCTACAACTTAATTACTAATTTGCAAACTAAAAAAATAAAAGTACACAGAAAATCTCAAGTGTGTAAATTAAGAAGGAAAAAAATACTTAATGGTGTGGAGCATTAAAGATTTAGATTATGTCTTGCAGCAGTATGCAGAAAATCTGGTTCAGGTGCTAATTACCCAGTGAAAATACATTCTTCTTCACTGAAAAGCATTATCAAAATATGATTTTTAATTTTTTTAATTTTGATGTCTTTTATTTGTTTTTTATTTTAATTGAATCAGAAATTTATGTAAAATTTAAAAAAAAAAAATTCTAACTTCATACAATAAAGCAGTCTATCTTTACTGAATAGTTTCTTTAAACCTTTCAGGAGAATATCTGTGTGTATTTACAGGGATTGGTGCTGACCCTGACAGTGTAATCCTATAAATATACAGTTCCAAGATTTTGCAAACTTCCAAAACCCTTATTTACAGGATTATTCTGTTAGGACCAGTACCCACTCCTTGTAAATATATTGGCATTCTCCTCATAAAAGTAGTTTTTAGAACAAACTTTTATAATAAGCATTGTTGAGATGAGACTTGCACGTCTTCTCCACGTTTGATGACAAAGAACATACATTTGACTGGGAACAGGTGCTATGGTTTAATAACTGTCACTTGGATAATTCAACATTTATAAGCAAAGAGGAAAATAAAAATCAAATCAAATGATGACAGAATAGCTTTAAAAGATAACTGTATATCAAGTGATAAAATAGCGCAGATCAAAGTGTCATTCTTAACTTTAAGAGCAAAGTAAAACAAAATTTTATTTTTTAGTGTTCTTTACCTTAAGGATGGATATACATCATTCATAGCCTGTTCTTTTTATCAATTGATTTAAAGCTTTTTTTTTATTTTTTTATCTTTCTTTGATAGAGCTTGAATTATTTAAGAGTGAAAGTTCATTGATGATTAGGGGAGACCTTCATGGGTTATTTGTTACATCATCAATAATTCCTAATTAAATGTATAGATGAAGTTTTAATTGTCATTATATGCTTTGACCCTGACATCAAATATAGCCTACTAACAGTCATGCCCTTTAACTGTGCTTTTCAAGGTTTTTAAAAAATTACTTAATCAAACTGATTTTTATATATATATATTTGTATACGCTACAGCCATATTTATTCAGTTTTTCTTTTTTGTTAAATATCTTGCAGTAACTGTACCACCACATGTCATTGTGGCCACAAAAGGAAGCCTCTCATATCTGCACCTAGATGGTCAGTCTCAGAAAATCATTATTCCAACAAGCAGACATCAGAATATCAAAGGTGAAAATTTACTCACTTAAGTGAAACCAAAACCAGTTGGAGCCTTGTCCAAACTATCTTAGCTGAACCAACATTTTGGAGAGAGACAAAACTCTTTCTGTCTGTGTGTTGTGTGTATGTGTGTGTGAATTTTAAGATAAATTGCATTAAATAAATACAATGAATAAAAAGAGAAATTATCTTCTATAACTCTTTTTTAGATTTTCATTTTAAATGTAAAAATTTTAAAGGTTTCTTCCTCAAATGAAGATCTAGTGGGTCATTAGTTATTGAAACTGCTTTTTGTCTTTGATTAGATGGTTTTAATCAGATACCCAGTTATTATCTTATTACTACACCTGTATAATAATTTAAGAGTTATTTATTGTTATCATCTTTGTTCATCTTTGTTTTCAGTTGTAGATAGTCAATGAGTTTGGTGGTGACCATGGTTACCATTAACCAGCATTGTCCTTGCATCTTGCGTACTTATCTTTTTTTTTAGCAGAAAATGGAAAATCTATACTAGAACTCCTCTGTTTGTTTACTTGTGGGAGGAAAATGGGAGTGCATAGTGGAAACTCACACTGATAGACTGGTACTAAAGAGTGAAAAGAAACCATGTACACAATGTTATAAGAGGAATCAAACCATTTTGGTTTCTAACAGGGATTGAACTTTGACCCTTTGTCACATCAAGCTGGTACTTTAGGTAATCAGCCCTCTGCCTCCCAGTTGGGTTCAATCTGACAACTGAGTAGATTTGTTATGCTTACACTGATTTAGAAAGATCTTGTTCAAATGTCAATATGGGAATTAAACAGAAAATAGTATTCATAGTTGAAAAAAAAGAAGAGGAAAAGTTAATCTGTAAATTATAAATTAATTTTTCAGACCAGCAACCCATCTAAAGGTTAACCCCCAATTGAAAAATATGAATTTTTTTTGCAAACTCTGGGTTAGAAGAGTAAGTAGCTATTAAGTATAGGAAGAAAAAAAAAGAGATGCTAAGCATTTGTATTATGTTTGTAGTGACAGCAGCTGGGTAGAATTTCTTTTTAACCTTGATCCTCCATCTTTTGTGCCTTTGTTTTCACAAATACTGCAGTTTTTTTTTCCTTTTTAGTCAGAAGTTCTTTAATTGTTTTTTTATTTGTTTATTTGTTTTTCTGATGGACTCTGAGCATATTAAAATAATAATAGAATTGTAGGATTTTATAACTCCAGTTATTTTTAATGCTAAAATAATAATAATAATTTTAAAAAATAATGTACCAATGTAAACTATAATGCATTTGGTTGTTTTTTCTGTTTCTTTTTGTTTAGATTTGGCTTGGCATCAAGAATTAATTATGGGGACATATAATAATGAAACACTTTTCATTTACAACCAGACATCAAAGATTATGACAAATCTCCAGAACATTGCTCTTGTTCATTGTGTTGCCTTTGACTGGCTAGGTGAAAAGATATATTGGTCCAATCGTAAAGGAAACTTGGTATGTAGGTCACTTTAAATGAGAGGGGAAAAAAAGTTAATACATAAATGCATAAACTGATGGCTTTGACTACTAAAAAATTAGAATAATACTAAATTCTATTAAAATGTAATTTCAGGAAGTTTCAGATTAACTTTCTGCATTTCTTTTTTTTTTTTTTTTGGTTTTTTTTTCTCCATTTTTACTTTAAATTCAAATTTTTGGATGACTGATCTTTTGCCAAGTTGACAGATGTTCTGTTTTTTTTTTAGTATTATGCCATGAATCAGTGGCATCATGCATGAAATACCTTTTTGTGAAGTTAGTAATAAAGACTACCTTTTTGAATGTTGGCAGTCATTAGCAATTTTACTCTTACTGAAAAATTGATCTGAACTTTGGCCACATTCAGACATTTCAAGCTAATGGGTGCTGATGGCTCATAATAGAAGAGTTTGATACATCAAAAAAATTTTATATTAAATCTGAATTTACATTCCACTGAATCAAGGGTATTCTTTTGTTATTTCTGCAGATCTAATTTAAATATATATATGTGTGTGTGTCATGATATCACACTCATGTAGATTTTATTATTGTTTTTTTTTAAAACTTTGTCTTTATAAACAGCCATCTGCAATGAAATCTATAAAGTTTGTGTAGTTACAACATTTTTTGGAACATTATAGTTACTGTAAGTTGTAAGTTCTTTCTACATTACTGGAAAGAATAACTTTGTTGTTGTTTTTAATTTAGATTAAAATTTCTAATGCTTTTATATACTATTCAGTTTTTCACTAATTATTTTCATTTCAGATCAAACGCAGTAACCTGTATGGAAATGACTCTGAAATCATTTACTATGCAGCAGCTTTGGATATGATTATTGACTCTGTCAAGGGAATTTTATATTGGAATACCATCAATTCAATTGAAGCATCATACCTGAATGGAGACAAACATTTGATATATTATAATTTTAGTGCTTTTACAACAAAGTCCATCATTAGTTTAACTTTAAATTTTGATGAACATAAAGTCTACTGGGTCATTCATGGTGTTGGGATTAAAGAAATGTACATGGCAGACATGATTGGCTATGGTAATGCCAATGTAAATAAATCAGTTCATTTGGCTGCCACCTTGGATACCATGTCAAGGTAATATTTTATTTTTCTTGACAATTTTTAGTTAAATCAAAGATCTAAGAATGCTTTAAAGACAGAAACATTCTTTTTAGTTATGTTTACATTGTTTTTATCATTGGTATCTTGCACCTGTATTTCATTGCAAAGTTAATTTATCTGTTTAGTTCTTGTTCAAATTTTTTTTAAAAGATTTTCTAAAATATGACATATTGCAATTGAAAAAATTGTGAAGATGATAAATATTACAAATTTATACTGTCATATATATTATTTGTTTATTGACTAACTTAGCATCTAGCAGATGAACTCCAGTATAGAACCAAGCCCAGACCAGACCAGGTTCTCTGACACATGCTGATGGCACTTAATGTAGCATTTAGAGTCAAGACTATAATAAACAGTTACAGTGAAAAGCAGAATACTCAGAAGAAACTCATGTTGGTGAGACAGTACAAGAGCAAAATTCCATACCGGTCCTTTGTTTGACTGGCTGTGACTATTCTAAATTAAAATTGCAAAGACTACTATGATGGGTTGAGTAACAAGCAATTGTCATGGCTTATCACTTACTTTTATTTTAAAATGAGACTCATCTTTGTGTGTTTTGCACATCATTATTACAGTACCTGTTTATCCTTTACAGACTGGAAATTTGTTTCCTTTTTATCTGATGTTATTATTTTTTCCCTATATTGAAGGTCTTCAGGGCTGCAATATTTCTCAAGTCGACTTTTCTGGCTAAACACAGACAATTTACTTCTGGTGAGCGACATGAAGGGAAATAATACATCTGTCATGACTACATTTGATTCTAATATTACATCCTTCCTTGTGGTTCATTCATCATTACAGAAATACCCAGGTACATTATCTAGTTCTTGTTTTGTGTTTTTATTAATTGTTTTCACATTGATTTGAAACAAACTATTCACTTTAAAGAGAGAGAAGAATTTTAAACCCATGTTTTGTTACATTTTTGTCACTTTTTTGCTCTACATTTTATTATTTACTTGTTTTTCATGCATATATTTATCATAATATTTTTTTAAAAATAGCCTACCTTATTTAGTATTGTACAGATACTTGCCATAATAATTTGAACACTTTTAAAAAATGTTTGTCCTCGATTTACATAATCAATCATTGGTGCCATTATAAAATAGACTACCAAGGTGGAGAATCATTTCTTAGAATGTGTGATGCAGAAATCACGTGATAGCTGAAAATGTGTAGCTGTCAAACATGACAGATTTGTAGCATTGGTGTAAGCAGGCATTTAGTTTGTGTGGTAAAGCAGATCTTGCATCTATTGGTGGCCATTTAAACTCTGCCTGTTGTATATCTATCTAGCCTTTGAAATTTGTTTCATCAAAGGATCCATGACCATAATCTCCATATCCTCCAAGAAAATAAGGCAACATTATATTCAGAACCATTACAACTTAGAAGATGTGGAATGGACTTCAGCTGCTTTCCTGGAGTCTACAGAGCCTGAATATTAATTCTATTGAATACTTAGGGAAACATCTTGATAGACAGTAAACAGGGAACTTAACAAGACAACCTAACAGTAGCAATTCAAGAAAGACTTACAAAATTTTTGGGAAGCCTGGACTAGATTATCATTGATAATCTAATTGATTTCATGCCTAGTCAGCTGCAAGCTTTATACATTGCAAAAGGTATTTTTATCAAATACTGAAATTGAGTTGTCAAACACCTATTGTTCATAAATTACAGAGAAATGTACATTTTCAAAATGTATGATATTCATATTGTTATGGAAGGGATCTGTATATTATTTATTAAATAGTTTTATCTTTGTTATTTTAGTTTAGTTTTAATGGTGTATTAATTTAATTTATTTATTATTCTGTTTTTTTGTATTCATATTTAAAAGTATTGATTGCATTACACTGATCTACTTGGATGATCAATCCATATATCAGTCAGTCTAACTAAAAGATACTTAGGTGTATTTGATCAAAAGGAGACCAAGGTTAGTTGTTACAGCACCAATAATTCCTAGTTAAATGTATAGATGAGCTATAATTGACATCATGCACTTTGACATTTGATTATGAATTACTGGTGCTATAAGAACTATCCTCAGTTTGTTTTTTTTTTCTGAAGATTTTAAGATGCTACATTATGACCTCTTGTATGCAGAAAAAGCAACAAAAAAATTTATTTGATTGTTTTTGATTTTATTCATAATTTTAAATGTCTTGATTTCAGTTTACTTTGTTACATTGGGATATAGTAGCATAACAGTGCATCAGCTATCAGTAATATAGTAGTAATAAAAGTTGGCAGCTAGAGGTTTACTCTTAAAAATAAATTGGGATGCTTTTCTGAATGTAAAATCTCTTATTAACTGATTACTTATAAGTACAGTAAAGACTTCTTTTTGTTACAGCTGGTCTGGATAAGAACACACTGAAGATCATTCCTGAACTAGTGCCTCTAAATACAATTCATACCACTGGTCACTACTCTTTATTCAACCTGACCTGGAAAGCAGTAGAGGTGAACTATGGTGACATCTTTTATGAACTTTCATTGCAGCCAGGTGAAAGGAAAAAAGTAAGCATGTTAAGGGTGCTCAAAATTAGTAAATATTGAAAAAATTATAGTATATTGATAGGATACTGTGTCGTTAAAGCTGAGATGAAATTTTGAAACAGTAGCTATGTGACCAGCTTTTTGTTTAGGAATGAACAATCAGTCACAGCTCTGCACTTGAAAGTACTATACATTTTTTTAAAAAAAAATATATGCAAGTTCTTACTATTAGGGAAAAAAAATACACTAAACCAATCATCAACAGTTAGTTCCATTGAAATTATGCAGCATTAAGTTATAGGTATTTTGTACATTTTTAATTAATAATTTTAAAATCTAAAATAATTATGATGAGTAAAAAGGTTTGATGCATGTGCATTTATTAGATGAGAACCAAAGCATCACTTATCAGAGCATATTTATTAGGATATGTGATGAGATGGGAAACATTAAAATAGTGTTCTGCCATATTAATTTAGCTATTGATATAAAACAACATTTTATAAAGTTACATAACAAGATTGTTATTACTTGCCATGCTTGCACTCACTATCAAGATTCTCTTGCTGACATTGCCCATCCAACAGAGATGGGCCAAAGAATAATCCACCATTTCTTCTACTGACTTGGCTACAGAGAGTTTGTAGCATGTAAAAAAAGAAAAATTTTATCTCAAAACATTTGGTCAGATCCTCATATTGGGGCATGTACTCAAGTCTCGGTTTTAATAGTTCACACCTAACCACATCTGGATTTGGAGAAGATTTAATGAAAATCATAACAACAATGTCTCCACCTGTGGTCATGTATAGAGACAAAAGTATCATGGTATATGCTGCAATCTGACGTGATGGAAAGACAGAATTGGCATTTGCCGAAGGACACCTTGATTCTGCGTGGTACATTGCCATTTGAAAGGTATCTACCCTGTACTAACAAATCATACTGGGGTTTGATACTCATATTCTTTAGGGGTATAGTGTTTCATGCCACATCTCTTGTATGACTACTAAAGTATTCTTCTCTGAGTATTCAAAAGATCTGATCAGGCACCAGTGGAAGTATCTGGATCAACCCATCTACATTCTGACAGTACTCAACCAGTAGCTGAAAAAGAATTTTTCTCTATTTATGTTTTCACAACAAACTTATTGTAATAACAATAAATGATCAAATTATTATGGTAGGGCACCATATCACTCAGTGTTTGATCGAGTTTAAAACTTCATTTTCAGAATTCACTACTAGATAAAGCATTTTTTAAAAAGAAAACAAATCAAAGAATTACTACATCTATGCTATTACCAATTGGGATCTGACCTTTGCCAAAAAAATACTGCAAAATGAGTTTTGTATGACTTCAAATTTAATTGATCTTGGGAACATTGGAAAAGTGCTTTGAGACAAAATAACAACAGTATTTTTCTAAATTTTAGAGGTCACTTTGTTTGTGAAAGTGTTAAATGGAAATTGTTTTCTACTATAGTTGTTGATATCAAGTGTTCCTTGTTTTTATTATTATTTATATTCTTTTTAGTTGTAGTATAGGAGCTTTTAAATAAATCCTGGCCAGATACTATTATGACAATACTGTTTCAGCCAGCATAGTAGTAATGGCATCTTTTGCACAATTAATAGGTGAAAGAGAAAAATCTGGGCATTTCATGAGTTAATTATCTCACAGGAGAGTATGTTTTTGACAGTTTGATTTGGTAATTATTTATGGAATTGATTTATGCAAATACAGAATGTATATATATTTGAAATGTTTGTTTTTTGACTAGCTCACTAACATGGCAGTGGCACTCCAATGCAGAATCTTTCCCTGAGAAAGATACAGATTTATGATATAGCCTTTTTTTTTTTTTTTTTCCTGTTGTTGATGGTGGTGATGGTGGTGGTTTTCGATTTGTGATCCTGTAATCTTTAACATCTTAGTAAGCCCAATACAAGAAAAATTGTAATGCCTTCAAACATAATGTAATCTAACTAATTAGTTCAACTTCTATTATTGATCAGCTACTGATTGGCATCTCTGCAGGAGCCAGACTTTCTGCTAAAAGTTGCAACTGATCTGTATGTTATAAATAGAAAAGTAGATAAGGGCAATCTATGTGTCTCCTATACTTAGAGATATTGAATTTGTTAGTGCTTCAAAGTTTTTAAAGGGAATGTAATTTTGTTTTCAGGTGAACTCATATATATTTGCAGTCTCAGGTATTCAGGAAAAATAAAAAGATAGCATTAATTAAAAACAAAATTCTATCTTGCATGTCCTGGTAAACAAAACATCATGAGAAGGGTATTGGTGGTTGGTTTGTTGCACATTTTTATATTTGCTATTTTAGGTGGTGACAAATAACTGGTACACAATGAATGGTACAAGCCCTTACTTATTGCTGATTGTTACAATAAGACCTTTTACATATTGGGGATGTGGACCAGTTACATCTCATGTTGTACGAACACCTATGTCCGGTAAGATTTTAGGATTTTAATCAGTATTTGATTAATCATTTTTTACATGTAAATCCTGTGGAATCATCTTTCAGCTCATTGGACATAGATGAAAATGAAGATGTCAGTAGGAAAATAATGAGGAAAAAAACAAACAAATTTCTTCTTGTTTGGCAAAACAAAAACTTATTCATGTCATCTAATTTACCATTACTGCCATCTTGATTTTTCTGTTGGAGAATTCTCTCTCGTTTTCCTTTAATCATCTTGAAATAAAAACACAAAGCAAAAAACCATCTTTATATTCCAGATTTTAATTATTTTTGGTTTCCATTCCATAATAAACACTACCATAAAATTTTTTCAGTGTATTGGAATTTCATTATCTTAGCAGTCATTATCTGAGGATTTTTTGCTTTTTGTTTATTATTATGGTTCTTATTGTTTATTTTTCACATAACCAAACCAAACCAAACCAAACTTCTTTTATAACCAGACAGAACGTAAAGCAGCATGTAGTTGTATTTTCTGGCATTTGTTCATAGAAATAATTACACGTGGTTTTTCACTTAATCACTCCGAACACGATATCGTTTATTCATTTATTTTTTACAGTTTTATTTTTTATACATTTTTTTTTCTTTTTAATCTCTTGGTAACAAAGCAAGAGAGATTAGAAGAGTATGATCAGAGACTAGCTGAAGCTTTTTTTAAAAATTTAATGCTGAACCACAGATTTTTTTAAAGGTCATAACTGTACCTTGAAAAATCAGTGAAATCTGAAAAAAATGTTTGAAACCTTTTTTTTTTTAGGCTTTAAGCAAACTCCTACATATGTTAATTAAATTTTACTGTGTTAAGATTAAATATCCATTCTAAATATTTTTAGTTATTAAAAAAAGATAATTGTCTTATTTATTAATGGTTTCCACAGTATCTTTACTTTTCTAGCTGAATACATGAAACTGGTACTAAAATGAAGCTGAAAATCAGGTACATTAATGCATTGGCACTAAAATTTGGCTTGTATCAAACATAATATTGAAATGTGAAATGTGTAGTTCACCCATTCATAATATGGATAGAGCAACAAAGGTGCTGTAAGTGAGGAAATGCATATGTTCATTGAAGGATAATCATCTCAAGATGCTATCTACAAAGATCTGGATATAGTGACAGGGAAGATTTGAGAATTGTTCTTCAAATCTACTTAAAATATAGATTAGAAAATACACACACCCCCCATAAAAAGCAGCCAAACAGGATAAATATTATCAGTGGAGGGACGGATTGTATAAAGCTGAAGTATTCTGAACCGATAAACTTCAAGTTTATTTTGGCTTGTATTATAACTATATTTCTTTTTAGTGGACAAATTCATGAATTTGCATTTTAGTTCTTTTATGACCTTAAATGAACAAAGCATAATTAAACTTTTCAGGACAAGATTCTAGGGCATCTACTTTATATTTTAGATAATTTCAAATCAGTATGTATATTATAATATTTTATGTCTGTCGAACTAATTCAGCATATCTACAATTCCCTTTACACCAGTCATTTAAGTGTAGCAAATTTGATAGTAGATGATATTTTTTAGCACTACAAGTTGCTGGGTTTTAGAAATGCTTCTTTTTGTAAATAGTTTACCATCGATCCTGTTTGCCATCTTGCATTATGGGATTTTTTCAGAAGTAGATTTTTTTAAAAATCACACTACAAACAAATCTACATATGGACAAATTTAAAGCCTAAATACCCCAAATGTTTATATTCTATCTATCCAAGATGTAGTCTGTCCTTTGGACAGTAAAACAGTTTCTTTTTTTTTTTTTAATTAGTACCCAGTGAGCCCCAGAGTCCACGAGTGTACATCAGTCAGCGAAAAGAACAGAAGTCAAGTATACAGTTTCTTGCAGCAGACTTACGATGGTCAGCCCCAGAAATGTTAAATGGAGAGCTCTCTCAGTACAATGTCTATTATCAGAATAGTGATAATCCTGGGAAAGGATGGACGATGAAGCGCTGCAAACCTTTTGACAGACAGTTCATACTGAAGAATCTGGGTGTAAACCAAACATATCATTTCCAGGTAAGCAGACAAACAAGTTAGCTGGTGGAGGAGGAATTTTTATTGTTTTATGTGTAGTACTTATGTTAAGAAGCCAGTGTCTAGGTATAGTCAAGTAAGTTCTTCACTATGAAATCTTCCTCTCTTTTTTTTTTTTTTGAAACCTTACATGACACACAAGGCATCCACCAGAGAACTCCCCCCCTTAGTTTCAGTTTTATAAATCAAGTAGAAAAGTATAGGATGTGGAAGTTAGTCACATGCATACCAACAGAAAGTCCTTGCTAGAATTCTGCATTTTTAGATATGGAAGGAAGCAACAAGCTACGTTCAGTGGGTGAGATTAATACCCATATGATAAGTGTTTCTTGGTAAGTCGTTCTTTATAATCCATACTTTATTTGTATACATGAGTTAAAACAAATTAGACTGTACAATGTTTTAATTGTTTTTCTAAGTCAATTTATTGGTAATGGAGTTAAGCATATGTGTACTTTGTACAAATAATTGCCTTTGAAAAGGAAATGGAATAGATTCATATACTGTATATATATTACAAGAGAAATTGAGTTACTGTGGTTAGAGTGAAAAACACTGCTTGAGAAATTTAGGGTCAACTGGCTGCTCTATGACATTCTCCTGATAGTAGTTAGTCAGTTCAGCTTCATAATTAATTTTTTATTAATTTTAATTGAAAAACTGGATGATGAAATACTGCATTTGCCATTCAGTTCTTGCATTAATATTAGAAGTTATAGCAGTAATTTATTCATCTTATTGAGTATAATTGGGCAAATGGTAATTTTATTAATCTATTATAAAACATCGTTGCTCATTAATGATTTTTGTGTGACCTGTTTGAAGTTTTGCATTTAATTATCCAAAACACGTAGCATTCTAAATATTACTCATGACCAGCATTATGTATTAGGTATGCCATGCCAGGACATTTGTAAACTTTATGATCAGTCTTTTCCCATCATTTCTTAGGTTTTTAAAGCAAAGTTCGATTTCATATCTTTTCAACATTTGTTGTTTTTAAAATCTATTTTAGGATGAGGGCACCAGTATTGAATTCTGTTTCTCATCTCTTGTCTCCAATAATCTGTTGCCACCAGGTAAAAGAAAAAAAAAAATACTTGAGGATATTTCTTTTCTTGTTTTTAGTTTGTTTTGTTTTATTTCCCATCTGCTCCATGATTGTACTGTTTAGAAGATGAGAAACAGAATTAAATACAGGGCCCTGTTGAGATTTTTATTTATAAGCAGTCGATGAGCAAGTTATGCACAAAACATTTGTTTTAAATTATCATGTAGTAGACAATTAAATAATGCAAGTACAGTCTATAAATTAATCAGAGATGCTAGTTAAACAGATAGCAACAACATTTATAATACAGTAGAAGCCAGTTATTAGCAATCATGATAAAGAAAACTTATTATTAGCAACATTTTCCCCAGGAACCAATCTCATCCCATAGACTTTTTTGTTAATAGAATTTGGATATTATTAATTCTCATGCTGCTTTTTTGACAAATTTATTAGAATTTTCAGGGCTATAAGATCTATAGAAGTCTTGTAATTGTTTGTATTTTTTTTCTTATTAATGACAAGCATTTTGCCAGCACATCAGTGAAAAAGGCATTTCAAAGCATATAAATGTGACAAATTCCTTTTCCATTAACTGTTGCCATACAATCACCACTTTGTGTTTGGATGCACAATTGTCACTTGTTTCTTTTAAACTGTCACTGTACATGTTTTATGCATATTTCTGATGGTTGACTCTGTTTATGTCATGGCTGCCAAACATGTGGACCTGTCTCTTGCTGACAATGTATGGATTCTGGAGGCTCAACGTGAACCTTGTGCTAAAATTCAAGTAATAGAAAAGTTTACTGTCTCAAAATCTGTTGTTTCATACATTGTAAAGGATAGTGATGAAATTTTGAAGGACAGATCAGCATAAACTGAGGCCGCAAGCACCGACAAGATGGCAAGGAGGCAGAAATTAGCAATGTCTCGTGGCTCTGGTGTCATCGAAAGTTTGGCAAAGGTGCTTGCCTCTCTGGGAAAATGCTGAAACAGAAAGCAACTCAGCTGGCAGCAGAGCAGGGGAAGGAAGGAGTTCAACTTTTCATACAACTAATCATTGGAAAGCCCAACATAATATACTTTGGTATAAGTAACATGTCATGAAACAAGACCTGACCTCCTGGCAGTTGCTGAATTGAAGGTAGACACCTTACCTAACGTTCTGGACAAATTCCAGCTATGTAACATTTTCATTGCAAATGAAACAGCTCTCTTCTGTAGGGGCTTTCCAGACAGAGGACTTGGTTTGCTGAAGGAAGAGTTTGCAAGAAGCAAAAAATCTAACACATTACATTTTTGTGTTGTGCAAACATTGATCAGATGGTGAAAAGGACTTTTTTGGTATTGGAAAGAACCCTAGCTATTTTCTGAATGATCACCTGAAGTTGCCTGTGATTTATAGAAACTTTCTAAACTTTTGATGGCTAATTCATTGTTTCAAAAGTGGCTGAAGAATTATAACAGAAAGCTGTATTTACAATAAATACAATCACATGCAGTTCACTCAGTTAATGTAGAGCTGTTGCACATTTTATTGCCAATTTTTGGCTCTCAACACAATCTCATTCATGTGATTGATGGACATATGTATTGTTAAAACTTCAAAGGCCACTACCACACTTGTCCGAATGTGCAAATCATTGCATCTCTTGATACCGACTCATAGTTTCAAGTGCTGGCTTTCGTAAAAAAAACAACTCTTTTGATGCACTTCATCTAGCTAAAAAGTCTTTGGGTGCTTTCCTCCTCTTGATTGTTTAGAACTGCTTTAGAAAGAGAGGGTTTGTTTTTAGCACATACATTGCAGGGCTGGTGAGCATCGATGTGCTGGCTGATGTTGCCATTTATAGTAATCTGACAGCAAATAAATTTGAGGCTATTGTCAAACTTTGACAGTCATATAGAAATTGCATGTGAGCTTGCTGTTGCATAACTTCTTGAGACAGTTGTAGCTGCTAAGCACCATATGTTGAAGAACCATATTAGACAAGAAACCCACCTCAGGAACAATTATGTGTTATAGAGTTATAGACATTTTGTACAGGATATGCCAGAATCATGGCTACAAAGCTGCACACAAAATTGGGAGGGATCTATACCTGGAGTTGGAAAATTGTAAAAATAACAGACAACACTGGACTACTAATTTATTAAAAAATTGTACTGCACTGATTGTAAGTACAGTTATTGTTATACCCAATGATTAGTATGAGTTGGGACCCAGAACACTAGAAGTTAAGGTCAACACAAAGTGCCCAGTGCGCTTCAACTTTGCCTTGGCTAGAAACTCTGGTGAATTCCCTACTAGAATTCTTCATATTTTAGACATGGAAGGAAACTTGAAGAAACTCACAATGACAGCTGGTGAAGAAGAGTGAGAAGAAACCATGCTAGGGAGGTATGCCAAACCAGAAGGTATCAAACTTGGGCCTTCAACTGTGAAAGTCCAATACTTTAATTGGGCCACTGGTTTCCCTTGTAAGTACAATACTATATACCAACTTTTTAATATTTTTTTTGCCTATTGTAAGAAAAATTGTAGTATAGTACAACATATGTGCTTGCTCCTTTCTTTTTTTTACATATACATGTTATGAACAGCAGTATGTTTGGGTATTTCATCTTTAATTTTCAACATTGTATTGAACAGAAATTTACAGCATATTTCAGTGCCATGATTTTAAAACTATGCACTTATAAATCGGGGCTTATTGCTTATTGGCAATTTTTAGCTAATGACAACTTCTTGCTGAGAACCAAAAGGTTGCTAATAAGTATCATCTACTATATTTTATATGACACATTGTTTTGCTTATTTTTTCAGTAATTTTTAAAAATAATTATGTAATAGTAAAATACTTTGCCAGTTGACTTTCTTCATATTTTTTGAAAGAAAAAAATAGTTAATTGTTCCTACAGTTTTAATGAATGTGTTTATAGTTTCACATTTTTCATGGGCATTTATTTCTTTCACATTTTTTAAATTGAATATTTGTTTTTTTCTTGTGTCAGATTGAGGCCTGTACTCCCGTTGGTTGTGGCAAAAAGTCATCTTTGGTATCTGCCATAACAAACAGTAAGTAAATTATGTACAAACATAATTAATTTTCAAAATGATATGTTTTAAGTTTTTTTTTTTAAATTTGATTTACTCTCTTGTTGAAATAATTAATTTCATGTGCAATATTTGTTTAAATTAATTTTTAATTTTTTCAAAAACTAATTAAAAGAATGGGACATTGTTAACAACAACAACAAAGAGAGTTGTCATGGGTAACCTGTAATATTGATTTTCAAATACACTCAAGGTGGTTCTGATGGACTCCTCAGCTATTCTTTAAGGGTTTCAACCCATTTATTATTCACAGGACCCTTGGGATAATGGGCCTAGCAGGGAGTAATTAGTCTCCTATTGTTCATCCCCTTACCTAAGTGCTTCCCATTTCATACATACAACTTCTAAGTCATAGTTAATTTCTTCTGTCTAGATGAGAAACCAAGAGTGCACATATATAGTTTTTTTCTATATAAATGCAGCAATATATTTAAAGAAATTGTTTTAATGTAACTTTATTTATTCATTTAATTGTGTCTGGAAAATAGCATCTCCATAATTTAGAAAATCTATGATTTTATTGAATAAATATTTCTTGAAAATGATTATTTAATATTCTGAGCAAATTATTTTAGTGGAACTATTATTATCAAAAAAACCAGCTTACTAAAGGTTGGTGGACTAAAAAATTTGGATCTTAAAATACATTATTCTGTTATTTTATTTTTAAAAATTTCCCTACAGAGAGCAAAGCACTGCCATGAAAATTTGTAAAAGATAAAAGATTTATCTAAAGGTAAAAATATGCTGAGCTGATATTAAGGAATCTGCACTTAAAGTTAGTTATATGCAGGTTATTTGAATACTAAACTGTTAATGAAATGTTGATTACAAATGTTATTAACATTAATTAGATATTTATATGGTTGGGTTTTCTGTATAATCTAAAAATGTGTATACATGTTTGAAAACTTTTGAGAAATGAGTAAGTAATATATAAGAAATGTTAGCTAGTTTTAGTTACTTTGTATTTGCCAAACTTGAATAAATGATAAAATTCTTTTTTTACTTCCTTTTCTTTGAATTTTATGAAACAAAAAAAAGATAAATGAAAGTAAAATATTGAATTTTGAACATCTATATTTATGATTTTAGCCTCAATGCAGTGCATATCAGTGAATCTGTCAAAATTACTTGGAAATAATATTAATAATAATAATGATTGAATGATAAACTTCACAAGTCCATTAAACATTTCTTGGAAAAATTTAATTTGTCTTTCACATTAAAGGTAACTCCATTGACTTCACATATTGCAGAGGATACCATTGTTATGTAAAAATAAATACTGTAGCATTAGTGATATAATAGTATTTTATTAATATACTGAACTTAGAAATACAGCAAATGTTATGCCCTATGTTTTTTGGTCTTTTTTTTCAACTCAAATTGAATTAAAATTTGCTTTTGGAGACTAATTGACTTGGGCTTTCTTCTGATTGATTTGGAAAGAAAGATTTTAAAGTATAGCCAGTTTATATTAAATATCCATAAAAATTCATTATAAAACTGCTTGTACAAAATCAATTGTAAAAAAAATTGCTCATTACAGTTAATACAAAAGTGAAAAACTAAGCAGAAATATTATTCAGTTTTCCATACAATGCAACCCAGCTCTTTGACAAAATATAAAATAAAATACTAAAGATGGAAGTAATAAAAACATTTTTGTTTGTGTTTATTTTTTATACTAGTTAATTTTCTGTAGAAATTCTCTTTTTCTGCTGGTTATGACTATCAAACTAATTAGGACTACAAATTTAATGAATGCCTTTCTCTTGAAATTTTAAGATGTAAACTGTGACTTTTACTTAATTTTTAAGGTAATAGTATTTGCAAATAATTCTCACACTGATGGTTTTTACTTAGATATATTGTGTCAAGTTAGTGAAACTAGATGCAATATACTTTTGTAATTTTTAAAAAAATTTGTCACTTTTGACTAGCTTTGGTTACATAATAATGGAGATTATTCTACATTAATTTACATAATAAACTGATCTATCTGTTACATTGATGAATCATGAACCACAGCCTGCTACTTAAGCAGAAAGTTTGGTAATTAAAATAAATTCTGTTTTTGAAGCCTTATAGCAATAGCAAATCTGTAAGCTTGTCAGTAAAAAATTTTAATTTTGTATGTATTATTTCAGCTATATTATTTATGTGCAGGACAAGAAATAAATAAGAAAAAATAATTTTAGAAAGGATAAAAAAATGCAGAAAAGATTATTTAAATTATTTTTTTGGAAATAAATTATGAAAACCAGAATGTTAATAGGTTTGATATAACTAGTTATTTTACCTCAACATAGTAGATGTATTATTAACATTACACTGCTCTAACATATTAATATAAGGTTGTGTAAATATTCAAATTTATGGACAGACAGTTTGTTTAGACATTTCATTTATACTAAATGGGAGACTGGAGCTAGTTGGTTGTTACAGCACCAATAATTTTAATTAAATGTAAAGATGGGACAATAATTAATAGGATCAAAATCCATGAACTTATCCATAACTAGATTCAGTTTTCCCTGTAATTTAACTTTCCATAAAATAATATTTTTTATTTAGTAATAATGATGGCTTTTGGACTATTTTGTTATTTTGCAAAAATTGCAGTATTAACATAATATAGATAAAAGTAAAAGAGGATAGAGTATTGTATTTTAAACTAGTTTATATTTGCTGATGAATGAGCTCTGCTAAAAACTGAACACTTAGAAATACTTAAGAGTTGACAGATTGTGCTCTTGCTGGAGAGGTATAAAATAAAAAAAAAACTGAGTTTCAAAAAATATCTCAGTTTTAGTCTTACTAATCTCGCTAGTTAGCCACAATTTCTCCACTTTACTGCTTCAAAGCTGTTTTTAACTAGTCAACTTGTTCATTGTCAAAATGAAACAATCTGGAAACGATCTCAGTCAAGTAGCCTGGTGTGACTCAAAGTGAAATCATGCCACAGTTCTTGCTCAAAGGGTACCTTAGTGTCTGTGATTGTTTTCCATCCCCATGCCATAATTGTGTCTGTGTTTTCTTTCCCCTGGCCAGGTTGGTATTCGCAAAGAATATTTCTTGACTTTTCAGGTTTACTGTGAGCAAAATTATGAGAACAAGGATAAGGATATGCTGATTGGTAGCAATTAATTGGGTGATTATTAGAATTCATAACAGCAAATGCAAAACTTTTTTTTTAGTTAGAAGGAACTGAAATATTTCTTTGTTTTCCATATTACAACAAGTTATATCAACAAATCATTTTATCCAGAAACCAGGGGCAGTGATCTGGCTTGAAGATGGAGGTGACGGTTAAGGGGGAAATCGTAAATACCATAGCCATTCATTCAATCACCACTTTTTCCACATACGTATAGCTTATATACATATATATATATTTAGCACAATTTTTGGGGGGGATTGCCCAATTAGATACCTCTCCTCCCAACCCAAGACTTGTGCTCTTTTTTAATGTTAACTAATCAAATCTCGAATAATGCATAAATAAGTGAATATTTAAAACCAGAAGCGTTCTACAAACAGACTTGTGAAAATTTTCTCCTTGAAATCAAAAGCTTAAAGATTATAGCCAATCCCAAGTCCAGGTTAATACATAATTATGTGAAACCCAAAGTATTGAAAGTAAATACTGGTCTACATTTGTGAAAAAGTCTGTCAGAAATACAACTTAGTTTTTAAAATAAGACGTTCTTACCTTGTGATGCAGGAAAAACTCTTCACCACTTTTTGGATTAAGGTGACCCTGTTGGCTCTCATGTGGCCCACCCATTCACTGGCTATTGAAGATGGTGGTGCTCATAAATGCAGTTTTGCCAACTTTTTCAGTATTTTGAAGCAGGTTATTTTCCTTTCACCATAACAAATGATCTTCATACTTGGGTAGTATGAGCAAGTTAAAATAATTCTCAAACTCTTTTCCCATAATAGCAGTGTTTTCTGTTTTATTTCTTATGGATCTATGGTTTGCTTTTTTGTAGAAGAGCTGGCGGTTTGATAACTAGCTTGTTAATACCTCAAAGGACATTCTCCTGAATTAGCAATTCTGATCAGTCAACACATCATATTACTAAGTATGAATAATTAGGTAGAAATCAGTGGAGAAGCTTTCTGTATCATGAAAGTTAGACTTTAATGTTATACTGGTTGCTTACAATGAAATATGTGAAACATAAATCAAAACAAAGTTTAATTGCTGATATTTATAACTTCACATACTACAACAAGATATGCTAATAATAATGCAGTGTAATTAGGCATTTCATGCATTGATCATCTTTTATTTTAACCATCTCTTAAATATTTTTCAAAGTCTGTGTATCTGTTTGTATTTTTTCTTTTATTTTATCAAAACAGCATGTCAGCAGAATTTTTCAGTGTATCCAAAATTCTCAAAGTTTGCACAAACTAAGCAATTATCCAGTATTTTTATTTTTTAATTTTTATTAGCAAATAATTTTGATTTTTAAGATTTTGGGCAACTGTGTAAAGTTTGGACACATGAAGTTTTATGTACACATTCAATGGGAAAAGAGTTTTAAAAGCTCTTTAAATCTGTTTATTTTTCTGTTTATGATACTCTATGCAAAAATTAATTTTTGGCTTTCAGTAGAAGCAGTAAAAATATTTGGTTATGAATTGTCCTAATCAATTGATTATCTTATCTGATTAATCGGTAATTGCCAATTCTGATAATCAGTACATTTTTTAACAAAGATGACATTCTCTCTTTATTTGAAGGCAGAAAATCAACTGCCATCCAAAAGTAAGCATGTAATGGGAAAGAGCTGGTGATAAAAGAAGCACTTTTTCTATGGTTTCAACAGAAGTTGGCTCAGGGAGTAGATGTCTTGTCACATGTTCATAGTGAAAGCCAGTTATCTTCCAGCTACCATGGGAAAATAGTTTGCATTGACTGATGGCTGATTCACAAACTTCAAAGCATCACAACCAAAGGGTTAAAGGAGAGGATACTTGGTGGATGGGTCCAACTTCTTCCTAGCTAAAAAAATCACTAAGGAAAGCACTCCCATGTAGATAAGATGAGAGAAGCTAGAGTAGGGTTGAGTAGATACAGAGTTCAGAACAACTAATATGGATTGCCTAGATAAGACTACATACAAAATGGGTCTGTATGTGGAGAATACAACATGAAAGCAGCAGGTAAGTGGAATGTGGGGATACCATTAGTGATGAGGTCAGCTCACTACCATAGCAGCTAAACAAAAGGAAATCACTGGACTAGAAAGGGCAGTGTCACATTACTTGCTTGGGGCAGATGACATTAGTCCTCCAGGATTACCTTCTAGGTCATGATTCTGCAATCGATCAACACTAACTACTTGCACAGTGTTACATTAGACACTGGGTTTCTCAACTCCATATTTTTGCTGTGACTACTGGAAACAACATGATATTCAAGAATGGGAGTAGCAAGTTGAAGATTGCCAGGCTGGCCAAATTTGGACAACTAAGAGGCTATCACTTGCACATTTATCACCAAAAGAGATTTACAATGATGAGATTGGCCTGCTCTTTCCAGGAGCTCATGACAATGGATGCAGTTTTTCTAACAATCAAATGTCTGTAAGGAAGGTTGCAAAAGAACAAATGTGCCAAAATGGACAATGGTGACCTTTTCTGATTGAAAATCAAAGCAGCCAATGTGCTCCTTGTCAGACATGTCTAAGCATCCTCAATTGCATCTTTGCCAATGTCTGCATGACCAGCAACGTCTTTTCAGACTGGTTTTGTCAATGGGATCATCAGCTTCATGTCCAAGGTCATAATATCTGCTTACTGGTAAACAATTGCTCATCTCACCAATTTGATGTTAAGCTGACCAACATAATCTTTGCCTCCGCTAACACATCTATAGTGCACCCAATGTATCAAGGAGTTATCAAGAACTTCAAAGGCACTACCACAAAGATGAACTCTTACATCATCATCACTGCCCCATTTTTTATCAAAGTAAAGCTGCTCTTGGTATCATTATGACCACTACTCCACTGGGTGATGTCCATGTAGTTATTGAAATGTGCCATGCTGTGGACATGAAAACATCAGCTGCTTCAGAAAGGCTGTGCTCATACAGGTTGGTAAAGACGCCACTCTGCAGAAACTGACAATATCCTTGGTGTTGTCGTTCTGCAACCAAACATGGTAAATGAAGTGGCTATGGCAGTCATTGAGGATTTCCTTGATGCCAAGTAGCACTCTTATTTGGATTCCTTTCAGATGAAGAAGACCAGTAGCCACTTCTAACATTTGTGAAACTGCTGCAAGCTTTAAACATCACTCAGATTTCACACAGAAACAGGCACTTGCTTGAGTCTATGTTTACCTAAGGAACATTGATGGCCATATGCAGAAGGAGATTATCCAAGAAGCAAAAGTTGATTACTGATATTTTAAAGGAAATGTGGTTTAATTTTTCTGATTCATCTTTACAGTTTGCATTTTTTACATGTTTTAAATGTTTTCTGCCTGCATGTTTCTCACTTTATTACATTCTGTTCATTGTTTTTTTTTTTTTGGTGTACAGAAATCAATGTACATGTAATACAGATACATCCATTGTAATTTATATGTATGTGCTAATATCATTTGGAACTGTTGAATTTGTTTATCTTTCATTATCACTCACTAATATAGCCAACTTTTCACTGCATGCACATTTTTCATTTTTCCTAGAAGTGGTGAGTAGGATTCTGCTATACACCTTCACTCTGTTGGCTCAACTGATTATATCAGTATTTGATTATTATCAACCATTCTCTGTTTTAGGGTCTTTGACTATAGTTGCAATTTTAAAAAAAAAGCAGAAAGTAGAAAATTGTACTGTTATTTAGTTCAGTTGGTTTGCTTAGGATTGTTTTGCCTCAGTTGATGATAAAGCTGTTGTAGTCTGAATTGTTTTGTTGCTGCAGATCTAAATCCAGTTCCACAACTGTTGATTGCCACGGACAGTGCAATTCGACTTTCTGAAGTAGACAGTGCCATAAACACATCTAAAATCATTGCTGATGTAGCTTCTACTGCACTGACATTTCTGGCAAAGGATAACAACATATTCTGGTTTGATAAACAGAACTTTTTGTTGGTACAAAACAAGAGCTCACAAATCAAAGTAAGAATTTATTTTTAATATGTTTGATATTTTTTCTTTATAAAGTGAAAGAGCTATTAAATTAGTAAATATCAGCTTTGGAACTAATTTCTCTTTTTAAAAAAAAATTATATTGTCATGTTTATTTTTAGAAAAAAAAAGATAATGATCTCTCTTATACTAATGTATGATATTAAGCAAATTTGCCAATCTCATTGTTTGGTTATAGCAAATATTTCCTTCACTCAGTTTGTTTTTCAAAATTATTAGGTTTCATGAATATTTGTGAATATCTACTTTTAAAATTAGTTTCTAGGATAAAGGCAAATTCTACAGTCTATCAGATCTTTTTTGTTTTTCCCCCATATACAAATGAAAAGCAAAGAACTTTTCAGCAGTATTACGAATAATTCAGCCAATATTGTTTCAGATTATGATCTGGTGTCTAGCCAGTGACAGTAGTTTTTTTTGCTCTCTTGTGAGAAACTTGCTGTCATGGATTTACTCTGAGCTGTTCCAGTTTTCTCCAACTTGGCATCAAATGAGTTTCTTTCTCCAGGATGAAAACAACATTTGAGGCATTCAAAGCATTCACTAAATCATAGGAAGATCAAGGCTAGTTATTACAAGAGTAAGCTGTTACAGTACCAGTGTATCCCAATTTAGTGCATAGATGAAGCTGTAATTAATTTCATGTGCTTGTCAATTATAGCTCAGGTGCTATAACTACTCAACTCTGAAACAACTAGCCTGGTTTCCTCTACCTTGGAAATATGGCTTTCAGAAACCTCTCAGTACATTTTAAATAAAAAGATATAATTGTCAGGCTACCATTTATTTTATTAATTTTTAAAAGTAAATTTGTTTCTAAAATACAATACTTGAGTTAGTTATGAGACTAAAGGAATGTGTTTTTTTTTTCTTTTGTTTATAAGGAGTAATACAGCTCTAAGGTTGGACTCATGCTTTGTTTAGTGTACATATAAAATGTTAGATTATTATTTTTCATCAAGGCTCACTATTATGATGCACAATAAACAGCTTCATAATTTTCCACATATATAGTAACTTGGTGATAATTATCTGCATTTGGGGTTTTTTTTTCCTTTAAGTATGATAGTTTTTTTGTTTATGTTTTTTTTTTAATATTAAAATGGATCACTTTATTTCTTTCAGTTGACAAAACTGGAGGGGAAAATAAAGGATGTTACTATAGACTGGATTAGTCGTATTATTTATGTGGCTAATAGTTCAGATAGCAGCAGCAACATTGTCAGGTTCAGCATTGACAACAAGCAGCTGGTCACCATTGTGAAAAATGCTGGCTCCATTGTTAGTCTGGCTGTCAACCCTTATTCCAGGTAAAATGCTGCTGTTTACAACACTTCATTCATGCATGACTTTGCTATTTGCCTGGAGAGGAGCAGCATAGTTTGTTTTCTTATTGCTTAACTTTTGGAGAACAGTGTAGATGAGAAAGTCATGGACATGATACAATTAACAGGCAGGATTAGACAATCTACTTTGTATCATCTATGTGTATCCACAAATTTTACCTGCCTTTCTTACCGTGTATAGAGGATCTTTAAAACAACATTAGTCATTTTTTAATGCTTGAAACCTATATCATTTTATTATAAAGCTAATATTTTTTTAAAACTTCTTAAAAAATTATGTTCAGTCTACATGCTCTGGCTTAGTATTTATCATCTTATTAATACCAAGACTTCTTATAAGTTGAACTACCAGTGTTATATTAATTTCTCATGTTGCTTATAGGATTCTTCTGTTAGCTTTGTGGCACCATATAACAAACATTGCCATTTGTAATTTTTGTGGTTCATGACTGTATAGTATTAATACAATTACTATTGTGGATAATGTGGTACACAACCATTCATTATGTTGTAGATTAGTTGTGTGATACATCATTCTGGTTTTCAAACATACTTACACAGTTAAGCCGAGGTGACTTTTTTTTCAGTATTTATGGGAGATTAAAAGATACCTAGCCAGCTTTTTATGTGTATTCTTAAATGATATTTCTCTGCAGTACTATTGTCTCAGACAGGTTTTATTGCTTAGTTTTTGCTACAGTAGTCTTTCAAGATATTTAACTTAATTTACATGGAAATCAATTAAAATTTTTTAAGTTTAGTTTTTCTTTTAAAATTAATGCTTAAAAGCTCAGTTGCAACATGATTAGAAGTTAATTCTTTGGTCTCTTTTACAATGCTAAATTTTAATTTGAAGGGTTTGAAAAAAAAAACTTGTAATTCATTCATGATGCTTATTAGAAAACAGGTCTACAAATTTATCCTTTATTTAATAAACTATTTTTAAAATATTTTTTAGCTGTACTACTTGCACCTTGAAGAAATTAATTACTTTACTACCACTGTTTCAACAAAGCTTAAACAAAAATTTTGAAACATATAACTATGTAACATTATGGCCACATGGGAAAGTTCTGGTTTGAGTATTTATCCTTGACCTAGCAGCTTTGTTCTCGGATTTTGCTTGCATTTGTTTTGGAACTCAGCAGAAATTAATGTAGCCTTTGGGATCCATTCAGTACTCACTCACTCTCTCTCTTGCACACACACACACACACCCACACACATCTAAAGATGGCATCACAAAAATAATTTAAGTTTATTGTCAATTTTTTAATGCCAGTTTTTTACATTTTTTATTATTGTAAATCCCCCCCCCCCCCCTAAAGTAAAAAATTGCAGAAATATTTCCAGTTAACTGTCATTCAGCAAATGAAATATTTTTTCTTCATTACAGTCTTTTATTTTGGACAGTAGCAGATGGAAAGGGTTACAACAAAATTATTCGCAGTCAGTCAGATGGAAAAGGTGCATCAAACTTGCTGGCAGAAAGAAGCTCGAGAAGAAATCGCTCTAAGCGTGATATATTTAGAAACTGCCCATCTGCTGACTTCATCTCTCCAGCAATAGCAGTAGACTATTCTGAAAATGAAATTTACTTTGTAGACAAGAGAATGTTAAGCATTTGGAAGATTGATGAAAATGGACACAAATGTTTACAGAATTTTGCTTCAACTGGTGGAAATGGTAAGACTGTATTTTTGAACCATTTCTATCGCTTTGTTTGTTTCCCTTTCTCTTGCTTTGTGTGTGTGAGGGAGAGAGAGGTGACAGGGGAGAGAGAAAGTGAGATGGAGACAGAGGAGGGGGGAGAGAAAGAGAGGATAGAGGAGACTGAGGCGAGAGAGAAAGGGGAGAATGAGTGAGTGATGATTTCCAGCAAGAAATAAGCTTAGATAATGTGTTTAAAAAAAACTTGCAAAATATTATACTAGAGACAAAATTGTTTTACTAAACAAATTTGGCTTCTGGTTATGTTAGTACTTAGAATAATTATTTTTCAGTTTACAAATATTTCTTGTTACTTTTGTTGGAAATAAACAGTTTAAAGATTTTCAAATGTGATCTGTTACCTTCTTTGGTTAACTGCCATACCTATGGTATTGTTTTTATTAAAGTGGCACTGTACTGATTGTGAAGCAAGTTTCTTTGCCAATACTTAAAGAAACATTCTTACAATGCAATGCTACAAACATCAATAAACAGCAGAACTCAACAAGATGCTTGCCAAAATACCCCTTAAAGTTTCTGACTTGTGTTCTGAACACTACATCTGCAATACTTACATCTGCTTAATTAGAGAGCAGATATAAGCTTTTTATGGTGTTGTATTGGGGAACATTTTTGTATTTACTGGCTGATAGAAAAATGTTTTACATTCTACAAAATACCAGTTTAAAATCTGTGCAGTTTGACAGTTTAACAATATTTACTCTGTATAGAAAACCCTTAATCCAGAAATCTACAGAGTATAGATGTTGACATTATTTTGGCTTTTATTTCTGATTCTTAAGTGCTCTTGACCAATATATGCAGTGTGCACAAATACTGTAACTATGATGCTTTCTACATGAGGCAGCATGGCAAGAATATTTAATACTAATATATTGGGACTATTATGTTTGTATATGTGTGTTTATGAGATACTATATATCAGTGAGCTTTCTTATATTATATGTCTATAACCTCTCTTGATGAATTTTCAAAAATTACTATTATTAGAGCCATTCTGTTTATAAACACTGCACATGATTAGCTCTTTTTTTTTTTAATGTCTTTAAATATCCATAAAATCTAAAATAACTTTCTGTGAGATTTACAGTTCTAAATTACATTTGTGGGGGTACAAAAATTTTTCACTTTGTGGTGATTAATAATTTATGACCTTATAAAATGAAATGATTTAGTGTCAAAATATGTGCTGCAAACCACTAAGTTTCATGGCTACTAAATCAAGGCAAGTGTACTTAAATTTTTCATGTTTGATATAATTATTTATGTGACTTAAATATTTTACTTATTAGTAAATAAAGGTTTGTTGTTGTTGGTGGTTATTTTGATTAATCCAATATGGATTCTTTAGAATGGTCCCAGGTTTCAAGCAGTTAGAGTATGCAGAATGATGAAAAATGCTAGATTTATCCAGTTTGATTATTAGATATTTGAGGGGAGATATAAGGGTTTACAAAATAATTATGGGTTTGTTCTTACCTATGTTTTTGTTTGAGCAGAGTCACAAATTGTTGTAGTTACCTAAAGTTTTAAAAATATGACTGGTTGCATCATGACTAATGAATTGCATAAATCATCAGAAATAAATAATGGGCACAGTATAAAAATTAAGAGGTATACTATAAAAGTTAATAGTTATAGAATAAAAGCTAATAGTCATTGCATAGAGGTTAAGGTATAGTATAAACTACAATAGTTATAGCATAAAAGTTTGAAAATTAAGATTAAAAGACCTTTATTTCTGAGGTAGGGGGAAACACTATTTGTTTTAAAAATGTACATTAATTTTAATTTTCCTATTTATTTTTGATTTTGTGTATAGATTTCAATCCATCACTTGTCTTTCTGCAGGTCTTCCACCAGATTCCATGACTGTTGATCACCTACGATTATATTGGTCTAACTCATCGGAAGGGAAACTGTACAGCATAGACAAGCTTGATGGAAGCAATCTGCTGGTCAGTAGCATGAGTGGAGTGCAGGATATTGTTGCCTATGGACCACACCTCCAGCCATTGCCTGGTATGTTTACTAAGCCAAGTTTTGTACCTAGCTTATAAAGTGAAAGTAATAGTTCATGGGCTTTCCAGGTTATCAATGTATAACTGTGGAATGTTCCAACTATCTTCTTGAACTTTCTGCAATTCATCAAAGATGTTTGTTTATCATTTAATTTTCTTAGTAGCCGATGTTCATATCAGAATTTTGTGTAGGCAAAGGTATCTTTGTGAGTGTTCTTTCAGCTTCTTTACATTCCAGATGCTTTTTGCCACATTTATTGATGCTTGGGGGTCATTGTCATGTTGGAAGATATGAATCCCCACTCAGTGAGATGTCTTCCTGAGAGAATAGTGTAATGATGAGAATCTGCTTGTGCCTATCAGCACTCAGTATAACTTTAATTTTATGCAAATCTCTGACACCCTTAGCTAATATTCATCCCTACACTTGCATTGACCACTCTCATGCTTAACTGTTGTACACTGATTATTATACTGCTCTTCGGTTCATCTTTGAACAAACTGCTGCTGATTTTTGCCAAATATTTCAAACTTGGACTCATCTGAAACGAGCATCATCTTCCAGATTTGGTCATTCCACTGTTTTATATTTGCTGCTTATTTAAGCCTTGTTCTTTGGTTGCCTCTCTTCAGCAAAGGCTTTTTTGGAAGCTACACGTTTATTGAGACCACTTCATTCTAATTCGTATCTTACTGTTCTCAAAGACTCATTTATATCCCTACTTGTTGCACTAGGTCATCTGCAAGATCTCTACTGGTTTGTTATCTGTTGTGTAGATAATATACCCTCAGGTACTTAACATCACTTATGAAGAATTTGGACATTCTTCCTTGACCATGTCTATTTCCAACAGTACCAGTTTCACATATCTTTCCTAAAGTCTTATATATGAAGCATGAATTGGGCTGCAATCTGCTGCTGCATGTAGTAGCCTTTATTATGAAGACTTTAATTCCTACATGCTTGTCATGTGATATTTACTTCCTCCAGGAGCCATATATTTACAACAGGTCCACCACATTAAAATGATATCACTTCCTGTACTTTTATAGTCCTTTAGCAGATGTGGCACTTTTTGTTTGCTTGCATGACAGCCTATGACAGTGCACCATACAAAAACATGCCTGTATTATGGAGATGCCCGGTATTTTCTTTTTTTTCTTTGTTTCAATAATTATTTCCAATTCTGTGTATGTGTGCGTGTGTGTGATTTTTTTTTTAAAGCAGTAATATATCTGAAAAGGTCCTACCATGGCTTGGTTATTGTTTATTTAGAATTCTCTTTTGATAATGATATATTAATGCAATGTATAGATATGCACATAACTTATGCAAAAAAATTTTTTTAAAAGTCACTAAAACAACCATTCATCATGTGTCAATTTCTCCTTCTCTACAAAATTTTATTGCAACTTCAGACCAGCAGTGTCTGACACCAACAGCAGCTGGTGATATCAGCTTGGTGGAAATAAGCAATACAAGTGTCACACTTTTACTACCCAAGGTCAAGAAACCTTGGTGCAAAAACATATCACAACCACTTACCAAGTACACCATTTACTACACTGCCATGCCTGAAAATTCCTTGTACTCGAAATGTGGACCAAATGCTCTGCAGTGTATTTCTAAGGTGAGCCTTTTCTTTTCTCTATTTTTTGAAAATTTTCATTTCATTTATTGCATAAATGGTTTTGAATTTATTGCTAAACATACCTTTAAATTTGAGTGTATGAAACTTGAAACTTAACAATACTTGCAACAGATATAGTAAACAAAGTGGGCATTGTCCATATTATGTGTGGCTTAGGTTTTGCAGAACTGCATTATTGAAAAGTTTTCTAAGTATCAGTTAACAGAAACATTTTTGATTCCATATAATCTAATTTTAACTGTTCCTACTTTATTGGCTTGCCTTTTTTGTTGTTTTTTTTTAAATTAATTTACATATTTTTTTGCTTTTGCTAACAGCTTGAAAAAGCACTTCAGAATGTTCATAAAAAGAATGAATCTACATAAATTTAAAAATTATGGTATCATAATAATCTATTGTTTGATTAATTTTTAATCCATTTATGAAGCATTGGAATTGGTTGAAAATGAAAGAAGGAAATTTGACATTAGGAGATTAAAATTATACTAAAGAGATAATCTGATATGTTTATAGATACACTATCTTGTTAAATATTTGAAACAAAAATCTAAAAGATGCTGCTGTAAATACCTGGGTGCATTGGTGATTATTTGACAAATTATATGTATATTAATAAAGAACCATTTCACTTTTATCACAGGAAAGTTATGACAGAGAGATGGTGATAGATGGTTTAGAGCCATACACAGAGTACTTGTTCCAGGTGGCCTTAAGTAATGCTTACACTGACTTTTTGACTGATGTGTTGGGACCCCCCCTAATCAAGTGGACTAGGCCAGGTGGTAAGAAGCATACCATTTTCTTTCTTCTAAGTTTTTTAAAGCAGAGGGGTTTTCCTTGAAACAGTTTGATTCTTGTTATTACCATTCTTTTTCTTATAGTGTTAAATGCTTCTATAATTAGGTGTTTTACCTGTATTTGATGTTCATGATAAATGAATTAACTTATGAATAACTTGGGATATGTCATTATAAGAAGACCAGTATTTCTTCAGATCATTTTCTGGAAAGGTAATCATAATTTCTCTGTTCTATGCATTAAACTGAAAGACCAAGCAAGCTACACATTACCTACATGACCTTTGTGTGTGTATGCTGCATACATGGATTCTGCCATACTTGCCAAACTTAGTGCTACGCAACTGAATTTTAATTTAGAAACAAATAGAAAGGAAATTGCATTATTCACCCAGAACCATTTATTGTTTCATTTCAGACTAGGGGTCATACTAGTTTGTGTTTTTTTTTTTAATTTAGTTTTATAAGTAGAAATTAAAATTGTGTTAATGCAATCTGTTTTAGTGAAAATTTTTTTTTTTTCTTAGCACCATCACCTGTCCATCATCTGAATACAAAAGTGTTTACATCTGAAAGTATTGAAATTAAATGGACTCAGCCAGTCCATCTGAATGGTCCAATAACAGACCTGATTTATGTGGTGAACTGGACAACTGAGACTTCTATAGGACATAAAATACAAAAGGGTTCCACCTTGAAATCATCCAATTTAACAGTTACTACTGTTATCAATGAACTGAAAGCTGGTCACCTATACACATTTAAGGTAATATGGAATTTATTATTAGGGTCTTGTCAAACAGTTAGTTTATTTTAATCAGTTTTTTTTTTTAAGCTAAAGCAGAGCATATTTTTTACTTAACTATAAGCCTGATTATATTAATTATCTGTTTTTGGTTTTTAAGTAGGAAGCAGAAGAAATTGGTTTCAAGCAATTATAAGATTATTAAAACTTTACAAAAACAATAGTTCACAGCATTTTTTGTTTGTTTTTTTTTTTGTTGCTTTGCTCTAACTGACTAATTTAGTTTGGTAAAATATATGGAAAATACAGGCATTGGACTTTGTTTTCATCATTGTATAATATAATTCAAAATAAAATCTGTTTTTTTCATAATGCACAACTTTTTTCTGTTTTATATCTGTTGCAAAACCTTTTAAAAAACAAAAAAAAAACCTGATTAAGCTATAATTTGAAGCTGAAAAAAGGGTGTGGTTTGTATGGAATTTGAAATTAGTTTCTTTCCTATAGAAAAAATCCACCAACAAAGTAATGCTGCAGAGAATAACTGATCAGCTCTAGTTAAATTTGGCAAAATGTTGTGGCAACTGAAAATTCTAATATACTTTGATGAAACTGCAGTGATATTTCCGATTTAAAAATTGGGGAAAGAGGATTGTCTGCTGAGTTTTGAAGGAAACTGTCATTTCCTGTAGCATTACATTGGGGATATTTTTTTCTTAGTTGTTGGCAGAAAGAGAACTTTGTTTCAGATTGCACACACACACACTTGCTCATTTTAACTTATAATTGAATGAAATATTCACATTATAAAATTCTTTTAATATTCTTACATGCAATTATATACATATATTGTAAATCAATGCTTTTAGGTGAAAATGTGCCAAAGCAATATCATGTTGTGTAGTAACGTCTCTGAGACAAAAGCAAAAACTTACCTGGAACCAGGATCATTCAAACTGAAAGAAGCGAGCTCAACAGCTCTCATTATTTCCTGGACTTCTCCTGATGAAGACAGTATAATGAGGCATTCATTTCACTATGCACTGGTAAGCATATGCCTTTTCAGATTATAAAATGTTACATAACTAATATATATATTGTGTATTACAAATTTTTATGTAGACACTAAAATCTACGCTGTATAGAACATATTTGATACATCATTTGTTTAGCAGTTGTTTGCACATTGGTTAAAGTACTAAAATTCTGTTATATAAGTTCATTGGTTCACTCAAATCTTAATATACTGTGCAAGCTTGGAGTCTGTATTTAAAAATAAGAAATTATTGAATTATTAGAAAGAGTTTCCCATAGACTGTATGAAATGTTTCCAACTTTCAATTATTTCATTTAAAATATGTATGAAAATTGAAAATGTTAGATTTTACCCTATTTGTATATTAGATATTCAAGGGGAGATCTTGTGGATTGGTACAAAATGGAATTAATGTTGTTGAGGTTCTGAGTTTGAGAATAGGTTTTTAAATATAAATAAAAATGTCTGAAATCTTCACATTTATTTTTTTTTTAATGTAGTTACAATAAAATCCACTGAATATCTAAATTGACATGGCAGTCTATAGCAGATCATGCACTGCATCCCAACATTCAATGATGTGCAAACAATTTGCTATCTTTTTGTCCACCTAAAGAACTCCAGCTTTACTTTAGTCAAAGAACCTTCTAAGTAATCATTGTTGCATACATTTCTTTGTTTGGCTAATTTGTGTGAAGAACTCTTTCTGTTGAAAATTAATTTATATGCTGAGAAAACTAGATGCTTATTTGTGTTTTATTTATAGTAAAATAGCAGCTGTCTATATGCGTTCTTTATATTTGTTAAACAATTATAAATAATACAGGTGCCATTTTAGTACCCTTTAACCAGCCTTTAATTTATGGTTAAAGAGAATGCACAATAACATAATCCTCTTGTAGGGCTGTGCATTTGTTACATGACCTAACTAGGTGAAACAGCTTTTAAAATAGAATATAAAACACTAAGTAGTAAAAAGGTGGTATGTTTAAGATTATTTAATTATTGAAAAGTTAAAACTATACACACAGATCGTACAACATTTCCCAATACAACACTAATTTGTTATAATGCTGTTTGTTTTCGGACCAATTTTTTCTATTAAAAAAATAATAATAATATTGTAATGATGAAAATCCATTACAGTACTGTACAGTACAGTATATATTTTTTATCATGGCCACTCAGCTAATGGGGAGAGAGAGAAATAGAGAATGCTATCATACACTCTTAGCCAAAGAGAGCCTTCCTCTAGTCAGTTTTGAGCCATACAAGCCAAGGTAGTTTTACCGCCATCATGGTCTCTCTTTCTGCTATTTATTTCATGTTTTGGTGAATGCTTTTGACCCATAACAACTGACAAAAGGTGTGCAAGTGACAGTGCTGGAAGTGCCGCAAATAAGACAAGGAAAACTATCACACTCAAAGTTAAAATGAATATGTTAAGGTGGGCAAGTGTCAGGTGGATATGGGCCTTGTCAAGCTTTAGAACAATCATACAGAATTCTGAGAAGATAAAAACATCTGCCAAGTCCACCACTGCATTAATTGCAATGAAGCTAACAAGTTCAGGAGCAATTTGTTGGAAAAGATGGAAAGACTATTTAAGCATGTAGGTATAACTACAGAATCAGCACCATATGCCTGTCAGCCAGTTAATCATCATGGAGAAGGGAAGGAGCCTCTTCACCTATCTTCAAGAACAAGATTAAGGATCAAGAACAGGGACACTTGGAGCTAGTCATGGTTGGTTAAGTTTAAACATCACAGTAACCTGCTCAGCATAAAAGTGATTGGTGAGGCAGCAATTTATGACCACCAAGCAAATGTGTGAATTCCCTGCTACACTCAAGGTGGTCATCAAGCATGGTACCTTCCTGAGCTTGTCTTCAATGTGGACGAAACCAGCCTTTATAGAAAATGAATGCCATCACACACTTTCATCTCCTGAGGAGAGAAGTATGTGTCAGGGTTTAAAGCCTCCAAAGACTGCCTTATGATTATTCTGGGTGGTAATGCTTCGGAAGATGTAAAGCTGAAACTTTTGCTTATCTACCATTCATGGACATACCGAGTGATGAGGGAATATTCTAAAGAGCATCTGCCTGTCATGTGGAAGTCAAACACAAAAGCATGGATGAAAAGCAGCATCTTCCAGGAGTGGTTCATCTCAATATTTGGTCCAGAAGTGAAGTGTTATTGTGAGGAAAATGACCTGGAGCCCAGAGCATTGATAGTGCTCAAACAATGCCCTGGCCGCCCAGGGAACTTATAAAGAGTGTACTACATGTGGAACTAGTGTTCCTTCTGCCAAACACAACTTCACTTATTCAGCCAATGGATCAGCACATCATAGCAAATTTCAGGTTCTACTACCTGCAACACACCTTCAAGGAACTGGTCAGGGTAACTGATGGTAAAGATCAGCATTCAATTAGAGATTTCTGGAAGTCCTTCGACAGTATGAAAGCCATCAGAAAAATCAGTGCAGTTTGGGACAAAAGAATTGTATGAACAATGCCTGGAAGAAGTTATGGCCAGGGGCATGTCACAACTTCAGGGGTTTTAAAGGAAATGAAATATCAATTGCCAATGACATCGTTCAGCTCACCAACCAACTAGGAATGAACGAAGTTGACACTGATGATTTGAAAGAGCTACTTCAGTCTCATGAGACAAGTCTTACCAACAAAGAGCTGGTGGAGATGAAACAGCAGCATTCTGCAGCTGAGGGCACTGATGATTCTACAACTGATGTACTGGAAAGAAACTTCACAACAACTTTGTTGACATAGTTCATGAATAAGATCAATGATACTGTGGATATTGCAACTGAAAATTACCCAGATTTTGACCTCAGCACTCAAGTGAAGAGAGGTGTTCTCGATATGATCTCCTGCTACAAAGAAATGCTCTGGGAGAAGAAGCTTTCAGAAAAGCAATCAACCTTACCATGTCTGGAACACATCTCCATAAGGACAATGCTCTAATGACCTAACATAATGTTGATTCAGTTAGCACTCCCATTTCCAGGAACACATCCCCAGCATTAAACAGGGTATGCGTGTACCAGTTTTGTTTCTTTTTTAAAATAATGGTGTATTTATATAAACATAAACATTCACCAAACATCTAAATTCTTGTTTGATTTTAGCACTATAGATATTAGATATGGTTGCTTTTGAAAAGCCTGATTACTTCATGAAAATTGATTTTATTGTTAGAATCTGTTGTCAATAGTGTAAATGTAATTCATTGTGTTATTGATTTTTCAGGTCACAGAGTCGAAATTGGCATGGAAACTATGGTTTCAATTCCCTCTACCACACACGAAAAGAAATATGGTCTATAATATAACACTGAAAGGGTTACAGCCAGATACCTGGTATTGCATCCGTGTCACGGTAGTTTACGAGTCAAAAAAAACATACCACTGGCCCAGGGACTCAAGTTTTAAATTCAAAACATTGTGTAAGCATTTTAGCTAAAGTTGTATGTATTTGTTTAGCAAAATCTCAGGATATGCCAATTATTTGCTTTCTGTATCAGATTTTTCTTCATTTGACTAACATATTAAATTTATTTTTTATTTATTTTAAAATAATTTAGTTCAAAATTTTTTTAGAAATAGCATTCACTTGTCAAAAAAGTAACTTTTAATAGTTCTTTAATAAATAATGTTGAAACAAAAGAAGCAAAATTACCATGTAAAGAACTCTGGGTTCTTTTCAAATAATGATGGGTTTCATTCATTAAGTTAAACCATGTTAGGTTATACATCTAAAAGTAGACAGAGAAACCAATTGTTCTGTTACATATTCATGTGTATCCATATTGCGAAATTTTTCATTTGTTAGCTGATGTACCAAATCCACCTACACCTCCAAAAGTAAGAGAAATAAAATCAGGAACGTATGAGATTTCTTGGCCAAAACCAGTCCAGAATGGTTCGCCTATCAGCCAGTATCAGCTACAATATTATACCGTGTTAGTATGATTTTTGTTCTTTTGCTTTCAACCCATCTGCATTCTTTGGTAAGTAATTTATAAAATACCAAAAGACAGTTGAAGTAGAGACTTGTTTGTGGGCATCAGAATACGAAACAAGGTTTTATTTTTGTTTGTCTCAGTTAAGCATATGAGTTAAATATGAAAAAGCTAAAGCCAAAGTTGTTTTATGTTATGAAAAAGAAGACAAAACAAAAGCAAGATAGCTTGGCCCAATGACAATGGTAGAATCGAGATTATTTTATTTGACCAAACTTACTTGGAAGAAATTAACTTTTCATTCAGTTGACTAATCAGATATCTAAATTGCTCAGAAAATATAGTTTCAAAAAGTCTAGCTGGAAGATACACAAATCTTTGTTTTTACAAAGAAAAGATGCTCAATTTAAAATTGCCAAATTTGAAATCTCCACTCTCATCAGTCATGCTGTTGTGCAGCAGGATAAAAATGGCCTTTTTGATTTTGCTAATTTCATTGTTGTTAATAAAAAACAAACTTTATTTAAATGTGAATTTTATTTGATTGGATTCTGGTTTTCACAAAGATTTACTGTTTATACTTTGTTATTACTATTTTTATTTATTTTTTAACTTATTGAGCTATACCACTCTGCAAAGTTAAACAACTTTTTTGCAGAACTAACAAAAGACAGAACTGGACATTAATTTACAGTGGAACAGAACCTCGTTGGATGGTGGATGAAAAGCTACTTCCCACAGCCAAAACCTATTACTTCCAAGTGAGAGCAGCCAATAGTATAGGTTGGGGAGAATTCAGTTCTAACAGCTCATTATTTTTCTTACCCAAAGGTGATCTTGATAGCTATTTTCTGGTTACTTTATACTGAGTATTAGTATTTTTAAGTGCATTCAGATTTTTGTAATTTTCTCTTAATCACTAGAAGTTATTTTCAAATATTTTAGGATTGTTTTCATGCATTTGAGACTTCATTGATGATTGAGTTGTGAGCAGCACAAGTTCAGACTGTGCCAGATTATGTTTCTTGTTTATTATTATTGTTTTCCAACTCTTTAAAATAAGCATGTAGTAAAATTGTATATCCAATGAAATTATAAGATTAGTGAAGAAACCTTAAGACTTAGAAAAATCTATGGAGCATCACTTTGATAAAATTTTTCTCCTTTTTTTTATAGACTAGGTAATTTGTATTGTGATAATCATTTTCTGCCTCTTCACAAGTTTTCTTTAAAGACAATGCTGGATCACTGGGGAAATTAAACCAATATCAGCTATGGAAAGGCACCACTAGTAGGTTAAAATGCATTATGAGAGTCATTATTATACTTGAATGGCAATGATTACTGCTTTGTGTTAATGTCTAAAATATATAATCTTATCTACTTCTTGCCTTCTGTTTTATTGTTACTTTTTATTAAGTTTACCACAAACATTTATAAGATTTTCTTTTGTTTATTGTGTTAATGGTTGGCATGGGAACTCTCTCTATAGGTTCTGTTTATATTTCAGTAAATAAGAACATCTCTCATGATAATTCCACCATCACCTTGGCAGTGGCCATATGTTTTATTATGGTCATACTGATCTTAGCCTGTTTTGCTGCCTGGGCAGGTAAGACACACATTATTTTAACAATGCTAAAACTATTAAATAATATACTGAGAGTACTGTACTTGTTTTGCATTTTAAATTTGTGATTTGAATATAACAAGTTGTTTAAAGAAGTTTAATGATGCATATTTTGTGTATCTGGCATTCAGAAAATTTCAAATGTTTTTCTCTTCCTCTTGGAAAAATGTTTAGCTTTGCTGCTGACCATATATAACCTATATTAGTAGAAACACTAGATGGATATCAGCACCATTGATTGGAAATATATTCATTAAAAATAATAAAGATGACTTGCAATCTATCCATAGAAAAAATAAATGTACCTGCAACCTTCCTTACCTTATTAATGTGACTGAAGACCATCTTATTAAGGTGTGATAGCATATCTTTCTAATTAATTCTCAAAATTGAAATATTATTTTTGTATAATATATTTATCTGATTTATCCAAATATCTAGCTTAATGTACAGTATTTTATTTTTCTAGTTAGATGGACTACACAAGTTCTACATAAGACAATCAATTTTCTATAATGTGTACTATTGTTTAAATGTCCATGATAAAAGCAGAATATTATAAGAATAGTTTTGTGTTTATTTAGGTACTCTAAAACTCACTTTAAAGAATTTATTTGTTTGCATATTTTAGTAATTTTAACTGCCGTATTTGCATTTGCTTTTATTTAATTTGGAAAATGCTGTTTATATAAAGATGCAAGTAAACCACTTTATTTTCTCCAATTACAGAAAAAAATCTTAAATTTTTACTTATTACTTTGCGTTGACAGTTCACTCAATTGTATTTTAAAGCATTGTTTCTATATGACAAGTAACATTGTTATATTTATTTTAATGGCTCTATGCTACCAAGTTGAAAACTCAGATTAATCTTGGCAGTGATAATTCACTGTCTGCATCAGATGGCAGAATAGCACTGCTGGCTTATAATAATGGCACCCTAATCTTGCTTCCCACTGGGTTTAGAAGATTTACTAGCCTATTTGGCATAAGTTGCCTCCCATTACTAATCAGAAGAATTCTAGTAGATTTTTTTACAGTATGGCCTGGAGTTGGTTGTTGCAGTGGTAAATTGTTATAGCACCAGTAAATAAGTATATAGATGATGCTATAATCAACATCATTTGCTTTGACCATTGATTGCAAGACAAAGCATGTGACTTTCATTATAGCATTATCTTTGTTTAATTAGGTATTACTGGTGCTCTAACAATTTGCCACTATAACAAACAGCCCCCCCCAATTCAGACTGTTTGTGCATTGTTGTATGATACTCCAACCAGGATTTTGCACAATCTTTGGTCACTTACAAAAGATTCCTTAACTTTAGTTATTTTTTTGTATACACAACCAACAAAGTTCAAACATCAGCAATATTAATGTCTTGATTGTTCATCAAGTAGTGCCTTTATTTATATCTATGATCATATCTCTGGAATATTTTTTATCTGATTGTCAACAGGATATCCTTTAGAAACAGAAGTGCAGAATTATGGCTTTCACCATTTAGCTCATATCTAAATTAACACATTCAGTGGAATTTTAATAAAAACACCACTTCCTACTGACTGCCTTTTTTTTTCAATTTCTGAGGAAATTAAGATTCTGTTTCTATTTTAGTGTTTCAAATAGTCGTGCTTATTACTTGTTAGTTGCATGCATCTTTGTGCATGTGTGTGTGTGTGTTTGTGTAATTAATGATACCAGTAAAAGCTAACATTATTATATTAACACTATTGACTTTTTTTGTTGCAGTGTTTAAACGCAGGCAGACAAATAAGAGGAAAGCAGCACAGTTTGTTAATGCTGGTCACAGTCCTGATGTGGAACTGGCTATGCTTCAGGATCTTCCTCATATTGCTGTTCAGCAGAATAACACACTATATTCTGTCAGGTACTGGCCTTGCTATGTTTGTACTGGAATTTATAAATGGAAGCATTCAGTGAAATAAACTCTCATCTAGGATATTCAGAATATTTAAATGTATATTTTACCTATATCCAAAGAAATCATTAGGCTAAATATATTGAAAGTTGAAAAAGAGTTAATTAATGGATATTATCATGTATTACAAACACAGGTAACCAAGCTTAGTATTAGTTTTAATCCATTTTGCCTTGACTGTAGTTTGATATTAATTGCATTTTACTGCTTGAACTCTTTCATCAGCACTGAACCTGATAACATTATGGCTTTTTGCCTCAATATCTGGACATTTTATAGTCTTGTTATTACATATAGTTCTTAATAATGAGCTATACTCCAAACATGATGGCTTCTTGCCTTGATTTATGGATATTTATACTTTTACTAGCATGTTTGGTTCTAAAGATGTTGTATACTCCATGATGGCTTCCTGACTAAGTGTCTGGAGATTTATAGCATGTTGTTCCATGATAGCTGGAGGCAAGGACCACACTGGCATCTCCTAGCGATGTTTGCTACCAGATTTTTATGGTAGAGTAGCTAACAGCAAAACTTAGGTGCTACCAAAATATACTAAATGGCAGTATTTTATTTTATATACATACAAAGTAACACAGATTTATATGATCATATGCAAAAAAATGTTTAAAAATTGAGTTCCAAAATGGCTTTTAAAAGATAATTTTTTTTCAAAGTTTTTATTTATAATAGCTTTACTGGTTTTTCTCATTATAGATTTTTTATTCTCTCCATGCGGACTTCAGACAGCTGCCATTATTCTCACTTCAAAAAAATGTCTATGTTGAGATTTTCAGACTGCTCTCTAGAGTTAATGAAACACATACTGTGTTTAATTTCTTTAATAAAATTTTCTCTTTAATTTTGATAATTTTGAAAGGGTCATATGGAACTTTACATTTATTATATATATCTACATTTTTAAGGAATTGTGACTTTTTTGTTGTTTTTTTTTTCAAGTATTGTACCAACTGACGCAGATATTGCTGCCTTACCTCACTTCCGGCATGATCAACTGATGATGATTAAGTTCCTTGGCAGTGGAGCATTTGGTGAAGTATTTGAAGGTGTCGCTAAAAATATCATTGGTGATTCCTCAGGTGATACTCGTGTGGCTGTCAAGGCAAGTACCAAAAAAAATTTTTTAATGTAAGAGAGTTAATAAGGTTAAGATATGATTAGCACACATTTAAAACTATATTTTCAATAAAATGAACCTATAAAATTGGGGAAGTGAGAAAAGTTTAACATTTTTACTAAAGCAGGTGATTGTTTATAAATTTTACATACATGCATACTTTTATTTTTTGTCAGAAATCTGAAGATAATAATAAAAAGTAGTACAAAAATAACAGTGGAAGGAAACAAATACTGGTGTAAATAAAACACTTTTTTTCAAAAAAAATGTATTTAGCATTAACCACTACAACCATGGTCCAAAGTTTTGCATCACTCTAGAAATAACAATTAAAAAATCTATCTTCAAATCCTGCTCATATATAGCTTGACGCTGTACCATAACCACTTCTAAATGTCTGCTTTTAAATACTTCTAATTGAATCACACGTGTCATCGTTTATAATCTTTTTGAAATCATGTATTTGCATGTTAGATTTCAAGTTTTCACATTCTTCAGTTTTGATCCTTTTTCCATTAACTATGAGAAAAAAAATTGCAAAGCAGTAAGCGATTCAATACATTAATGTAACATTATTAAGTAAATTAGGCATTATCAAACAAAATTAGAAAATTCTAGGATGATACAAAACCTTTGACCAAGCTGTACATTATTATGCTTTATTACCATGCATCAGGTAAGTGTGGTGAAAAGACCATTTATTTGAGATATGGGAGATAGGTGAGTTCTTCAAAGCAAGTGTTTCCATCCAATATTGTACTGTAATTGTTCAATAAGAAAACATTACCTAAAGTGTTTTGGTTTTTTTTTTTTAGGTTTAAATTGAATAAATAGATAAACCAACAACCAAATTATTTATTATGTAATCATTTCACCTTGCAACAATGGTTGTAGTCTTTGACAGCTTTGTCTCTCCAGGTTGTCAACTGGAAACTGAATTTTTTGCTTACACATGTTCAGGTTTGTACTCTGTTAATGAGTGGTAGTTTCAACCTAACATTTCTCTCTCTCTCTCTCTCCCTCTCTTAGACTTTAAGGAAATGTGCATCCGATCAGGAGAAAGAAGAGTTTCTAAAGGAGGCACTCTTAATGAGTAACTTCAAACATGAACACATTCTTCGACTCCTTGGTGTTTGTCTGGAAAGTAATCCGCAATTCATTGTCCTTGAGCTGATGGAAGGAGGAGATTTATTGTCATTTCTAAGGCACTGTCGACCATCTCCTGTAAGTATAGTTCTTTTTCCATTATTGTGTGCATGTATATATGAGCACACTTATATGAATGAAAACACTGGCACACAGACTTTCATTTTTGGTGGAATATGACTAATATTTCACATGGCTATACCACCTATAATTCAATTTTTATTCATGTGGCAACATCCGGTGTCATTTAATGTTAGTGTAGCATACTGGGTACTAAAAACATCTCTGTATCTTGTCATTAACACAGGAATACTAGAATATGAGAGATTTAACATATAGAGGAAGACTAAAATCTGTTTAAAACAAGCAGTTTTCCTCCTGCCTATCTTATTTATTTTATAGGAATTTTAATGAAGTTGAAGCTCTCACTATTTTATAATTTATGGGCAACAACATGGCTATCCTATCAAGAAGACTACAAGCAACTCTATGGACATCATAGTTGTGCAAGATGGAGTGCTGAATGGCATTCATATATGTCCTCATATCATTGTTTTTTTTTTATTTTCAGTTTAAAAGTAAAAGAAAAACAAAAAAACATTAAGGTAATCTCCATAATATTGGCATAAGAATATTTAATTACTTATGTGCATTTCATAATTCGTGAAAAAGTGTTTATAAAATATTATTTGTAAAAAAATAATATTCTTTCTTTACTTATACTTATGTGGCATCAGGATTTCATCTCTGTCTCTTCCCAGCAGCCATCCTCCTCACTGTAGAATCATATTACAATTGCTATTTTCTTTTAAGAGAATCCCCGAAAACCTTAAACAAAGGCTAGGAAAACATATATGCAGGGTTGATAATTATATCTTTAACGGATATTCAGTTTTATATTTGGTCAATTTTTGTTTTTTAACATTAGCTTAAACAATTATTCAGGTACAGATTACTAATTAAGTAGGAAATTACTGATTAAAAAAAATTTGAAATTTTTCAAAGATCTCTTCCTTTGAATGGCATAATTTCTTCATCACTACGAAATACACAAACACACACTCTCTCTCTCTCTCTCTCCTAATTTCCATTATCTGATGAGAGTCATTGGCACTGAAAGCTTTTTTGGTTCAATTTTCTCACCATAATTAACCTAAACACTTTTGCTGTCACACAGTAGTTTTTCAAGTATCAGCCCTGCAGACATTTTGCTCAGACTCCTTTCACTTGTCAATTAATATTGTATCACTTCTAATCATGTGTATGTGTGTCAATAACCTGAGTTGGCTGCTGTTGGTATTAGCACGCAGTGAGTAACATCCGGATTGTTGAACTGTTTATCTGTGGATAATGCTTTTCTTAAGTTAATAAGTTAGCAGATAAGGGATTCTTTAATGACTTTTCTGCGGGGCCACACACATTATTTTTCAGGTGACTACTACGTTGTTGACGGTATCAGATCTGATGAAAATATGTGTCCATGTGGCAAGAGGATGCAAATATTTGGAAGAAATGCATTTTGTGCACAGGTCTGTATTAATGTTGACTTTTAGTTTTAACACTGTATTAAATATCTATGCATTTAAAAGTTGATATTGTTTAATAAGATATCCACCCTAACCATTTGCTTCAAATATCATTGAAAATGATAAGCTTTTTAAAAAAAAAATGCATATATTTTTACATCTAGTAATATAGACTGGGTATGCATGATAGCAATCACTAATTATTTGTGCCTCTGCTATTTTTTTAAAAACAGATTTACTTTGTTGATTTTCTGTGCAGAATCTTAGGTTATGCAAACTAATATATACTTAATTCATTTTGGGATCTAAGTACTGTTATTTAGGTTTGGTGTAATTTTTCTGATACTTTTATTACTAAACATTTAACTCTTAGATTTTACTGCAAATGAAATTAAATTTTGTGGACTAACCAAGAGGGAGTGAGATTCCATAAAGTATGTGCACTTACTTTTAAAATGGCATCTTCCATCTCTTACGTTGACATCCTTGATAATAATATGAGTAATAAACTAGGTGTGATAGGAGATTAAACCACAACTGTGCACACTTTATTCAATAGCTAATAGTTCCTCATGGAATCACTTTGTTGTTGCTTTTACATTCTGTATTTACTCAAATCAGATTTTATTCTCAGCCCTTTACCAAGAAAGTTTCTTGCTATTTTTTTAAAAAGTGTTTGCATTTTTCTAGCTTCACTAATTTATGTAATGACCAAGAAGCTAAATCAAGACTTTTTAAACAGAAACTATTTTAATGTTAAAAAAGATAGATATTTTTAAAATTACTTTTTATTTACACTGACTTTTAATTAATCTTCTTTAAGGAAGTCATCTGCTTAACGATGAGTACACAGCTCCAGAAGTGATGATGATGTAATTTTTTACAGATGATGAGAGAAGGGGGAAAAATTGCTACAGGGCACAAGTCTTTCTTTGCATTGTGCAGACTGCTTATGGATGAGTACACAGCTCCAGAAGTGACGATGTTGTAATTTTTTTACAGATTATGAGATGGAGAAAAATTGCTACAGAGGACAAGTCTTTCTTTGCATTGTGCAGACATCATAGGTGTGTCAGCATGTCTTGTTTTTTGGTGGGATGAGAATCAGAAAGTCAGCAATATTTCTCAGTTCTTTTGCTAATTCGTTTTGCAGGGACTTGGCTGCTCGGAACTGCTTGGTATCAGCAAAAAACCCAGGTGACATGATCGTGAAAATTGGTGACTTTGGACTTGCTAGAGACATTTATAAAAACGATTACTATAGAAAGGAAGGGGAAGGCCTTCTGCCAGTGAGATGGATGTCTCCAGAATCCCTGGTTGATGGTGTATTTACCACACAGTCAGATATATGGCAAGTAGAAATTACATTCATTGAACTGCATGTGGACTTGAACAAGAAACAAAATGCAGTTTTGCAGTATTTATCACATAGCAGATTTGATTGTGCGTTATAAATTGGCCATATTGTTGAGCAATGAAAATTCCTATGTAAAGATGTATATAAAAATTTTTGAATTTATGAGCTTTTTTTAACATTCTTCACTGGGCACTTTTTGGCAGTGTTCAAATTTGAAAAGTGTGTACAAGTATGATAATTACTAATTCATTTTTCATAGATCTTAAACACTTAAGACAATCATTGTTTTACCCCTTCCATCATAAATTTATTATCTACATATAGTATTCAAAATTCAGTATAGTTTATAGCAATATTAGAAAAATGTCTTTCAATATTGAAATGGGATATTTTGTGCTTTAACCAATGTTCAAATGTATACTTTTAAAGTGCTAATTTTTTAAGAAAATTAATTTCTGCATTAATGATGCCAACTGGTCGTATAGGTTAAACATTACAAAGAACATGTTATGGTTCTTTTTTGTTGTTGAGCTAAGCGTACCATAACAGACGTGTTGTTTTCAAACCGTAATCCTGAAAACTAAGGCTAGTAGTAGTGGTGTCTCTATTTACATTCCTGAATTTTTTAGAAGCACTTTGTGATCATTATTCTTATTATTTGCAGTTTAGTAGCAAAACAACATGGAAAACGTTTTTTTTTTCCAATGAGTAAGAGATATATCAGCTATTAAAATACACATTCATTGGATAATTTTTAAAAAAAACCTACCATGTTGTGAAGAGAGGTTATTTCCTTTAGCTAGGTCACCATTTAATCTTAAGACAGTTTACCTAGTTAGTTTTCTTAGTCATATCATTAAGCAAAACTTATAGCATTTACAATAAGAATTTTTATGTAAGATGAAGTACTTGAGAAACATCATGAAGAATCATTTGGAAAACTGGTTGCACAGCTGCAGCAGCTATGTTAGTTTATTGAGGAGTGCTCGTTTACTTACTCCTCAGTGCTGGTCTTGTCCACCCCCCCCCTTTCTGGTGTGGTGAGGAACTTGAATACAACCTCAAATTCATTTTTTTCTTTTTTTTTTACATCTTCATTTCTTCTTTTAAAATTTATTTTTTATGTTATATTGCAATTGTAACCATTTAATGTCTAAAATTATTGAGACACAACCATCTATTAATAGGGCTAAAGGTTGCCTCTTGTTGTTCATAGGGCTTTTGGAGTGCTGATGTGGGAAGTTGTGACACTAGGGCAGCAGCCGTATCCTGCTCGAACCAATATAGAAGTCCTGCAGCTGGTTCGCACAGGTGGCAGGTTGGACCGTCCTGAAAACTGTCCCGACTATCTGTAAGAACATTTTTTTAAAAATAATCTTTATATTTTATTGGCGATGTCTTTTTTCAGGTATTCTATCCTCTTACTAATAGTACTTGAATGAAGTAGGCAATAAACCTGCAGTTCAGCAATCTTTCCTTGCTACCATCATCAGAGTTTATTCTTTTAGTGCATTTAAATTTTTTTGCATTAGCTGTTTTTGTTTTCGGGTTGTGTAGCGTGCCCTGGGTTGGTCCTGAACCCGTGACCTGCTCGTTTTTAGACAGCCGTAGTTTACTGCACTGCTGGAGTATCCCCTTTGGATCTTATTTGTAAGAATGTTCTGGATTAAAATCAAATTGCAGGATGTCACCCACAACATAAAACATTTCAGTTATTCTTTCTTAAGCAGAATGTTTGCCAGAGAGAAGATAATGACTTTAGATGTCACTAAATCAGTGTATTGAATCTTAAAAGAAGAAAGAAATTCTGTCTGCGGATCATTTAAAAATACTCCCACAATACAGTGCTACAAAAGCTAATCTTCCAAACTAAACATTCACAGTACCTATGTTTTTGTTCCTTTTTTCTCTCATTAAAAATTTTTTTTTGATATTACTGCAGTCATAGTAATCAGTATTTGTATTCTTAAACTCTGTCAATTTTAGCTGAGTCCCACTAGAGTGGAGCAGTACATCAACATCCAGAATGTTGCCATACGACAACCTTTTCTTAATTATCAGCAGGGATTCAAATTCCATACATCCATACATGGCTATAATGAGGTGCCTTCACCTTGATTTACTAGCATGTATATAACTTCCTCTTAGTATTGGTAGTGAGATATAAAAATCTAGTAAAACATTAGTCGAGTACACTTTTTCGAGTGTCATCAATCACAATAGACATGGACAAGGGGCTGATAAACTTCTTAAGTACTTGTTAGTTTTAAAAATCCAGGTGAGCATCAATACTTTATGAACTGATTACCAGCATTTTGGTAAGCAAAGCAGTCCTACCAATTTTGTCCTACTGGTGAAATACTCAAAAAATCAAAATAATAAACCTAAAAATTGTTGGTCAAATATGAGTTGTTTTGCTAAACTGTTGAAAATATCTGAAGGTAACTTACATTTAAAATTCATTTTCTAAATTTTTCTGTAATTATTAGAAAAATTTCTTATTACCTTTGTAAAATAACAGTGTTTTACTTGGTGGTCACATTGGATGTTGGATGATGTAAGGCTTTTGTTTATCTCTTTAGGTACCGACTAATGACTATGTGCTGGAGCTATACTTCAGACGACAGACCTTCATTTATCTACCTTTTGCAGCACCTAGAACAGTTTTACGAACACTGTCCACCAGATGATATGTTGTCACAGTCAACCATTACAAGTAAGTCCAAGATATTTTATTTATATTTTATTATTATTATTATTATATCACCCTTTTGAGATCTTGATTCACTTCACTTCATTATCTGTTTGTTATTGTTATTTAGGTGAAGATATAAAATTATCACAATTTTCAACTTCCAATTTCCATCAAAAATCTCAAGTTTAATTTTCAAAATTTGCTAAAGAAGAAAAATCAGAATAAAAGAATAGTCTGTTGTTTGTTGTTGTTGTTGTTTTTTGTTTTTTTTTTTACCATGTCTACATGGGAGATAACCCTGGTTGGAGGGAGTTGCATAGTGCTGCAGTTGTCTGCTAGAAAGCATTGTTGATCCTGCAAAATGTGAAAATGTGGGGCCTGGTACTCCAAACTCTAGCATGGAAATTTCTAGTAGAACTCTTCATTTTTTAGATCTAATAGGAAAGGGGAGCGCTTGGAGAAAACCCATGCAGATGGCTGGTGAGGAAGAGTGAGCAGACACTATGCCGGTGACATGGTGTGCCAAACCAAGTTGTTGTTGACTTTGGTCCCTCAACCTGAACAGTCCAGTAATCTGTCAGCAGACCACCGCATCGCCCCACTACGATTATTATTATCCACTTTGTTTTTACTGGCTCACCCCTTTAACTATTTGGGGGGCAGATAACTTCTGTTGTTTGGTTTTTTTTTGTTTTTAATGTAGATAATTTTAACATTGTGAATATACTTAATAGAATTTGCAAGAGACTACCCTGTTTTACTTCCCTATTGGGGTAGTTTTATTAGGCAAAAGGTTAATGACCAAAACAGAATTCAGACAAACATACAGGGAATAGTTGTAAACAGCATAAACTGAAATTGTTAATTACAACAGCTTCTGCATTGTATCAACAAAAATATTGCAGTCAATGCTTATTGCTCTTATTCAGTTTGCAAATTATGCTCTCGGATAAAGGAGTCTACGCTAACCATTTGACTTGGATTTCTAAGAGGAAGTCATTTGCTTTTTCAGCCAGATTAATTTGTCTACTCATGTGTATGCAGTTTTAGAAAACTGGTCAACCTAGAGACTGAAGCAGACTTTAAGAGGCTTTATTTAAACTTTTAAAGTAACATGAAAAAAAAAGAGAGAGATTTTTAAAAATAACTACTGGGTATGAAGTGAAATGTTTCGGGATTTTTCTTTTCTTTTTTAACTACAAAACAATATTGCTTAGCAAAAAATTATTTTATAACATTTTTATCAAATTATTTATTATTAGTTACTGTATAAAATGTAATATTACTATGTAAGTTGTTATTCCTTAAAATTTGTCACAAATACATTAATTTTGATTTTTAAATATGCAAGTAAGTAATTTTGTTATTAAATCATTAACATATTCTTGTTATAATGTGTTAAGTACCATTTTTTACTATAATAATTTTGTGTCATACTATTTCTCTTGTGATGTTTGTTTATGTGAGTTAACATTAATATTGAGCCTTTTCCCTTTTGGCTTTTATGTTATAAAAGTAGTTTTTTAATAATGATGATGATGATAATAATAATAATAATAATAATAATGGCATTTAGTAATGCAATTTTTCTACATTTTCAATTTGAGTGATTAGTGAGATACAACTGAAAAGATTTTATACTTAGCTAGGAATTATCTCCTTTTTATATATATATATAGGAAAAAATATTGAATCCTTATTATGAGAGAGTAGGGCTAGTTATTAGAGCATAAGACATTGTTAATTAAACATACAGATGAGCTATAATCAATGGCATATGTTTTCGTGCATGATTGAAGAAAGCATATAATATTGATTATAGCTCATCTGTACATTCAGTTAGGAATTACTGATAATGTAACAACAATCCTCAATTTTCCCTAATATTTTAGTGATTATAAAAGTTTTGTGCCATGTTTCTTCAATGATTCAAAAGGATATTTTCTCTATCAGGTAAAGCATGTAGTTACCCAATTTTGCATATATGTAGAATTTTTCTTTTTCTTTTTTTAATGTTAGTCAAAAGAAAATTAAAAACATTGTAGAACTTCTGAGTAGTAACAATAATAAAAGGTTATTACTAAAAAAAGAAACATTTTAGACTAATTATACTACTACATATATTTTAATGTACCTATATAAAACTGAACTGACAATTAGCTCTTTTTCTTTTTTTAAAAATTGATGTATCTTTAAGATAAGAACTGAAAGTTACTGGTGATATTTTATTCATAGAAAGAAGAGGATTAGTTCAGCATTTCTTATTGCCTTATTGGTAGTAATAATAGAATTAACCCTCTACTTTTGATATATCCTTAATTGCCAAATTTAAGGAAGGATAGTTTGCCTTTGATAGACCTCTTTTCTTCACATAATTTAATTTGAGTATTACCAAATTTGTTCTAATGTTTTCAAATAATATAGTTGTTAGTTATACAAAACAACTTTCACTAAGTGTCCTTTTTGGAGATATCCAGAACTGTTTTTAAGCAGATAGGTGGATTTAGAAAGGAGAGACTTGATACTGAATTAAAGAAATGCTAAAATCTGTTAATTCTTCTTTTGTGATCATGTAGACATTTTTGATGTGGTTGCATAGTGCCATGCTTACCGCTAACAAGCGTTGCCATTCCTGTGGCTTATGTGGCCTGGTACCTCTTTCATCTCCAGCAGGAAATTAAAGTCACTACTAGAACTACTATGTTTAGCTGTTGGAGGAAGCCAGAGTGGCAAAAAAAAAAAAACAATTTGTGATTGGTAACTTTAATGTTAAAACTAAATTATAAAATTATAAATAGTAGTAATATACATTAAAACTGTGTAGACTTATGTGTTTCTTCAAATGCCTTTTGCAATATGGCAATCTGCTTGGAATGCAGAAGAGTCTTTGTAACTATCAGCTAGTGATTTGATTATCTGTTGGCCTATGATTCAATTTTTTGTTATCTAATACTTAATCATCTGAAAGTCATTAGAAGATTTTTCTCTGCTGTTTGATTTTTGTTTTTTGGCCATGTTCCACACTGATGCAGACATAATTCGGTATAAGGTACCTGTGGATCCTGGCTGGGGAGAACAGGGGGGTGGGTTAGATGGCAGTGTACCAGGTTTTTGGCTGTAGCATGGAATGCACGTACTAGATGTGTTCTTTGAACCTGTGTTTGGTTTAGTGTTTACCTGCTTGCTGTGATGAACTAATTTGAAATAAAATTGTTTAAAAATCCTATCTTGGAGACTACAAACTCCTAACACTTCCTAGTCTAAGAAACAACAGATTTTTCATGTTTCATAAGCATCTCTTAAAAGAATTAATTTTATAATCACTTAATATGTAGTTTCAAAAACAAATAATTTTAAATTTTCTGTCTGTCTTAAACATTCTCACAAAGTTTCAAAAGTGTAATAAATATATATTGTATTCATTGGCCATTTTTCATTGATAGAAAAGAAATCAGAGTGACTTATTTAAGATCATTTCTTTCATCTATGCTGCAAAGTTTATAACTTTTTTTTCTCTTTGATTGTGTTCTGGATCCATTTTATACCTGGATTTATGTCTTATCTTAGTCCAAATATCTTCTTTTTTCTTTGGTTGTTACCTTTGCTATCCATCCATAATTAAATTTTCCTTTATTTTTTTTTCTTGGACAGCTGCAGATAATTTTGTTATTTTCCATATACCATCCTCAACTCTTATGAGCACCTTTGAATCACCCTGCACAGCATGGGTTTAGATATTATTTTGTTCTAAATCTTTATAAACAAGTCTTCTGCTTATTTAGTAGTGGAATGGGATCATGAGGGGTTGATTAAGAACCAGCACTAAAATAAATATATGGAAATATGCTTCCTTTCTGGTTACAGCATTTCCTCTAAATTATTTTACCAGAATGGACTAAGGCATTGTGTGTGAAGCTACAGATGAGATTTTTAGAGAATAGCAACATAACTATACTATGAACTAAAGGACTACATATAAACTGTGTATTGTATTTTATTTCCTCTCATTTAAAACCTTTGATTCCACTAAATTTCATTGATTTACAATGTTATATGGCTCTGAATAACTGAATGCTTGTGCACAGACTTACTGGACATATGTGATGGAACCGCTGTAAAATTTTTGAATGTCAAGTTTATTTTAGTTTAGTTTAAACAAAGAGGCAGAAAGCCATCATTCAAAATTCCCAGGGTAGAGAAGTGTTATTGATTTATGCCATTATTACCAACAACCAATGCTGGGATTTGATTCATTTATTTATTATTTGGATAGCAAATATTTTTTCTAGTATCTAGCTGTGATAATTTCATTAATTTATAATTTTAGCTCCTGGTATTACTGACAGTAGAAACAAAAAATAAAATATGTAACTGTCTACGCACTCAAAACTTGTTAGATCTCTTAAACATTTAAAAAGCTCAACTGGATATATCTAATCTTTTTAGTAAACTGTTGAAACCTGGAAACATTTCAAGTTTTGAAACACTTTTAATACTAGAAATATTGAAATTAAACTTGTCTGAAATAGCATTGCTGTAATGGTATCCAGTTAAGTATTATTTCATTTCCTTTAGCATGTTTAAAAGATAGGTTATAAAGAAATTTGATAGCGACTGAAGATAAAAGATACTATCTCACTACAAATCAATACACAATCAAGAAAATAATAATAAATAAATAAATACAAGATCAGAGTGATTCCTGCTCTATTACTGGTCAGTATTTGGCTATTTGTTTCAAGAATACTAAGAACATTTTTTGATTCCTTTCTTAAACAGATTCTGGTTTATTTTTTCTATCATTTATTACGACTTACCTGGCTGCTATGATATTCTTTAAGTTACTTTGGGACTCACCTTCTTTTTCTATTTGTCAGAAACTTCTAATTCAATAAGTAACAGATAAGTTAGCATATACCATATTATAGATATACTCATTTGGTTGCACAAGCTGAGAAGACGAGATGAAGGAGTTCTACACATTATCAGCATTTTGGATTTCTTCAGATGTAACAATTCTAAAATTGTTAATTTATTGACATACATCCTCACTGTCATCATTTGTAGTCTGATCTTGATCAGTACCAAATATTTATTGTCATCACAGCTGTCAATCAACTAGATTATATCATATATCTTGCTAGTACTTTTGGAGTACACACTTTTATATTTGTACTATATAATAATAATAATAATAATAATAATAAGAATAATAATAATAAAACATTTTACAATTATATTATTTTCAAGTTATGCCTTTAATACCTAAAGAAAAAGTTAAATTTTGATGCATAAAAGTTAAGTAAATGTGAAATTATTTGGCACCTATCACAATGTACAATCATCAGTTTCCTAAATTTTTTTGGCTGCAATAACCTGAAGTCTCAGACAACCAACTAACAATTTTAATATAATACTTGTTTTGTACCTTTTTTATTCTGAAGTTACCTATCCTGCCAGTTGCCAGACAGAGATTCATCAATATTTTATATTATGCAGTATATGAATTCATAGACTTTGGTCAAAATTTCAAAGTGTATAACATCGATTATACGATGTTTAACTAAGAATTACTGGTACTGTTACAACTAGCCTCAGTGGTCTCTCCTACACATGTCATGCTTTTGTTTTATTTTTATGACTTAATATTTTAAACTGTTTGAACTTAATATGGGATATTTGATTTCATGCCATTTGACTTTCTTCGATTTTTTTTTTTTTGAGATTTATCAGAATGTAAAATTTCTTAAAATCATGTTGAAAATTCAGTATTAAAACAGAGATTTTTTTTGCAAGATGCTTGTTTGTTTTTAGTTAATAGAAAAAATGTAAACCATTGATTGAGCTTATGACATTGAAATATTGGAGAGACTTTTTATAAGTTTTCATTATTGTTGAACTGAACTTAAAGATTTAAAATATCAGAGAAATGTATTTAGTTTGTAGACATTTAAGAAAAATAAAATGTTTTTTAATTATTTAGGATTTTGAACGTTTTAACTGATACAAAAAATTTTTTTCAGTTAATAGTGCTAGGTTTGGAAATTTAATCATTACTTGACTAAACCATTGCAAAACTTGATATCAGAAAATATTTGTTTGGCAATGGATTATTATTGAATGGAGTTAAATTACCATGGCTAGTTGTTAACGGGGGCATGATATCAGATTTAGAAATTACATTGACAGATATTTTTTTATCCTGGGGAATCTTATACAAACTATTATGGCTTTCTGTCTTTTTATTTAAACTAAAATAAAATATTGCTTTTTCTCCTTTTTATATATCATAATATGCATGTGCATGCATGTTAGCTTTATTTTGTTCATATTGCATGTTCCCATCCTCATCAACACTTGTGTTCAGTGGCACTGATAATTCTGCCTTTGATGATGAGGTAGCGGGCAGCACCCTGGTAACCAGGCTGGAGGGACACCTCAATCTGCAAGTGGATTCCAACAGTCCAGCACCAAGTCACCTCATGGAGCAAGGTATTCACCCCTGATTAAAAAAAAAAAAAAAAGAGAATCATAATTATAAAACAGTTATCCTGTGTTGTCATCATGCTTGTTAGAAACTATACAGATACGCAAGTAAAGTTTATACCCTATTTGGTGTTTTCTTATGAGCATTATTTGTGATTCCATCTCTGTGTTTATCTCTTTAGAGCAGTCAGGTTTCCTCCAACATTTGGGTAATTAATTGTAATTGATAATTGGTTTTTCAAAGGTTTGCTTCAAAGCTTAATATTTTATGCACATAAGACCATCTACAAGTGACTGATTTTTCTGAATGTTGTTCTGTAAAGGAAGAAAATACAAAGAAAGAGTGATGACAGATTCATCTCATCTTAAACTAAAGTTATTTTTTTAAAAAAAAAAGTTATTTGCATGTGGATCTTGTGTTTAATAACTTCCATGACAGAAATTTAGGCAAAAACAAAATAAATAATTGTGAAAATAAGATAACTGATCTAAATTAAAATCTATATGTTGTTTATAATTATGGTATAAACTGTGGTCAGCCATTTTGAAACAAGGGAAACAACCCTGATTATTAAAAAAGAAAAGGGAAAAAAAACAGCAAGAAATCTGAGATTTTGGATTCTATATGCATTACAGGTTCTTAAAGCATTTTTAAATAGTAAAATCAGAGATGTTTTTAATATAAATTTAAAGCTTTCAAAGCAAAACCACACAATTGTGGATATTTACCAAAAGCAGAGGATCATTTGTTTAGGTTTTTGGGCAGCCAGATACCATAATTGAGTGCAGTATACTAACTAATCTAGAAAACATCAAATTACTGCCCCTACGATTTTACGCTATTGCCCTGCCAATTTCTTTTTTGTTACCTTTTACTAGAAGTGACATCCTTTTACTAAAATATTCTAACAAAAAATAAAAATAGTTGAAACCCATACCATTGAATTCTATTTAATATAGACTGAAATATAGGTAAATCAACTTAAAATTCCAGACAATTTGCTTGTATGGATTGGAGACTAACTGACCCTTTATCAAGAGGTAATTTCACTGTCATGGAGTCCTTGGAGGGGGGGGGGCACATACAGGATTCCAGATGCTCTTGGTTGAAAATTTTTTTAGACAAAGGTTAGTTTATAATATCGCATGCTGTGACGACTTCCATGTCATTTTCTTGTTTACTGTTTTTGAAATGCTCCAACTGAAAATTGCTGTACCTGTATTCAGTAGTTCTGGATATTTTCTCATTTTATCTCTATTTGAGTAATGCTTTAAAAAAAAAATAATGATAAAGGGAAACATTTACATGTAATCTATACTTTTCCTGGTGTATATTGCAGTATTCTCTTTTTTGTATCAGCCTTTTAGTTTGCATCTTGATGAAATAATGATACCACATGCTATGAAGAAACATATCAGTTATAATCTTGTCACAGCAGTCTTGTGATCTCAATTTCTATCATCACATATTTTTATTAACATAGGAACTGTTTAGCCGTAGCAATTAGTGGGAACCAAGACAAGTTTACAGCCCCAGTAGTTTCTAATTAGTGTCGTGTACTTTGACATTGATTATAGCTTATCTGTATATTAGATGCTTCAACATCTAGCCCCATCTCCTCTACTTTAATTTTTATTTTTTACATAAAACATTTCTTGTTTACACTTTTTTGTTTATATATTTGATTTTACTATTGTTTTCTCGATGCCTCACCAATTTTTTAGTGTACAATTGAATTAAACTTTATCAAAATTGATTTGTTTTGATTGGCTTGTAGTAATATAATTCTATATCAGCTTTACCAATTTGGAATTCTTTGGATGTACATGAAAATCTATTTGAATTCAAATTATTTTTAGTGAATATGAGCAAGATGAAAAATTTTTGCATTTTAAAGTTTATGGGTATAAAGAATTTGAAAAGGTTTCTCTCTTCAAGTAATTAAAGAAACATTTCTACAATGTGGTGCTAAGAAGATGGCCTCTTCCCAAAACTAGAATGAGCCAGGTTCGGCATGTTAGCTTCTACAGCATTGTATTGTGACAATGTTTTCTCAGTTATTGACAGTCAATGAAGATTCTTTTAAAACCACTGAAATTTTAGGAAACAATTCTTTCTCTTTCATTCCTTTTTTTCAAGAGTGCAGTAGTGTTGCTGACTGTTTCTTTTACAACTGAGAAAGTCTTATTGTTATATGGATGTATAACTATCAAATGCTACAAAAATAAAGTTTGTTTGTTTGTTGATTCTTTTTAAACTAAAGTATTACAAACTAAATGCTATGAAAAACATGTGAGAAACCATGAAAGAAAAGGACATTTTAGGTTAGGGGGAAACTTCTTATTTGGTCAAACAAAATTTTTTTTTATAATTGAAGATCTCCACTTTTGTAAATGTACACTGATGGTCATCTCGCACAACAAATAATAAAGAGCAGAAAATTACACGATAATTGACAGCTATGATGCATAATATCATGTCCTGAAAAATCTGAAATTCTTAAAACGTGTCTGTCTATATACAGTACTATTTTACAAAATACATTGCACATTTACTCTAATTCTTAAATATTGATAGCAGTAAACTGAACAGTATATTTAATTTCTTTTCTTTTTCTTTTTTTTTTTAGTATATTGTATACCTTATCCAGTATAAATTATTATTATATAATTTCCATTGAGGGAAAACTGGTCTCCGTTCTTAACAATATGTTCAATTTTAATGCTAAGATAAGCAATCATAAATTATCTAATGTATATAAAAGCAGCCCCAGTGGCATGGGTGGGCATTGTGGGTTCGGGCCCGCCCACTGAGTTAGCTGTGCCCACCCTCAATGTAACAACCCCCTCATTTTATGCAAAGCGGCCGGGCCTGGCCCACCCTCGTAAATCTCTCATTGGGCCTATAGCCCCTGCACCAATTTGTTGGTGCCCAAGTTGGCCTAGCATCTGTGGGAAGTCACTGTCCAGTCCTTGTGGCATGCTACCACAGGGGATCATGGTCTGGGTCTTTTAGTTGCAGGCCCCATTGGCATTAGCCAATGGGAGCGAGGCTTGATTGCGTCAGACCTACTGCGGTAACAGTTTGAGTTCTGGCCCCTGTTCTTGCTATTATGATTTTCTTATGTTGTGTTAAAAAATCATTGTGCCCCCACCCAAAGAAAATTTAATGCCCATCCAGGAATTTGTTTCTCCCGCCGGGCCTGTATAAAAGGTAATTAATTTGGAAACCACCAGTCTTATTTTTAAGCTGTTTTAAATAAGAGATATGAGTCATGTATCATTCATATTACAACATTGCACAACAATAATGCATAGCCAATTACTCCATTCAGCATTAAGCAGCACAACCAGCTAGCTGCTCTTAGCACTATTCATAATTATGACACTCAGCCAGTTATTCCAGTCAGCACTGTGCATGATGCCTGAAGAGTTGCTTGTGGTCTTCTCAACATGAGGGCTATGGCACTGCCCATAAGTGTTTAAAAAGTATTAAAAGTTTAAATTTACTGAAATCCCTTTGAAATGAATGATTCTACAACAACAACAGTTTTTGGTTATGGAATAAAACAAAATCCTTTACCAACAGCCTTAATCGGTTCTTTAATGTTAGCCAAGTGTTCCTTATATTTTGGTTTGTCAAAAGGATTAAAACCATTTTTAAATAACTTTATATTTTACCACAGCACTAGTTCTGAAAGCAGTTTGAAATTGTGCACATTTTAAAAAAAAACATTTTTTTCCTAATGTTTAAAAAAAAAAAAAAAATCTTTTATTGTACAATGTCCATACATTTCTAGAACACATGTTTGAAAAATCATGAGTTAGTGATGTATGTAGTACTTCTGTTCGTCCTGCATATAGAAGACTTAATGCAACACTGGACATGGGTTGTAGCCAGAGAAATTTGCATCATCTGTAGTGAGCCAAGAGATTTTCTTGTTTGTTTTTTTTGTTGTTGCTCACATCCAGTATAGTGGATGTGATAACTAAAATAAATGTAATTTTGAGATTGTTAGACCATGCTAACTATTAAGTGTATCTGGAGGAACTGGTATATCCTACTGTATAGTGAACATTCCATGTTCAGGGTTTGATGTTGATCTAAATTGTGTCAGTTTACTTTTTTCATCTTTGCAGCAGTATGGTTTTGTTTTACAGAAGTTAATGGGTGAATTATCTTATTAGTAATAATAAAACTAACTAATGAATTTACTGGAAACCTTTGTTGCCATCATCACAGGTTATTGTTGAGAAGAACTCTGTCTTTTTTTTCTTTTATTTTTAACCAACTTTCCACACAAGGAATGTTTTTCAACTCTGAATTTTCCTGCTTTTCAAATAAAGTATCTATGATAGCCTCCCCACCTGTTTCCCTCTAAAGTTAAAGGCAGTGGGTGTATCTTTGTACATTACTGATGATGGATTCTTGGTTTTCTGATGTCATTTGGAGCCTGATGCTGACTTACTTGCATTTTTGCAGGGCTTAAAAGTTTTTTAAAAATGTTTCTTAAGAGCAACTTCTTTGCATTAGAATTTTAGAAACATTATGGATTTTTAATCATTTTTTTTAGCAATAACACAAAAATAAATGAAAATAATACATACCGCATAGTTAAACAAAGCAGCTTCCATTTAACATAAGTGTTTATATTCATCAGTTCAGATGCAAATTTTTCCACTATTTCAGTTTCCAGACTCATTTTTTTCTGCATGTTAACAAATACACAATGCCATTGCTCAGTGAGCTCTGGCAGCATGACAGTCAACAGAGTCATTCAATGTGTTGGACAGAGACCAACCTCTCGTCAAGCCCATTACTGAACACAAGTAAATTCTGCTAAGCGTTCACACAGGTAATCAGGCATTGCTGAACATTTTTAAATAGAAATCTTTAAATTTTTGAATTTATCAAACATGCAATATCTACTCTATTAATTGAAAAGTAAATGAATTAAATAAATTAACATATGTCACAAAAATTTCTTTTAGCCCCCTCCAAAAAAAAAGAATATTTACAGTTAAATGATTATAGTTTATACAAACAAAATTGAAACTATAATTAGGAACCAAGTATTACAACAGAGCTGCAAGGTTTCTAGATTTCTGATACATGCCATTGAACTTCAATAACATGAGAATATATCAGTTAAATTCATTTTTCATCATCTTTAAATGGAAGACTTCTGATATGAATAGAGCATTTAAATGTAGTTTCTATTTGTGTATTTTTTTTAAAAAAAAATCTTGCTATGAAAATGTAATCTGTGAAATAATCCAGAATATCTAAAAAAAAAAAAAAAAAGAAAGTAAGACAAGATTGTGTTTCTTTTTAGAAATATGACACAATTATACTAAACGTTTGGGGACCATGCTGCATCTGACACTAAATTGGAGCACGGTAAATCAACAGCACACTGTATCTGAAATGTTTTGTTTTATTTCTTTATAACCCAGAAAACAAAATGCAGTGCTTTTCATGACAGTAGTGTATAATTCTACATACTTCTGTAAATGATTCTTAAAGATATATTAATGCAAAAGAATTTGAAAGATGTCTGAAGTGCAATGAAGAAAATGTAAGCTAAGTGTTTTAAAATTTATTTAGGAGAGCAGCAGCAGCATCCCAAATCAGTGGGTGGAAAAAGTTACTTTTGAAATCTTTTAGACCAGGGGTCGGCAACCCCCCCGGCCCGCAAAGGGCTAGCGTCTGGCCTGCCAACCTAACACGCGGACTTTAATGTCTTTATTGCGTGCGCCTCGTTGCTTGCTCAACAAACACACACCCAAGCTCCTTCGTGTGTCCGCTCACCTGCCCTACTCTGACTAATGTGAGTACTCCCGTGCTACGCATGCACACGCCTGCCATCTCACTACCGTGGCATCCAGAGCTGATTGGATGTCTATGGCAAGGATGTACGAACGCGTTCTATACTAGCTCACTGGATCGCCTGTTATCATTGCATCTGTGCGGGTGTACTCGCAGATTTCACCTTCTCGCTATTTCGGTGTTTAACGATTTTCTTGGTAAATTTTTTTTTTGTCCTACTCAAAGTTGCTCATTTGAGTTTACTTTCTAGTGATAACACCCCGTTTAGTAGTTGGATTCAACATAATTGCTGTTTATTTGAGTATTTATATAAATTGGTAACTGTTACAACAATTAGCGCAGCATTAGTTTTTCAAAAAGCCAAATGGTTAGCCTGACCTAGTAAAAGAACTCATCGGATAGCGTGGTTTGATCACATTTTATTCACAATTATCGTATTATTTTATCAGATTAATTGTATCTTCATTTGAACTCTTTCATTCTCAGTTATCTATTTTTTGCTTTCCTTTCCAGCATTCTGTTTTGTCTGAATAAATACAAGTCCATGGAAACTAAGAAAAGGAAAGTTGATTTTGAGTGCCACATTTTTAACGAAGAATGGACTCTAAGCTACTTTTTCATTGAGCACCTAAGAAAATGTGTTTGCCTAATTTGTCAAGAAACCGTTACTGTGAAGAAAGTTTCAAACATTAAACGGCATTATCAAACCCGTTCACTGGGAAAGCACAAGAAGAGGAAGTTGAATGGCTGAGAAACCATCTTACAAAGCAGTCATCCTTTTTCACTAGAAAGGTTACAGAAACATACAGGAACACACTGGCTAGCTACGAGGTGTCGAAACTAATAGCAGAAAGGATGAAACCATTTACTGATGGAGAGTTCTTCAAAGAATGCATGTTGAAGGTAGTTGATGTTTGTCCAGAAAAAAAGCAATTATTCTCTTCAATTAGTTTATCGGCAGCATCAGTAACCAGGCGAATTGAAGAAATGGCAACAAATGTCAGAAATGGGTTAGGCGGCATTTTAAAAAATCTGGATTACTTTTCCATTGCTATCGATGAAGCCACGGATATGACGGATACCTGTCAACTTGCTGTATTTGTGAGAGGTGTAACACCAGCTTTTGATATTGTGGAAGAATTCGTACAATTAATTCCAATGAAGGACACTAGTATAGGAGCAGATATTTTTGAAAGTGTCATAAACTGGATGATGAAAACGAATCTTGATTTATCAAAGCTTATAGGAGTAACCACAGATGGAGCTCCAGCGATGATCGGAGAGAAAAGGGGGTTTGTAACATTACTCCAAAACCACTTTGGTCTTGAGCACAAATTAATCAAATTTCATTGCATCATCCATCAGGATGCATTATGTGCCAAGTCATTGAATTTTAAGGAGATTATGACAGTGGTCGCAAAAACAGTGAATTTTATTCTGTCAAGAGGACTAAATCATCGCCAGTTTCAGGAATTCCTAAAACAAATTGAAGCAGAGTATGGCGACCTTACATTTTTCTCAAACGTCCGATGGCTTAACCGCGGAAAAATGCTAGAACGAGTCTATGTATTGAGGGAAGAGATTGCCAGATTTTTGGAGAGCAAAGGCCAAGATACTTCATACTTTCAGGATTCACAGTGGATTGTCAAATTAGCATTTTTGGTGGATATCATGACCCACATGAATTCTTTGAATCGCGAACTTCAAGGGAAGAATAAGCTGATATTTGAGATGTTTGGTCGTATTACAGCTTTTGAAAGAAAACTTAAATTGTGGGAATTACAACTTCAGGAAGGAAATTACTCTCATTTTCCAAATCTACAAAATCACAAAGAAGAAATACTACAAGACATGTTGGTGAAGTCTATTCAGGATTTGAGAAGTGAGTTTTCTTCCCATTTCGCTGACTTCCAGCACTATGAATACCAATTTAAACTATTTGGATCTCCTTTTGACATAGATGTGGAGAAAGTGGCAGAAAAATATCAGCTTGAGTTTGCTGACTTCTACAAAAAGTATGTTTTACCCAGCGGAAAGTATAAAAGCTTATTGCATAATGCGCAGTTGATGGCATCATTATTTGGAGGTACTTACGCCTGTGAACAACTTTTTTCGAAAATGAAATACACAAAAAATCAGATAAGAACTAAAGGTTGCGCGATGACCACCTGGATGATGTCTTGCTCCTGTCATCGACAACTATTTCACCTGATGTTGAGAAATTATCGAAAAATAAACAGAATCAGGTGTCTCATTAAAAAATTGCATATTCTATCAGTATTTTGTTTGTGGTAGGGAAGTTGTGTTTTTCGTTGATTGCATTAGTCCTTAACCTGCTATTCTTGCAGTACAATAGGGTACCTTTTTTTTACCTAAAATTACATAAACTTCGTTGTTTTTCCTTTAAACCTACGGGAAAAGTAACTTTCTGGACAGACCCGTCTGAAGTCCAGACAATTTGCTATAGTATTAATACAGAATGTATATATTCTTTTATGTATACGATGTATGTAATCTGTACTTAAATGTATATTAGTAGTATATATCATACACTGCATAGCTATCCGGCCCGCAGACCCCAAAAAGTTGCCGGCCCCTGTCTTAGACCAAAGCAGGATTCACGAATTTCCCTGAACAAACAAAGGAACAATGTTTTGTCTATATAGACAACTTTAAACTGATTTTATTTTCTTAGCTTTGCTATGGACAACACTTAAAATGTGAGAATGCTTTGTGCGAACTGAAATCAGTGACAGCACTGAAAGTAACAAGTTGTAGCTATTTAAAGGGCACACATGCAAATCAGAAAATAGTTTGTTGCTGATGAATATAGAAGTAATTCATTTTGGGGCATGGTTGGTGTAGACTACAACCTGTTGTATTGAGCCGACCTGGCTGATTAAATGATGTGTTCTTTTTTTCTCACTCTGATGTTTTGGTATTCACTTCTTGCTGTATAATTTTTTTTACTTCTGGTTACCTTTAATGTTTTAATTTTAGCAGTAAGTTTTCTGTTCTTTATTGTTATTTTCATGATTTTGTCATTATCAGAACTTGCTCACATGACAGTGATGCTTCCTTCCCCTGACTGATTCTAACTAAGCCATTTGTGCCAATAATCAATGGAGTGACCCTGTTCTTGTGCATTTCCAGAGGGGTTCTCAGTTCAGCAGCTAGCAGGTCATAGTTTCTAATCTATGCTGCTGTCTTCTGGTTATTAGTATCGTTGGAATCAGGCAACATTAATTATCTGCACTTTCTTTTATTTCTTGTCCAAAATACTCATTTCTGGTCACTTGTGTGTGATTGAATGTTCTGTTGTAGATATTGGGTAGTCATAAGGAATAAAGGTGCCTTTCCATCTACAATCTGGTCCAGTGTGTTCCCACCAATTGGTCTTGATGTTATAATTTCTTTTTTGCACACACATTAGTGGACATATTTAGTGGGAGTGTTATGGAAGTCATGCAGATATCTTTTTGTCAGGGTTCCATATCTGGATAGAAAATAGTTGATGGTTTTAGGTGCTTTCTGGATTTTTTGGATGCCTTATTTCATACGTTCTTGATGAGTATTTGTATAGATTTTATGCTAGTGCTTTGGATCAGGATTTTCTTAACCTCTTCATTTTCTTCATAGGACAGTCTTTTTTGAGGGGTAACGGGAGATGAGATTAGTCTGGGATTAGTGCCTTGCAAAAGAACCTTCACTATCGGGTGCCACTTTACTTTTTGTTTTTGAAGTATTCAAATTTAATGTTCGGTTCATTTCAAGTGCTTGCACCAGGGCTGAAATAGTTGTTGTACTTTTTGATGATTTGTTTTGTGTGTGCAAGCTAGGTACAGTAGCAGCCTTATGAGATGGAAAACAGGGCAATCGCTTGTGTTCCCACACTTTAGGGCCCCAAAATTTTGCAATAATTTTTTTTTTGCAGGTGGGGGTGAGTGAGGTTTTTGCAAGAAAGTGAGTCAATTTCCATGTCTCTTTTTACAGTAAACAATCATGGTTCCAACTCTTGCATCTCAAGAATTGTTTGCATTTTTATCTAATTTCCCTAAAAATTATTAAAGATGCCCATGATGCACCTGTGGTGCTTGTTATTATTTGCAATTCGTGCCATATGTCAGGGGTTCTCAATCTGTTGCTTGCTAGCACTGCTGTGGTCTTCTAGAACCTTTTAGTTGGAATTTCCATTCTTATATGGTATTGAGATACTTTCATCGCAGTTTCATTGAAAGGACAAAGTGAATTCAACATCATATATGTTCGACTTGCTTATAGGTCATAAAAGTCAAGCCTCTAAGGGCCCCAACAACTCTAGAGCCATTTCTGCTGGGCAATTCCTCTTTGTCAGACAATGTTATATCACCCCATCCAGACAGACTCTCAAGCCAAGAAGGGTTAAGCAGGGAGTCGCTAACCTACTTTGAGGTTGTCACTTTTTGAGATGGGCATACACTTTACCACTATAAATACAAATTCCTCTCACCTTCTTGCTTAGTCCCTGGCCATTCACCATTTTACCTTACTAATAAACGATTATTATAACTAGCTTGGGATCCACAGTTCTAGGGTTGCCTTCCCCAGGATATAGAAGTAGTAGTAACATTTTGGAAATATGTGCAATCAAATGAAACTCAATAAGTTTTAGAAAAGTTGTCTTCACTGAGCTTGAAATGAACACTGAAGAGGGACCAGTCTTTTCTTCACAGTTTTTAAGACTCCTAGAAATCCCTCATCTGACATACTGAGTTTTAAATGATATAGCTTTTAATCGAGATACTCTGACAAATAAATGTAAGGTTTCCTTTGTAATCAACTACTGATTTAATCTTTGGTTGATTTTTGTTTTTGTTTGTTCCATCATTTCTTATCTGCAGTAACTTTTCCATACTCCTTAGGTAAATAATGAATGGCTTTATTTTCAGATTTTAGACCATAGAAACAAGCATTACTAATTATTTTGCCTTATATTTTTCTCTAGTGGATGGTTTAAACACTTCAGGAACCGAAGAAAACGAAAAGATGAAGATGATATCACAGAATGGAAGTGAGGTAGGTGATACATTTTTCAAGTGTGCCAAAACTTGTGTGTGTGCATTGTAGCATTTAACTGTTATGAGATGTACTTTTCAACAGGTTTAAATCTGTTATGCTTGTCTTTGTTAATAATTTAGTTTTGTGGCTCATAGTTTAATTTCCTACTAAATGATATGCAGGTTATATACTGAATGCCATTGATTTTTCAGTCTTTTCACAGCTCCTAAAACAAAAATTATGGCCAAACTAGATGTGATGGACTTTTGAAATGATCAAAACTATCTGCTGTGCACCCAAAGTTGGACACTTATTGTTAGATGCTGGTTTTAAGAAAAACAACATGTGTAGACTGCATTGCAATCACATATTACCAGTTCTGATTGGTTTTCATATTCTCCAGATAATATCCAAACAAACAGAAAAAATGTTAAGAGATTAATAAAATGAGTTAAGAAAAGGTGGTACTCATCTAGATGAAATTGCAGCTGACATTTCCATTCACTGATGAAAGACAACAATCAGTTTTCATCCATGTGCAATAACTGCCAAGCAGGATCAGCATGACTGGTTGAATTGTTTGTATGACTGATCCATATCTGTGGAAACTACAGTCAGTGAACTAAGGGAGACCAACAGTTACATTAGCAGTCATAAATGGTTATCATCAAACCTTACTTCGAAAACTGCTAAGGATGCATCTTCTAGCAGTCTAGATAGCTGCCAGCGGTGGGTGCACTCAACCACCATTAAGCTCAGCTTTGTTTTATAGCATGGACCAACCTGTTGGCAGGATTTTGGATACTCTTTGCATACTGACTCATACCCTTCAACAATCCGTAAATAGGACCAATTTTCATTCAACTTCAGAGCACAGGGATCCATCAAACAAGTCATGAAAACTTTAAGATGTACTCTTGGACTGACCAAAAGAAAAATTAATTTTTAAAATATAGGTTCATAAAATCAGAAGCTTTCAGTATAAAATGTGTTATTTTGCCTCATATTGGCTAACTTCTGATGAAAGAGTTAAATGTGAACTAAATTAAATTATTTTGAGCCAGATAATTCTATCCAGAAGAAGTAAAATTGTAGTGTGACAAACTTTAAATTGAGAGAGAAAAAAAAGAAAAAAATTACAGCAAAGACATTGGTATATTTTTAACTATAATTTAATTAATTTTCTTAAACCTACATTTTTTTGTTTTTTGTTTTTTTTTTAAGCGATGGATTCTATCTTGATTTCATAACAGAAGTTTCACAGCTCCTTTCGCTAAATAAATTTACTCTTACAAAAGATTGATGACCCGACTTAAACTGTTACAGGAATGGCGTTTTTTCTGTTGTGCTCTTTACCATCAGTCTCTGAAGTATCATGTTGTATTTAATATATCTGATTTTGTGCTGTGTAAATTTATAACCTCTACTGAAGCATTTGTTAAGTATTTCTGTTATTGATTTTATAATATGCTAATGAATTAAGTAATTTAAGTAATAACAATGTGTTCTTAAAACTGACCTTGAACCCTTTTATTGTAGAAACAAGAAGATAATGAAGGATCTGCTCAGCAGAAATCACTGGGTGACAAGCAGCTTTCCTGTAGAAGTCGTTCTTTGTCCAATGCTACAGATTCATCAAGTGTATCTGGATACATGGAACCATCAAAACTAGAAACGCCCAAGTATCTGGAACTCATTTGTGACTCTCAAGATCTACCCTCTCCTGTGCAGTCCACAGGGGGTGCACGCCCCAAAACTAGCACCTTCAATTTTCAAGTTTCTTCACCAGAAAAGAGCGATGTGAAAGATTCCAAACAGAATGACAACAGTGTTAATGATTCTTCAAATCTTCAAGGATCTGTAGTCCCCAGACCAAAAGCTTCTGGACAACGGCGAAATTTCCAAGGTTTGCATTATGCACAACTTGCAAGTTGCAGTACCAATTCTTCTTTTGACAGTGATGACGGTAGTGAAATTTATGTCACTCCCCAGGTAAGTTCCTCCTGCACCCTGCTCAACAGACCCCGAGATCCACCCATTAAAGGAAGAGAGTTAAGCAAACAATCCTCAGTACCTATCACGTTCAAAACGGATTCTTCCACTGATGACAGAGCATGGTTGAAACCCACTACCAACGATGACCACAATGCCAATAGGTTCTGTGATTCAACACAGATTTACAACTCTTGTGCTTCGCCAACAAAGCTACGCATTTGGGCTGACAAAAATCGAAACTTTATCAACAAGGACCACAACACTGTTCTGTTATCTGACTGCCCTGAGTACATTAATGCTTCCCAGCCCACTTCTTTGAATTATCCTCCAACAAAAATCTCTTCCCCGGTCTTCAGCAATTCTCACCTGACACTGGTCTAACTCCATGGGAAAAAAAAAAAAAAAATCAAGCAGAAAGAGTATTACTGCATAGAGCAGCTTCATATATTCTTGTTATATATATATATATTAATCAAAATTTGCTCATGTCCGCAAGCATTTAAAGGCAGTTTTGTTATACAGTTCCAAAATTCAGAAAGTTACAAAGAGACAATACTATTCTTCTCAACAACAGCTACTGGTCAACTTGTTGTTGCTTTAAAGCCCCATCTTTCTCGCAGAGAGAAATCTAATGAATCCCTGCACACAGCACAACTGTAACAGTCTCAGAACTTAAAATGACAAGAGATCAACTTTACCCGGAATCATGAAATTCAAGAAACATTTTTTTCAAAGATTCCAGTCTCAACTGCCATTATTAATGTTTTTCCCGAAAACCAATGTAATTTAGAGTCATTTTATAATCTGAGTTGTCAGTTTGCTGTTGTTTTTCCCCTGCTGTGTAGTAATGATGTGTTGTAGCTACATATGTAAGTAATATGTAGGCACTATTCTAAATATATATATATACACATCAGTAGGGTAAACTGAAAAGTTTGGTGATGGTGGTTACTGCAAGAATAGAAAACAAAAATAAATTACACAATGTCAAGACAAATGAAATCTTTTCAACAAAGAATCCCACTATTTTAAAGCTCTACAGCAGCAATTTTATTACTGAGAAATAAGTCACCTGAAATGTTTTTCCAGTGTTTGAGACTATTAACTCCTTGAACTGGGTCTGATTACTGTTTAAATTCATTGCTTTTGCACAGAAATACGTGTGTCCTGATAACTGTTGTTGAATTTGGAGGTGGCATAAATTTGTTCCCATAGTTTGTTTTTATTAACAGTTGTTCGCTTTTAACCCTATGTACAGGTCTGCAACAGCCATCTCAAGGAAAATAGTTTGTTTTCGAATGATTCCGGTTGGTCACAGAATTTGTGAATGGTGCATGTTCTTGTGCTGTAAAGAGAGAAAAAAGGCTCAGCATGAAGGTATAGTACTACGTGTGACTAATGTCATTAGTGCTTCATTGGTTTGTGATATCTAATCTTTTTCGTGTTTCTTTAGTTGTTTTTTTTTTTTATTTTCACTTCCTGCTTTTACAAATTAGCAGAAACACAAGTGTTACTCAGCAAATTTCTGAAGCCTGGGCCCTTTGACTTTTTTTTTTTTTTTTTAGAATACTTCAATCAGTCAAAAAAGTCACTTGAGGTTTAACCCTCTGGTAATTGTGTGGCGTATTATCAGGTTTTTTTTTTTAAATTTAGTATTTTGGCTATATGAATTAATAATAGAAAATCAAACGGAAATATGGCACTAACCAAGGAGCTGTGTTCAGTTCCTTTAACAACAGATATGTTGTTCTAGTAGTTTACATCAAATATATTAGCTCATTTACACTTCATATATTTTACTAGGTCTAGAAAGTTTATTCCTTTTATTGTGCAATGGTGTGTCCTTTTGACAATTTTTGTTTTTAATTTGGTTTAGGCAACTTACAAAACAATTTTTATTTAAATGTGCAGCAACACTTTAGCATCAATTTTTTAAAAAATTTTATCAGGTGTTAAGACATCTAAGTAAATGAAATCTCTCCTTGCTTTGCTTTCTGCAGTGTATAGTAACCATCGGTATTGTGATTGACAGTAGCAGTTAATTTGTATGCTCAGTAACTTGTTAATTGTTTGAGCATTTCAGTTCACTCACCTGTATATAAGATTTAAAAAAAAGGTTAGACAGTAGAGAAGTGGGATGGACTAATGTAGAAGCAAGAGAAAGCTTCAATGTATACACTAATCCAGAGGTTGTGAGATTGTTCTTTCCATTCTCACTTCAAATTTGTCTAATGTTCCCTTTATGTTACATAATTGCTCTTAACCCAGTGTTTACCTTTATCTGGGTGTGTTTGTATGTGTGTACTGTAGCTGCAGTTACAGAAAATGGAAGAAGCCCTGTTTTCTGTTTGAGAAACATGAACTTACGGTTTCTTATTACTGTTATTTTTTTAAACCAAACTTGATTAATTTATTTGAATGACTTTCAATACAACTGAGTCTGGATATGTAGTTAGTGAAATAAAAATCGATGGAAATTTTTTTTCTTTACTTAGAACTTGTTTAATCACACAGTGTACGGTCTCACTGTGGGTTGGACTTATGACTAAGGCACCTCCCATCTAGTGAATGGAGGAAAGAACAATTGTAAATTTTTGCCCAGCAGTCATGAGTTTAAACCATGAAGAATCTGTGTGGTTAAAAGAGTTGTACATTTTACATAACAAAATGAATTTATCTATTTACTCATGTGAAGAAAGAAATTAATCTTTTTAAAATAAAAACTCTCTTTAAAAAAACCTTATAATTTTTTTAAAAATATAAATATTTTTATTTTTAAATTTTACTTTGTTTATCCATTACACTAAAATCTCAGTGATCTAAAAAAAAACAACAACAGTATTTTCTTTAGATAGTGATGATACCAGTAAAAAATTCTAAAAGATTTACTTTGAAGTGTCTTTGCTCTTTCAGAGCTTTGTTACTTTAGTTTTTATTGCATGATACCACAAGAACTAAACATACAGTTTAAAGAAGAAACACTATTGCTAACATTGGAGTTTGTTAATAAACAGGCCTATGTTTATCTTAATAACTTACCTATATCATTAGTTTCAACATAGTTTTGAGTTCAAACTCTTCTAATTTAACAAATACATTTGGGCAATGCCATGGCTCTCCTATCAAAAAGACCACAAACAATTCATTTACATCATAGTTGATGTGCTAAACGGCATTTGATACGGATTTTGATGCCACTACTTTATAAAAGATCCCAAAATCACAAGATGGCACTCTCTAAATGATCAATAAGACAGTATTTAATTATTACTTTTGTATTACCCTTTGATAATTTGCAATTAGTAATTCTAATATTAGCCTCCAAATCATAATTTTGAAATATGTTAAGACTGTGCGAACTTTAGCATTCTTTTCAACAGTCTAGAAAGTAATGTTACCATATAGCATGCTTGCAAATTGACAGATTACTACAAACTGTGTGTGAGTGTGAAAGCATGTCTTTATGATGCTCTCTCTTCCTCTCTAATAAATTCTATTACTTGGCAAACAAATTTTTTAACTGGTCATTTTAATTTAACTTATATATCTCCAGAAGAGTTTCTTTGTTACAAACAATCGGGATTTGTTCAGAAATTTTTTTTCATATTTTGATCCATATTTTTTATTTTCGGTATATTCAAGAGCGATAATCTGAGAATACTTAATTGATTTCTAAATTCTGTTCTGCAGTAGAGTACCTTGCTTAAAACAAACCATAACATTAGAAGAGCAGAGATAACTTTCTATAGTTGGAAAATAAAGAAAATGACTGGTTACCAAATGTTTTTTTCAAAGAATATTATATCTTGAGACTAATTTTTTCTATCTGCACTAATAATTATATATTAAAGTTATCAGTGCACATTATTCTCCTAACGAACATGTGACTGAAATTTTGTCAAAACATTTATATCAATTTTCTTTTTAACGTATTAAATCTAAAGCTTTCAGAAATGCCTATTTTAATAGATTAAGCATTTTCCAAGATTCTTAACAATGTTATTTTCTAAATTCGTTTAGTCAGACTAAAACTTTTGAAAAAGTTTGTAATATAGTACCTACAGTTTAATTTTTAAAAAATAATAATAAAAGCCTCCCATTTATCTCCTCTTTCCCTATCAACATTTTCATTTGTGCATGGATGTAAATATTTGCAAATTCATTCATCCAATTACCTAAAAATATAAAAGTAAGCGAAACCATCCATTGGGCTGTCTACAAGAAAATTTTTTCCTTCCATTTTTCTTGTATCAGTTTGGTGTGTATAGTCATTTTTCTCATGGAATTTCCTCTGTGTTTGTGAGAGGTAGGCAGGGAAATGTACATACATGTAGCTGTTTGGTCTGAAAATTGTGTAACAAAATATTAACATTTTTAAAAATATTTAGAATAAAATATAGCTTTTTAAAAGCATGTTGTTTTAAATGACAATTGCTTTCTTTTCTTGTTTTAAATTACTTATTGCCTGTTGTAAGTTATGAATTGTGCAATAACAACAATCAAGAGTTATTAAATTTGTAAAGACTTTAAAAAGGAAAAAAAAAACACGACTTTTTGATATGCCCTTGTATCCTGCTCTGATGTGATTTAATTTCTTCATATTCATGGATCCGAAATTGTACTCCCTTTTTCAGATGTTGAAAAAATAATAGAGGGCACTCAGTTTAGTTTTGCATTGTCAGAAACGGTACTCTTGGGTGGGGAAAGGCAAGTAGTACAACTCTTTTTGCCATCATAGCAACATAAAAATGGTCGCCTTTCTGTTGCAAATGGTTCTCTTTTATCTGGTTTCCCCAACAGAACCACCTCTTTCCCCTTCAACCAAAAAATGGCCTATGCCAGTCTAGTCAATGCCATTCATTTTTAGTTCATGTTTAATATTACCATATAAAACAGCCATTTGCATTTTCATGTTCTTAACATTTGTTATATTTCTCATTGCTTTTGCATCTTAGAGTATATACTGATCTCCAAGAATGACTGTTGTTGGTGTTTTCATTCTCACTGTGGGATAATTTATAATTAATTCATATTTATTCTGTGGCCATGAAATTACAAGCTTTTTTTTTCTTCACAAAACTCCTAAATTTGCAGTCTTTTTTTTTCCAGAAACTGCAATTTCACCCAGAAAAATGCATTTTGTCCAAATTTTAACAATGTTTAATAACTCCCTCCTAGTGATATAGTAGTATTTGTGTAAATATTGTATTTTCATACGCAAAATGCTTTTTTTGTTTTTCTTTTGTGGATGTCATCTTGAGTTTCATAGATAAAATGGCTTTTTGTTTAAGAGATTTTGTATTTCATGCATTATAAAAATGAAACTATTTGCGTTGGTAGCTTCACAGCCTCAAAGACGTAAGTAAATCACCAGCCTCATCGTAGGTCATCAGCAACGTTTTATTCTCAAATAAAATATTCCTTTCATGTTCTTTTCCCCTCTCTCACCCTCTTTTACAAATTTTAATTTGGCTTGTTACACTCAAGAGAAAGAAAAATGTCTGATAATGTCCTTTCTAAAATTAGCTGCCACTCTGTCCTCTATATAATAAAAGAGTTCCTTTCAGTGTTTCCTGACCAACCAACCAACTTCATTCCAGGTTGTTCCATGAGGTAATGGTTTCAGAACAGCATTAAAAAAGAAACCACAGTGAGAGCAAAGTCCCTTAAATCTGAAGCTGATGGCAGATTGATTCTATTTCTTTAATTTTAGGAAAGAATATTAAGTTTACTATTCAGCTGAAAACAAGAGTAAAAAATTAATTTTTGTCTATAGCCAATGTGAATGGAAAACGTTCTGTGTTGCCACCTACTATTGGACAAATGATCGCTAAACTCAGCTTTCATTTGTGTGGCATCGTTGGAGCCTTTTCTTGTTTTTCTTTTTGAGGGGAATACAAAAACTTACTTGTTTTCATGCTTGGTAGCTTTTCAATCTTGACTTTTAGGAAGATTAAAAAATCATACAAGTTCATCAGATTGTACTTTAAAAAGAAAGTGTTTAATAGTAATTTGTTACTAGAAATCTCAAATCAGATGTGGAGGTCATGAGCCCTGGCAATGGTAGGTGAAATTAGATAAGGGATGGTTTTAAGTTTCAAAAGATTCTTTTTACAAAAATTCATTTACTTTCATTTTACCATTTCTGAAATCCATTAAGTTCTTCAGACTACATGCAATAAACAGTTCTCTATTCTTGCTAATAATCACATTAGGTAAATATTTAAGATAGAGGTGAGAAAATAAAAATATTTTGGTTTTCTTGTTCAAATCATCTTGCAAAATGAAAACTGATTTTAAGCAAAACTGGGTCATGAATATGTTGTTTGTTTTTTTTTTCTTGCCTCAACATGGCATTGAGAGTCAGTGTTAATAGGGCATAACAGTTTTTCCAGACATTCACTTTGCCATCCAGTATTATAAGTGTGAGCTTTGTACATAGCTTTTGTTTTCTTAGTTGGAGCAACCACTCAGAAACTGTGCTCTGCATACTTCTAATCAAGGCTGGTCGGAAGGTTTGTTCATAGGGCAGCGGCATCCTGTCGTAACTGTGGTGTGAGGAATGAAAGTTGACTGGCAGGTGCTCTGACCTGCCACAAGGATGACATAAGAGGGAAGCACAACTTCAGTAGTCCAGATTGTACATTTATTATATCTAAATATTTTTGTAAATTCTTTTTGAAGTACATATGTATGATTTTTTGTCTCTCGAGTTGTATATTTAGGACAGGTGTTTCCCCTTACCTGGCATGTTTTGAACATTATTTCGTTGTGCTGGCTTTCAGACGATTTGAAGTTTGTATTTTTTTCATCACCTCATTTATATCATTCGTTTTATTGGCACCAATTCATCAAACTGTTGTGCAGAATATTATGCTGAATACAGTTATGTATTTTGTTGTTTATGACAATAAAGATGAAATTATGTAAAAAATAATTAATGATTTTATTATTTCAAACAAGTGGCTATATCAAATATAGGAGTGGAAAAAACCTGCCACAGGTGCACGAGAGTTACTTCCCTTCTCGTGTATTGTGCGTGCACTTTCTGTTCATGTTCTATGGGGGATGACTAATTATCCATTTGTAGTTTTTCAGATTTAATTTGAAGAATTCACAATTCCTTTTGTCACATGCAAAAAACAAAATAATACTAGGTAGTCCAAAAAGAAAATGCATGAACTTTTGTTCTCAACTATTGGATAGTTAAAAATCGAAATAATTCTTTTGAGAGATCTAATCAATAGTTGAATGTTCGGCTAAAGTAGAATTCTGGAGATGATGGCAGTGTACACCATTGCTTAATTTAAGGAGTCAGGTTGTTGCATTGCATTGTGGGAAATTCTTAATTATCACCAGAAAAAAGGTGTTTAGATTAAGTATGATCTCTAAAAGGAAAAAAAAAATTAGAAAAATTGCTACACTGATATAAGTATTAGAATGAGCAAACAACTTAAGAATAATAGTTCTTGTGGGGTTTTTACAGAATTTTAAAATCTGAATTTAACGCAGCAGTGATGGAGACCTAAAAATAAGAAACCATGTTGTCATTTTTTAATTAAGAAAAGGCCTAACGAAATTATTTTAGGTTAAAACTATAGTGCCCATGATTTCAATCATCTAATATTTAAATCCTATAAAATAGTTTATTTACGCTGATGACTACAGATAATTATAGAGCTTTGATTAGATTTTACTGCTTAGTAATATGACTCCTACAATAAGTACTTTTGTTTCTTTAACTCTTTTCATTTACAAATTAAGAATTCTACAACCTGCTAGAAACAAACAGGTTAACTTAAATGGCCATTATCAAGACTGAACAGATTAGAATCATTCTAGAACTGTGAACATAATAGAAAACAGATCCATTCCCAATCAGTGCTATCCAGATAAGAACACGGACTGATAGATGATAGACAAGTTTCAAACATTCTTAGGAGGTAATTAGTAACTTTAAAAAAAAAAAAAAAAAAGAGTTGCCTCCCTTAAATTGGTTTTCATGTTTAATTTTTTTAACTATTGCCCATGTAAGGTAGCTGAATAAAACCAGTTCTCTGCCAAGCCACTATTCTTTTTGAACTTATTTCCTCTGTATCTTGATCTATAAATATCTTATAAGATGAATTCTCATTTAACTGTATAATAAAATCAAAGACACTATGATTTACCTTCTCTCTACAGTGTCCAGCAATCCAAGAGATAGATAACAAAAACCAAAACAGCAGCAGCAGCACGAATTTTGTCTGTGAAATGTAGAGCAGAAAGTCAACTATATAAAGCATCAATCTACAACAGTTCTGAGTGTATCCATGGACTCATTCAATGCGTATCATACCAAATAAATTATGCCAATTTTCAACGGTATGTGTAACTCTCTTTCAAAGTTTTTGGTCAGAATGTACATTTGATTGATGTGCTATACCCTTTATAGCCAATGTCGGTATTTTAGGACAAATCCTCAATTTATATATACCACACATTTATAAGCCTCATTAAATGCTGTAGCATCAATCAAGAGACAGGCCACTGAGTTTTTTCACATCCCTCGCAGTAGATTCTGCAATGGCTGCCGCCTTATCCTGTCCATTCTTCAAGATGTTTTGCAAGTAAGACCGATCTCTCTGCAGTCTTTCTATGTTTTCCCGTATTGGCTTCAATATCTCAATCACAGCGTCTGCCACGACCATTTTGTAGTGCCCCGTGTCAGACAACACGTTCTGTTCACAAGCCAGATCTGGGTTTAGGTCTGTGCATGCACAGTGAATGTCAATGAGGTTGGCAACACCAGGGCGACTGTGCGGCTCGTAAGTCACCATTGAGGTGGAGTCTGTCACGGCCTTCTTCAGCTTCTCTCTGATTGCATCTGGAGAGTCGGTGAGGTCAATCCGGCTTCGGGGATCAGCCTCCGACTTACTCATCTTTTTATGTGGATTTCTTAAGCTTTTCACCTTTGCAAATTCACCTTAAAGAGAAAGTTCAAAAATTTATTTTAATTTGTTCATAATCTCAAACAAATATAATTTTCCTCTTCAGCATTATCTAATTTATTTTTCAAGCAGTTTTACTCTCCCCCCCCCTTTTTTTTTTTTGCACAGATTTTAAAAAGACATTATCACAAACTGAGTGGTTACAGAGTATTCTTCATCATGGCCCCACCCAAATCTATCACTTTCCTCCTCACTCTACTGTCTTTAATTTCTCAACCTGAATGGAGGCAGCGGCGACCAACAGAAACTTGCCAAGAGTAACTAAAAGTCCCTCGTCTCCATCTGCCTGCCCCATGTAGCAGCGCAACGGCTTCACAGCCTCAGAAGCAGATTCTTTTCTCTCAGAATGTGAAATTCAAAGATAGAAATAACAAATTAAAATCAATGGTACAGACAAGTTGGAGATTTCAAATTCCACCGAAACAGAACGAGCCTATCAAACCAGAATTAGCCTGACCTCTTTCATCAGCGCCACATGCATAAGGTATTTTTTTTAAAAGATGATAGTAAAATGATCATGTTCAGATGAATTATATGTACACCTGAGCTAAAGAGGAGGATAAAGGGCTGAGCTTCAGAACATTAAGAAATCTGGAAGAAAGAGGTACCGTGGGTAGAAGAGCTTTGAGTTGAAGAAAAGGTGCCTGGAGTAAAATGGGTTTGCAAAGTTTACCAACATTTGTTGATATTTTCTAATAAACAAACTTTAACCATGTAAAGATATTGCCATTCTAAAGGTTTTTTTAAAAAAAAAATTGGTGTGCACCAGTAGGACTTCTCCAATCACACAGAGTTGCATGAGACAAATGCTATAGTAACTTGTATGTTAAATGATTACCTGAGGGACAATTGCTCCTTTTGAAAACAAAATGACAAGGTTTTCTAAGAGTCAAATACAAACCTCTCCACAAAAACAAAAGTACCTATTTAGGGGTGTATAGGTGAATATTTTTTTCTCTCCCTTGATGTCCTGGCCTTCACATATATAACCAAGTCAGCCACCAACTGACCTATACCTGAAAAGGACCAGCTACAATTAACACACCAATGGAGGTCCTTAATCTGTTTATGACACAGACAATCTGTTTTTTTTTTTTATCTAGTCGAATAATAGTAACAGTAATACAAACAGATACAGTTAGATTATCTAAAAATACCTACTAACCATCACAGACTAACAGATACCCCAGATATTTTATTATTCATCCTTCACTTATTTACAAAGGAAAATTCTGTCTATAAAAAAAAAACAAAACAAGCTTTCTGGCATGAAAGACCAATGCGTCCCCAGTGGCCTGTTTGGTTTTGGAATCTGTACAGATTCATCGCCAAATGTCAACTCTGCCGTGACTCTAGAAAATATTTTAGTTTTTAGATGTCTGACCCTCATTTGAGACCTGGAGGTCGAATTCTATTTGTAATCACTGCTCAAAATAAAGGCACAGAATAAGGCAGATAATGGGAGAAAGAGGGCGGGCAGAGAGAGAGAGAGAGGAGAGCTTTAATTGCAAATCATTTGATGTGGTCAAGTCTAAGGCCGTGGCTGAAAGTCTATAATCCATGTTAAGACACCAAAACACATAAAAAAAACAAGAACAAGCAATAAGAAACAAGACACCCACCCCAAAACAGCTTCCATTTATCAGCTACAGTAGGGTAAAGAAACATCACTAATTACCAGTACAAGCAGATTCTCCTTTTTGCTGTCTGTTTGTTTGTTACGAGGAGTGATGGAAAAACCATACATGCGCAGATATTTTCCCTGCCAAAAAATGTTTAAATAGAAAGTAGTTGCTGTTCACAGAATGCCTACACACTTTAAGTAGATTGCCCTTTACTCACTGTGAAGTGGTTCTGGTTTGGGGAAGTAGTTGCCAAACAACTTGTTGAAACGTGCAGCCAAGTGACGAGTAAGTTCAATGTGTTTCAGTTGGTCGTTGCCAATGGGGATGTTGGTGGCTCTGCAAAGGAAAAAAAAAGAACAAGATCTGGTCTGAGTTTTCTTACAAACAGAGTCAGATATAAAATAAATTTTGCACTGTAGATGATGTACACAAAACGTTTCCTAATCTGCCCACACCATTGTATGTCCTTCTTTCAAACAAGATATAGATTTATTAATGAGTTCAGCATAGATTCACTAGAACATTTGCAGGTCATAAGTATTTTAAATATGCTAAATAATTAAAATAACAATACAACTACCAAGTTTTAATTTTAAATGTATAAGAGGAGACTTAATAGGGATTTTCAAAATTAGGGGTTTTGAGCATGTGGGCAGGGAACAATTTTTTTCAGTTATCTACATTTACTAAGGGTCAGAAAATATTTTGTCAATAAAATTGCTAATGAGTGGAATAGGTTAGGTTACTGTGAAGTGTAGTCTGTATTAATTTATTTCAGAATCATAAAGGTAACCATTTCTCTTCCATGGTAGAGGGGCTTGCATTGCCCATGATGGCTTCCTGCCTCCCTGTAAATACTAGATTATAAATGCTTCTTTCAAAATCTAGAATTGCTATCAGTGAGGGTGCCATACTTATTTGAATTATTGCATTGTAGTCATATATATAGCTAGGTAGGAAGTGACAGTGTGATCAAGAACCTACACAAGACTAATTGCTTATGTCTACTTGCTGTTTGATTCTTGCCTTTTAGTCACTGATGAAAAGGTAAATTATCCCAGAAATGTTTCCTTCCAAAAATAATACAGACTTGATATAAGTAAGGAGACACCCCACTCACACTCAAAAAGGTTATTCTAGTCCACATGAGTAGCATGTGAGTGTGAGCTGTAAGAACAGCCTACAGATAACCATGCCACAACAGGAGGTTCACAGGAAATGATGGACTTCGACAAATGAAACCCTGGCAATTTGCTCTAGGTGTGGCATACATATGTTCGCAAGAACTATCAGATGTTTGTTATCTGCACAGCATGAGAGACAATAGAAAAGTGGCAAGATGCAAACTCTTCAATCCAAACATTGTCAGTCATCATCTTCAATGTGCAACACAGCCAGTACTGTGGTGTCTCCTGCATTTTGCAACACTATAATTTTATCTGATGAGTCCAGGTTTCTAGTTCTCAGAGCAGCATATATGGATGCTGGCACAGAAATTTTCCATTAACCATCTGTAAGCCATAAAAAATTTGGCAGTTGTCTTTCACGGTGTGCAGTGCCACTGGATGGTCACAGCTGATTGTCCACAAAGGAACTGCAACTTCTGCCCAATACACCAATTCTCCAAGAGGGGCTTCTGCCAGTATTTTTTGTAAGATGGTGCCCCTGCTTATAATCACAACTCTGCCATGTTCTGGCCAATTTAACAGATATGACCAAAGTGAAGACATATGTTATCATCAACCAATCCTTACAAAAGTATGTGAGTAAACCAACTCCCTAATTCCCTAATACAGACTGCTGATGCCATCAACATGATGCTGCCCTGCACCACAAAATGTTAATCCCACTCATATTTTACAAGAGTCATTTATGGTTCCAGAACAAATAGATCTTCTTTGATACTTTAGAGTTTATCTACTTTTATGAAAATCAAATTAAAAAATGGAAAAAAAAATTAAAGATTTGAATAGTCAGAATTGTGATTTAAAAAAGCAAACAAAAATTATGCATTCATAGACTTGCAGATGTTCCAATCCAACTAATGCTATCATATAAAATTAATAAATTATGTTACAGCTTCAAAACCAGTACTTAACCAGTTGATTTTTTGTTGCTGCTTTTTCCCAACATTTTCATCTGCTTTTTAAAATCTCTGAACAAATTATAATGCAGTTAGTTATCTGTCTTCTGGAACAATCACGTAGCAGGAAAAGACACTGTCACCTCAACCAAATGTGCCCAGGGAGAAAAACAAGGAACCTTGTACAACAAAATTCAATGCACACCTACTTGTAAAGAAGAATGTCTGCAGCCTGCAAGATGGGGTAGGTAAATAGTCCAACCCCAGCTTCCCTTTGATGCTCAGATTTTTCCTGTAATAAAACAATCCATATGATTTGCTCAAATGATTTCATAATGGTAAAGGTTTAATTAAACAAAGCAGACTTTTAAAAAAACTAATAATAATAATGTGCAAGCAGCTGTTCAGACAATAGGCAATCTTAAAAGTAAATGTGTTTATTTGCAGCACATAGTGATTATTCTAGTCCTGCAGGTGTTTGTACACAGATGTTCTCAAGTTTCAGACCATGCAACTTTAAATTTAATACATAAACAAAAGAGATTACAATGTAAAAATCCTTGATACTGTAGTTCTTTTTTTTTTTAAAAAAATAAATACATCTTTAAATTTGCTTGACATTTGAAGATATATCACATAGCTTGCTATTTCTCTCCAACTAATCCAGACAGATTTTGCACATGAGGAAGTTCTTAAAACTTGTATAAAGCCTCCTTCCCTTAAGGTGTGCATCTCTAGTGTATTTTTAACACCTTCTACCTCCATTACCTGGCTTGGCAATGCTACACCACTGCTAAAACAAAGTAGTTCCTAGTCTAATAACAGCCAATGTTTTCCATTTATTTTGTATGCCCTAGCTATAAAACATGTGCCATTAGTCTAAAAAAAACTCTCCTCCACCTTTATACTCTCTTCTCCAGAAATTTCAAAAACCTCAACTATGGCCCCACAAAAACGCCACAAGGACAACCACAGCCACTTCTGTTTTTAGTCATCACTGAGACTGTGTGTATATTATTAACCATCTAACTAGACCCTTTCCAAGATACCTTTGTCCAATACCCAAACTGCGTTCAAAAGTAATTAGAAATGTACACAAAAGGATGACGACTGCCAACCCCCTGGTGCTTGGAGTTGTGTGTTTTTCCTTTTTGTACCATAACATTTAAGTCAGTCAAACTACAGAGTCAGAAAACAGGGCCAACAATACTCTGAATAAATTTGTATTAGGGTTATTTACATCAAATTTTATTTCATAAAAATAAAAAAAATAAATAAATATTATTATAATTTTACAGAAAAATCTGGAACCCTCTTCTGTAACTAAAATCTAAACAAATAAGCACATGTTTTTCAACTCTTCTCTCTCCTAACCAGTGCCAGTGTGAAATACAGAGATGTTTAAGTCCTTCCATGGTTTTGCTAACAAAAAAAAGGGGGGGATTCTTTTAATCAGTTTTGCCAAATTAATTTCAGCTGAAACGTTCACTGTAAAAAGAACAAAACATTTTAATTTGCTCATACAAGAATCATCATCAAACAAATTGTTTTGCAGGGGAAAAAAAGCTGACCCAGTTATACTGAATGATCTTTGAGAAACAAGTTAGTAAAGATAATAATAATAATAAAATAATAATAATAATAATAATAATAAAAAGTGGTGGTTTAGATTTTAAATCTGCACCAAAGCTGAAACTAGCAGAAATATACTAGAAACTTCTGAAGTCTTACCTTCCACTGAGGAAGATGCTGCAATCGTGGTAAGGTACACAGACACCCTAAATTCCACGCCAGTTCGGTGTGCTGTGGGATCTAGACAAACAGTAAATAGGTGAGCAGGTACCTTACTATATGACTTTGGTCTGACCCTCAATTAACTAATGGTAACAGCTAAAAAAAATTTTATTACTCAGCAAAACACTTTTTAAAATTGGCATAAGATAATTTTATGACTAGCACAATCAAATTTGCCCTTATAATACTTATTCATAAAATATCAATAAATATACGAATAAAACGGGATCTGTGACTTAAGAGCGATTTTTAACTGCTCCGTGAGTCATCGCCCTTCGATCCTGGCTAATAAATTTGTTGTATAATAAGAGATGATGTCGCATTTGATTACACCTATATATCTAAGAAATGGCTTGTCCATGCAAATGAACTAACATTGTCCTTTTATCTGACTTAAGTATTTCAGGCAATCTATGCAAAAATTCCATTTCAATATTAAAGTGAAAATCCACACACAGAACAAGAGCAGAAACTGTGCATACTTACTGAGGACTGCTGGAACAAGATGCTTTTTTCCGGATTTATTCCACAAGCAAGAAGGCAAGCAGTCATGTCCAATATATTCTCTCTGCAGCAATCATTTGTTTAACATCAGCACAAGTATCACATTCAAAAGTATTTTTTTTTAGAAATTACTAATATATTACAATATTCTTCTGTTTAAGTAGCTACTAATTTGTTTCTGTTTATGTGATTACTACTGTTTATGAAAAACACTTCATTTTTTTTTTTAATGTATTAAAATCAAATTTCTTTTGGTATCCGATTTTTATCGGATTCTTAATTTTCAAAGCAAATTAGTAACTGGCATCAGTTGTGTGTCATAGATTACTGATGCTTCAGACAGGAACGAGGAGTTTCCTCAAGCCGACGCCCATCATCATTTCGACACAGGGGCTGTCATGTTTAAATAAATCCCAGAGAGAGAGAGAGAGACTTACCCAAGTTTTTCTGGATTTTGCGGTACCGTAATGGCGTGTAAATCTACTATACTGAATATGAGGCTTGGGAACTGCTGCTGCAAGGTAACCCAGTGCTGGATGGTTCCCAGGTAGTTACCGAGGTGGGGGGTACCTGTTGGCTGGATTCCCGAAAAATACGACGCAGAACTGACTGTTCTAGAGAATAATAATATATAATAATTATATAATAATAATAATAATAGTAATAATTCACCGTAAATCTATACTTATTTCTAATATGATCGATTATGGAGTTAAATCTGGGAACAGGTTTTATTCCTTCTGCTCGTTTCCAATGGAAGTTTGAAACAGGTGGGGCACGACCGTCTACCGCCGGTTCTCTGTAAAACCCGACACCGGAACCGACAAAGAAACGAATTTCTGTCCACTTCATAACGCTAAATAAATATGGTGCAGATGACGTGTAATTCTAAATTAGCTCTCTCACTCTTTCTGTTGCTGCTGTTCCGCCTACAGCCTTCGATCGGTCCGTCCGTCCGTCCGTCCGGGGGGCAGCTGTAACAGAGGAGGGAGGCGAGCGAACAGCCACAGATGCGGTAACCAAGTGTCCTGACTCTACGGGGCCATCGAGCGCGAGTTCTGTCTGTCCCAACAAAATGGAGGCCGGCTTCGACTGATCTCACCAACCTGTGCAGCAGCAGCAGCAGCAGCATGTCTGCAGCCCCTAACACATCTACAGGGCCGGGCTGACGACTTAGGACACCGAAACCGGTACAGGTTCGTAGACACGCGAGCACCTCCGACGATGGACATGTCTCCCTGGCGGGCGTCTGTGCAGAGGAAAAACAAGGGAGATAACTCTAAACTAACTAAATGCGATAGTGCCCCCCCCACCTCGACAACAAGTCTATATTCGTATCTCTGCTGTATAATAACATAACGGAAGATTGGCATAAACTAGGAAAAACAAAATGTATTAAAAAATAAAGAATGGTTGTTACACATGCACAGCATTTGTTAGTAACTTAACCCTAACACGCCTAACGGTTGCTAGCACACGCAGGTAGGTAGGTTAGCTCCCCCTCCCACACACGCGCACATCGCGAAAGAACATGCAAAAGATGTCTGTCTACTGCTTCTTTTTTCTTTCCTATTTTAATATTCGTCTTGAAAGAACAGCTAATAAACATCGTTATTTTACCTGTGTCGTTAATTGTTTTTCAAGTATGTATAGGTAACGATTTAGGTAGAGAAGTCACTACCGACAACCGATGGCTGTTATACGTCATACTTGTGCAAGATGAGTTGCATCACTGTGAGATCACTGTTTTTCAATTCTCCCCAAAAGAGTTTAAAAAAACCCATGGATAGCAGTCTTCGAAATAACGACAGGACTGTTCAGTTAGGCGTTGCATGAAATTGATAATTCATTAATATTGTGAGGATTAAAAACTACTAACAATAAATATTTGTAATAGCATTACAATACGAAACGTCGAGAAAACCAACGTAAGCTATCGGATAACAATTTTCAGGATGTGTTACAGTATTTGCATAATAAATAGATTGATACTATGTTCATTTGAACATCTCCAGTATACAGCCATGAATAAAAGTTCATAATCATCTTGGAAACAACGATAACAAAACCTGTCTCCGTGTCCTGCCGCTCCTGCAGCTGGGCACCGACCCAGTTCTGATCGTCCTCTCGGGAATCGCGCACCCACCCGGTAGACTTCAGGCTGCCACATTTCACGGCTCTGGTCACACACCCACCCAACCCACGTTGGAAGAAAACGACAAACGACCGCGTCCACGTGACGTCATTATGCAAATTCGGTAGGTTTTTAATTAGACTTTACCTAACAGAATTACGAAAATTCCGAAGTGATGCAAAACTTTTGGCCGGGATCGCGCGCGCGTGGTGTGTGTTGTGTCCGATGACGACAATGCGGTTATATACCTTCCACTGGGCCTCCTGCTCCTTTCCATTAAGCCTCGACCCCCGTGACTAATTTGTCTTTTCTCCCGCATCGACATTCCGAGCGATCACCAACTGGCCAGCGATCCGTCCTCACGGGCCGAGAGGCAAATCAGTCGTAGTAACGGCGCCGCAAAACCTAATTCGCGAGCAACACATCGATAAATAATACACTCGTTTTAGAAAAGTGGTGGTGGGGGGAGGAATGGGCGTGGAATTACTCTTTCCTTGTTTAAAAATGTATATGTATTTTTGCTGGATTATGGTGAACAGCAAGGTGGGAGATGGTTTTGCCAATAAGGAAGCTACGCGTGACTCCCAAGAGTAATTGAATATTTAAAAAGTGATTGACAGGATAAAAGTCACTAACTCTGCCCGATGGTTCTGCTAGGTAGCTTTGCATTCACCTGAGCGGTTTCTCTCCCTGGTAACCATCATCTGTCGCACACGTGCACGGGTTAACTTGCTGTGTAGATACGCCGTGCTTGAACCGAGAAGGGTCCATACCGGAGAGGAACGAGTCAAGTAGATGGGCAACAAGGCTGCGGGCCATGTCGCTAATCCCGACATCTTTGACGGAACTGTCTGTTGATGAAAGAACATTACCAGGTGAGGAATTATTTGTTTTATTATAAAATGCACCCATAAATTAGTATATTCACACCTCCGCGTGTAAAGAAATTGATTCCTCTGATAATTGTAGGTCGGATCGGGTGAATTACATCCTCCCCTCTTCTTTTTCTTATTTTTTCCGTAAAATTCAGATCAATGAAAGTCTTTCTCGTCAAAAATAGACGAGCGGGTTCCACCCCAAAGTGTGGCAAATATAATGGTTATCTTTGGCAGTTAATATACTTTAAGAAAAGTTAAAATTCCAAGTTTAGTTTACATTTCTAAGGAAAAAAAACCAGCACACCGGTTCAAATTGAAATTAATAAATACTGAAATTTTTTTTTAAAAAAGGATTATTCAGTATTTGTTTAATTTTAAAAAGCTTAATCACTAATGGCCCGCTGTCGATAACAGAAGCGCTGAGTAAAAGTTAGTTATCCACCTGGATTTAAAATTTTTTCCCCACCTTAAATAAACGTAAGAGAGTCTATATTCTCGCCCCTGTTTAAGGTGTATCCCGTCACTTCTAGGTGAGAGAATCAGTAAGAAAACTAGAAATTACGGCCTTCTGTTGGGTGATCTTGTGAAGTTCTCTTTCTGCGATATGGCAGAGAGGGGGTGGGGAAATTCCGTGTTGTGCCGACAAAGCTAAACGGTTTTTGTTTTTTTTTCCTTAGGGTGAAACGGTTGGAACAATTAATCAAAGGCAAGAGTTTGAAACATTCGTGACGATAAATTCATAAGGACTTTACTTAATCAGTTTCTTTTCTTTGCGGTAAAAAAAAAGTTTTCTTTAGCTGTGTAAGATCTTAAAGTGGAGAGAGAGAGAGAGAGATGACGATGGAGAGTGAGGAGGGAGAGAGAGAGAGATGACGATGGATAGTGAGGAGAGAGAGAGAGATGACGATGACGATGGATAGTGAGGAGAGAGAGAGAGAGATGACGATGGATAGTGAGGAGAGAGAGAGAGAGATGACGATGGATAGTGAGGAGAGAGAGAGAGATGACGATGGATAGTGAGGAGAGAGAGAGAGAGATGACGATGGATAGTGAGGAGAGAGAGAGAGAGATGACGATGGATAGTGAGGAGAGAGAGAGATGACGATGGATAGTGAGAAGGAGAGAGAGATGACGATGGATAGTGAGAAGGAGAGAGAGATGACGATGGATAGTGAGAAGGAGAGAGAGATGACGATGGATAGTGAGGAGAGAGAGATGACGATGGATAGTGAGAAGGAGAGAGAGAGATGACGATGGATAGTGAGGAGAGAGAGATGACGATGGATAGTGAGGAGAGAGAGAGAGATGACGATGGATAGTGAGGAGAGAGAGAGAGATGACGATGGATAGTGAGAAGGAGAGAGAGAGATGACGATGGATAGTGAGAAGGAGAGAGAGAGATGACGATGGATAGTGAGGATAGAGAGAGAGAGATGATGATGGATAGTGAGGAGGAGAGAGAGAGATGACGATGGATAGTGAGAAAGAGAGAGATCCCTGGCTCGAACTATCCAATGTAAGTTTCCAGGTCAAATCTTATGCGTAAAATGTGGACTTCATGATCGGCCATTGTATCCAAACACTGCATTTGCTTCGGAAGGAAAACAAATGTCAATTTATTTCCGACGGTAAAGTCGTATAATCAGTCACCCCTGCCATGGTAGGGTCAGACGAACGGGGGGTCCCCGGTTTGGTAACTCCGTGCAAGGTGTCTGACTTTTGGAAGGTTGTGAACGACGGGCGTTTAAAGAAATACGGTTCACCATCGACGGTGGCCATAGTATACGGATGAAGGAGCGACCTGACCGGACGAAAAAAATCTCGTGACCATTAGTGGGCGATTTAAGGATGCAAGCGGGAATGACAGTTTACGAACAGGAACTACGAAGGATTGTCGTGCTCCTACACTTTTGGCACAGACTTGAGCAAATACTTGACTTTAAAGAGTCACTCTCGCTCTCTCTGCGCCTAAGCTGCACTGTAAACACACAGGAAGCAGCATTTAATGTTAAAATTATCATGATTTCCAAATACTGAATCATTTAAAGTACCACCGAGTTAACGACCAATACCATCCCGGTAGGCTGGTGATGGATGCAGCGATGGAGGGTGCACCCAAGTATAAGCCGGATTCGTCCTGTTCCCGACCCCCACCAGCAAAACAGGGAAGTTCGCGACTAATTCGGAGTTAGGAATTAGTAATCCCGCGCTCTTCGCTGTCGGCAAAAGTCTGTAAACATCAGGCTAACTAATGCACATCCCTACGACCCCTAACGGTCGGCCAATCAGAATCAGCGTCTTGTGGGTGTTGGGGGGGGGCGCGCGCTAGCCAGAGTTGCTATGCGATTCCAACTGGACAACACCCAATTTGCTACCTGGGTAAAAAAAATGTCTGTTTTCAAACCCGAAATCCGAATTAACCCAACGCGTGGGGATTTTCAGTTACAGAAATAAATAGACGTCTAATGTTATGCATTTTGACTGCTCTACCGCGCGCGCGCGAGAGAGAGAGAACCACGTGGTTGCCCGCTTACACCGCACGTTGCCATTTTCCTGTGACTACAGATCCCTGCGCGCGCGCGAGAGAGAGAGAGAACCACGTGGTTGCCCGCTTACACCGCACGTTGACATTTTCCTGTGACTACAGATCCCTGCGCGCGCGAGAGAGAGAGAACCACGTGGTTGCCCGCTTACACCGCACGTTGCCTCCCTAGGTGCTGGGTCACTGTTCTGTCCGCAGACTTGGAATCAGCCGCTTGGTTTGATAAAGGACACCTGCGCATACCTTCAGTAGCAGACGGAAAGTTGTTTGTTGTTGTCCAGTGTTGTTAGTTGGGGGGGGGGAGGTCGTCGCGCAGTTAAATGCATCTGCGAGCACCCGAGGGGGCAGATTTCTATTAATAACCTTGTAGTGGAGAAATTAATGGGGAAATTTCGAGGAAAATGATTATCCCTTTTGTCAAACGTGTGTTGGGGGAGGAGGAGGGAGTAGAATTAACAGTTTCTGTGGTTACGAAGAGGCAGAAGAAAGTCGTCCTGGATCCTGCACGGGTCCCTTAAAAAAGAGAGGGACGACCATCGGCGGTATGTGGGTGGTTAATTATCTCACCAGTAACTACGCATGCCGGTAATTCATCCCCTCCCCCACCTGCCATTAACGATTCTGTTAATGAAAAGATAGTTTCTGACAACCCTTCCCACCCCCACCCCATCTCTCTCTCTCTCTCTCATAAGGGAATAACGCATACAACACAGCGGGGGTTGCTTTAAAAAAAAAACAACCTGTTTTCTTATAATGGAAAACGGAATGTAACAGGTTCACCCCCGAACACGAGCCTGTGCAGGTACCCGGTCTGGTCTGGTCTGGAAAAGCGAAGTATTGATAGGCAAACAGAGGAATTATTGACTGCTGGTCCAGCGGCGGGAATAGCATCAGCGACAAAGGCATCCTCTCGCTGAAGGTTTTGCGTCAATTTGAATCTCTTTTCAATATAATGCTGAATATTATTTTTATATGATAAAAAACTTATACTTTTGTCCTTTAATTTATGCATTTATTATTATTATTATTATTATTATTTATTATTATACACTGCGGTATAGGGGAGGTTTCAAAATTCCGATATCCGGATTTACCGAAATGGCGAAATGGGGTAAAGGGAAAATGAAACCGTTGGTATAAACTAAGCACCAGAAATAAATAGATGTTTAGATAAGCTACAGAAATACACTTCTTGGATGTTACTTACCTGGTCACTGCCTCCGTTTTCGTTGTTTTTTTGTTCTTGCCGTTTGTTCAGCCAACATAAACGCGTTCTTTTCGGTTCCTGTCCCCGCGGGCCCCAGTTTTGGCGGAGCCGTACGGAAACCAAGAACTTTCCACCTCTAGCTAATGAATAACAATCGCTAATAAAATGACAGTCGTTTGCCACTATCCTAGATTTGAATGTCACCACGAGCTAGCGTGGCGCGTGAAACTTCGCATACTAATTACACGACACTGTCGTCTGCTCTCATCGCCCGGTGCTGCGCGCAGATGACTGTCAGCCATTACTGCTGCCGCCTGTTCTGTTTGAATTCGCGTTATCTAAACAACTCTCTAATATTCTGTGATGAAACCTGTATTGGTTTGTTAAATTTAACTTAAGTGGATAATACAGTTTTGTTTGTTGTTTTTTTTCCACTGTATTATTATTTTTTTTTTTTTAAATACTCATTAACCCCTCCCCCACCACACACACACACACATAGATACATATCAGTAAACAACCTGTTATCAGGACCTTAATGGGACATGGAGATGATGGTCGGACACCTGGGCAGACCGTTTTTTGATCAAGCGCTGCCGCTCATCCCTAGTTTTGCTCAGTACTAAGATCTACGCTCTTTCTTTTCTGTAGACTACTTTCCGGAGCGCCGGCTGAGACATTATTGGTTTCATTAGACGACATATTGCAAGGATTACAATTATTATCACTGATAAAAATCACTAACAGGAGAGAATACAGCTGATCAACAAGCAAGAAGTGTATGTGTCTGACAAGAAGCAACCTGAGTGAGCACAGACTGCAGATACAGCTCCCTGGCGACTGGCTACAAAGGCTGGCTGGCCAAAAATGAGCCAATAGTGGCTTATATTGGAAGAGCCAGATAATGGCACAAGTTGATTATCAGGGTTATGGTTACATGTCTACTCTCTGTAGTTGTAGGTTTTCTTTCAGGTGCATTCCAGAAGATATTTGTTGAAATGCTTTCATTGTCTGGTCACAGTCATTTGGTCAAAGGCAAACAAATTCCAAATGTACCATCTAACAAATTTTTATTTGTTTTTAACAAAGCTTTAGATGAAGATAAGTTTGGGATTAGCACTTACCGGAGGTGGTGCAAAGAGCAGGGGAGACATCTCACATCAAAGGTCATCAAAGGACTGCAACAGGAAAAACTCGACGTAAGCCAGTGTTTCCTGGGACCTGTAGCTTTTCTGCCAATAAGTCGAGCTCTCACTGTAAGTGGTTCCATGTGGCCATGTTGTTTGGTAAATCTACGATGGCTTTCAGTTCAAAGTAAAATTTAGAATAATTTGTTTAAAATTTTAAAAGATGAAAATTCATTTACAGTTTGTGGGTAATATAAATCTTTTTAAAGAGTTTTTGTATTTGTTTATTATTTTTTTAATATGTTAATATGCAGTCTTAATTTGGTTTCAATGAAGTTTAATCTAAAATGTCAACCCCAATCAATTTAAACATATGCAACACCAAATATTGTACATCATTTTCTTATTTTCTCCACAACCATATAACAAAGCTGCAGAGAAATGGTCACTATCACGAGTTTATTGATTTTGGCACTGTATGTGTTTGAGGATGTAGTAGACATTTATTGACTTTATCGCAATATGCAGCTTTTGATGAACATCATAAATTATTTGAATTGATTGATCCTGTACTGACATACTTTCTTGAACAGCTAAAGCCAGTCAATATAATGTGAAGTTTACTCATCTACATCATACACATGCTACCATGAGCAACATCATTAATGATACGCTGCACTCTGTTTTAGTCAAAATAACTTTTTTCTTCTATTTTTGTTAATATGTTAAATGGAAGATTTAAAAACATGACAAAACCTGGCTGTGTTATTTATATTCTGATGCATGGAAAATAATTTACTGTCTACGCAATATCAGTAGCTATGCTTAGCTATATCAAATAAAAATTCAACAGTAAATGAATTGATTTTTCTTTGTGTTTCTCCGTTGTTGTAATTTGACAAGGGAGGTAATCATTTGCATAATACTAGATTATGCTTTCTGAAGTATGTGCAGGTTGTCAAAATGAAATTCAAATAGCTTTAAACATATACATGCACAAGTTATATGATGTTTGTATTGCAATGTTGAGAAAGTATAGAGATATGCGAAAATTCATCTTAAAATTATGGGTTGAGGGGGACTTGAATACATTCTTCTGAGTATATTTGAACTTCATAAGAAAACTGGTGAAATACAGTAATGTCTGCTTGTATTTTCTAAAAGTGCACAAAGGCCCAATTGATTAGTATTTGTGAGCTGTTGCATGTATATTTATAGAATACCTGACTATTCCTTACATTCAGGTAATTTTTATTGTGGAGTTTTCTATGCAGCTTTAGTAGTTCCTATAAATGTGTCATGAGCATTAAAGACAATATTATTTGTTTGTTTTATCTAATTACCAAAAATTACCATTGGTCATTAAGTGCATAAAGGGGAATTTTAATGATAAAACTTGTCTATGTAGAGTTATTATGATCTATACAGGTACACATGTAGTAATTGCTAAAATTGATTATGGTAACACATCACTTTCAAACAAAAGACTTACTGATGTCCTGAGAGAGAGAGAGAGAGTGTGTGTGTGTGTGCTTGCGCACCTGTTAGTTGTTGAAAAGCATTGTAAGTCAGCAGCCAATTAAGATTAGAAAGATTGCTTCCAATATCTGTTCTTCTGCAACATTATTTAGTGTCATTCTTCATGAAATAATTACTTTAATTTTTTTAACAGAATTTTAAAATCTTTAAAAAATCCAATAATAAATTATGGGTGGAAATGCTATCTGTTTGCTTTTTATCAAGAATTAGGGTGGTGGATGGATTGGGCCTCTTGAGTCCCTGATCAGTTTTGATGTTTTGTTCTAGTTGTCATGTAGAAATAAAGATGGTGCTGTCATTCAACTGAATATTTATGTAATATACCATATTTTGCTGGAAAGCACTTTTTTTCAGTTATTGGAAGCCATATTTTCTTTACATTGTAGAAAAACAAACAAGTTATGTGTCTTGATGCACAGAACAATGACTTACAGACAGATGGCGCTATGTGTATTGCTAAAATGCTATTAGAAAATGAGAAGATCAATCAGATGGTAAGCATATGATAGTTAAACAGTGAATTATCAAGCAAAATTTGATATGTTATGATTTTAAGGAACACACAAGGTAGTATGTTACAAGAAGTTAAACAAAAATAAAGGAAGGAAAAAATAAGCAAATAACATACAAATGTCTTCAACAGTTTCTCATACAGTTATGGTTCTTTATCAGTTACTTCACTGGGTGCTATTATATCAAAAAATAAAATGGCAAGTAAAATACATTTTTTTCTTTGGAAAAGTAAATGATTTTGTTGGGTAACATTTTTTCTAGGTATCTGAGAGGTAAAGTAAATCATTGATACAGGGATAGTAGTTTGACAAATTCAGCGTAACATCTGCAGCTTTGCTTGCGAATAAATATGACATTAACTATAAAATTGATAAATTATTTGTTTGGAAAATATATAAATATCATTAGAGAAGATTTTAATTAAATGATCAATTACACTCATTTATTTTAATTTTCTTTTTTTTTTTAAAGGATTTGTCCAAAAACAGTATTGGCACCACAGGACTAAAGATACTGGCGCCTGCTCTTATAGAAAATTGCCATCTTCAGTATTTAAATTTGTCCAGTAAGTAACAACATATCAATCTGTTGCTGGATGAGAGCAAAATAAAACCCATCACATTTTCTTTTAGATGGCACTCAAATAGCTTTATTTTAACCAAAAGAAAAAAAGTAATTTGCCACCATGAACAATCATTGTTCAAAGAAACTCGTTGAATTATTTCCCATGTAATTTTTGCTCATAAAAAAAAGAAAAAAAACTGGCTTAATCTAGGGAAATAAATAAAACTATAGTTGTGGGGTATCTGCAGTGATTTTCTCTTTTGGTCACACCAGGTTCATTTTTCCTCATACTCATGCATAAAAGTATTATAAAGAAAGCTAATTTTTCACCTTGTTGAACTATCATACTATACCGAAAGTTTGGGTCTGTTATGTGCAGCCATCTGGATGGACTTATTGGTCAGGTAAGCTAACAAAGCGAGGGATCATCAAGTTTCTAGTGAAGTCAAACATACTTCTATGACTGCTGCTGAATAGTTGCTCTCAACTCTCTCTCAGCCTCTAGGTTTAGTAAATCACATGGCATAACATGTGACTTCATAAATTTTCTTATATAGCAAAATCAGGAAATCTCATTTTATTTGTGTTTCTTTTTTTTTTTGTTCCTGTATAACAGGGAGAAAGAGTTTTCTTTATTTAAAACCAAAAATTGCATGAAAATTTTTCATAACCAATGTTATCATCCTTCTATAACAGCATTTGTAGTAAATAATTATTTCATATATATATATATATATATATAATTTTATATTTATGCCCATCATTAAGTTATTTCTTTAAAAAAATTTTATACCTTCACATTTTAATTAATTAAATTACTAATCAGGTAAACCCTGATTATATTAACTTGTGTGTTTTTAAAATTTACTTTCAAATTATCTCTTTTCATGTTATCATTAACTATACCCAGAAACCTCTCAGATGTCTTATATCTTAAAAAAATTTGTGATCTAAATCTTGGCTTTGACATTTAATTGCAACAACAGAGATAATCTCTTTACAATACCTCTGGTGACGGAGTGGAGTGCTGCAATCGTCTGCTATAGGGCCTGGTCTGGCACTTCTGGCTTTGGCAGAGAAATCCCTGCTAGAACGTTTCATTTTTAGATGTGGCAGGAAATTGGAGTGTCCTGAGGAAACCCAGCATGGCAACCAGCTGGTAAGTGAGAAGAAAGCTACCAGGATGGTAGTATACACCAAACCAACCCAATCCCTGACCAAGAATCAAAGTCTAGCACCCAGCCTTGCCACTCTTAACTACAGGGTCACCAGCAGCCTAAATTTGATTTAAGAATCCATACTGGCTGATCAATAGTGATCATTGAACTTCTGCTGTGGGTAATTACTTTGTCTTAAATTTTTCCTCCTTTTCTGATTGGAAAATAATGAAGCTCTTAATTTTTTTTAAAATGTGCATTCATTGAAAATCACAAAAAGAATTTTTTTTCTCTTTTTGACATCTGAATATCCTAATGATAGTGGCTGCTGGGATTAATGTCTCAAGGGTAAATTTTGTTTTCTTCTCTCATGAGCTGTTTTGCTTGGACTATCCCTTTTTATTCTGAATTTTCTTTTTTTATATATAAAGAATTTTTGTTAGATTTCTATTTTCACAGCATTTGACTTCTGCAGGCACAGTCTATGATTTGGAGGCCAAATTTCAGAGCAGTAACAATAGTTTATAATGAGAGAGAGAAAGAGGAAACTTATTGGTGATGCTTCACTTTAGCCTAAAGTGTTGGTCTAAAAATACATTTTAGAAACTTTTTAAAAATGACCAGCCACCTGGTACTGTTAAAAAGAGAATAGGAACACTTGCTGCAAAGCACCGTCATTGGATACCAAACGATTTCATCTCAGGACAAAACCTCTGATTGTTGGCAGTTGGGAAAGATCACGAAACTAGGCTATCTAGTTAGTTAGTCTATCTACTCACACAGTCGGGATCAAATGCCTAACCTACTACTACCTTCTACTTTAACATTCTTAACGTAACTTAACTTTCTTTTTCTTCAGACAATCAGATTACTGACGAAGCAGGCAAAAGTATTGCACAAATAATCAGGGTAAGTTTTGTGAGCCAATAACAAAAAATCTACCAATGTATCATGGATACCATAGCAAATAATAGAATTCTTGTTTATACATAACAAAGGAAACACAAAATCTAGAAAGCATCTGAAGTTCAAATCCTATGTTATCTACAGGTTCTACATCCATTTTCATCTTTCAGGTGCATCTTGCATTCATTCTGTTGCAGTTAGTCTCTTTATAAAAGATCTTATGATTATTGTACATTATAACAAATGCCATTGTTTTGTTGTAGTCCTCTTTCCCTTGTGCTTTTGATTGGAGAAAAAATTTGGGAAAGCGAAAACCTCTTACAGAACAGCAAGAGACAGGTTTTGAAGTTCATGCATACAATGATTAATTAAGACAGCTTTTCTGAAACATTGAAGGATTTAAAAATAGCCAGTTTTGTTTGTATAGTATTTACAAGTTCCAGCAATAATATTTATTATTATTATTATTATTATTATTATTATTATTATATTATTATTCTTATTATTATTATTAGTATTATTATTATTATTATTATTATTATTATTATTATTATTTATTATTATTATTATTTTATTATTATTATTATTATTATTATTATTATTATTATTATTATTGTTGTGTTGTTGTTGTTGTTGTTTGTTGTTGTTGTTGTTGTTGATTGAATTCTCCATAATGGTTGAAAATCTCCCAGAAAAAAGAAACAACTTTCTCTAAAAATTTTTCAATTCTGAAGCAAGATGCTATTGTTGTACAGTTACCAATGATGTGTAGAAGAATTGCACATTGAGCACAGACTGCATCTCTATTTTTTTTCTTCTGGCCAGCAGTCATGATATATTGTTTGAACTGACATACCAACATCAGCATATAAGGCATCCATCCACTAGAGAGAGAGAGAGAGTGTGTGTGTGTGTGCATGTGTGGCATGCCTACTACAGAGTATCTACTGGAACTCTTCATCTTTTAGATGTGGGAGAAAACTGGAGGAAACCCACAAGGCTGGCTGGTTTTCTTTTGTCTATAAAAGTAAACAAAACCATGTTTTTAATCTTTTTTTCTCTCAAATTTTGAATTCTTGTAACAAACATTTCCTCACATAAAGTACCATAATTCTTTTTGGAAATTATAATAAAATACAAACAGTTAGGAACACATTTGAAAATTGAGCAGAAAAAAATGATTTGGAAATATTATCCTACAAGTGCAAGGAAAGAAAGGGGGGAAATGTGGGATTCTTTACCAAAAGAAAACAGCAAGTAAAGCATTGTTTTGTTTTCAGAGTTGTCTTTCTTATTTTTAAATGATTTTGCACACATCATATGATTTAGTTAAATTAGACTTAAATGAAACAGAAAATAAGCAAAAGTGGAATTTGATTCATTTCTATTGTTTTTATTTCTCATTTGCAACAACACCAAATTAGTTTTGTTTAACTCTTTGGTAAAACAGAAACTCTCAAGTGATGTGACACATTGTGCTTCCACTTCTAACCTCACCATCTAGGGTTTCAAGACATGTAGCTCACACCATGCCAAATGGAAACTTTTTTGCATATTACACAAGAGATTTCTGTTAAATTACAGGTAAACACTTCTATTGTGGAGCTCAATTTGAGTTACAATAAACTTGACCTAGTTGGTGTTCAGTACATTGGAAAGGCTTTAGGTAAGTTAACAGCTATGTCAATATGAAAATTTTTTGTTTTTAAAAAATTTTTCAATTCCACAATAGCTCTGCATATTGCTTTACTTAAACCAGTAGGTTTTTTTTGGTTGTTTTCCCTGTTTGATTTTGTTTTAGAAACTAACCGGACTTTAGAATGTTTGGACCTCAGTTATAACTGCATACATTCAAAGGGAGCTGTAACACTGTCCCAAGGCATGCAGGTAAATTAATTTGGTCAACACTTTTATAGCACCTTTTTTGTGAACTTGTTGGTCCTGCCACATACATTTTAAATTTAATGGCCACTTCATAATTTCCTTATTGACGTACAGATAGAAGAAAGATAAATAATTTATTGTGGTAGACAAGATATCCACACCTTTCCTCTGTTGTAGAAATTTTTACAATACCTATTTCATGCACTAATGTATTTTTATTTCAAAGCAACTGAGCTTGAAATCTGAATATTTGCTAATAACTAAAAAAACATTTCCTCAATGCAGTGCTATGAAAACTCATGATTAGGTTCATCCCCAACTTCTGAACATTTAGTTATCCAAATTAGTGTGGTAGATGGAGTAAAACTCAAAGAAAAGATAATGGATGGAAAGAAGCTGTGCTAAAAAAAATAAAAAGTGAGAGATTTTGAAGATTGACAGACATTTTAGAAACTTCTGCTTGGAGGCAATAAGGAGTTTTCGGAATATTGCATTGTGGGAAGATTTTTGAACTACCAGCAGACAGAAACCAGACTTATATTGCACACACAGCTAATTATATATATATATATATATTTAATTTATTTTGTTTCCTCTTAAAATAAATTGTATCAAGCCATTTTGTTCTGTTTTCAAAAAGTTTACAAAAGATGCTCATTCATCTATTGGTCAGTAATTGTGTGAAGCAGCTGCTATATATACTGTGTATTGTGATGCCTGACTTTTATGAATAATTTCAAAAGAATTTTAGTGAGTTAGGACTTTCGGTACTTTACAAATCTATATTGGCGATGCCATAGCTTTCCTATCAAGGAGACTGCAAAAACCTTAGTGTGGGGGTCATAGCAGAGTATAGTCCTCTACATATTAATGTGTTCTGACACCAACTCTTTCTTTGCTTTCTCTTCATTGGAGCTCAGAAACATGGGAAAACAGTAGCCAAAGTATAAATATTAAAAAAATTTAATTAAATATTTTATACACATATTTGATAATTTGTGATTAAGGTTTAGCTTCAGAACAGAATCATTAAAAAAAAAAACCAGCTATATTTGTAAATTGTAGGATTTTTTAAAAATGTATTTAACTGATTATGGTACATGTGCTATTTCATTTGTTTATTTAATTATTTATTTATATTGAAAATAAATTTATTTACACAAAGCATTTTAGTGTAAGTTTCCTATGTTCTCTCTTAATTTATTTATGTGGAAAAGGCTTAGATATTTTGTGAAATGTTTTTTCAAACACTTATATGATAGCAAGGTGGTTGTGTGTATATATAACACAGAGATTGGTCTGAACATAACCAATTCCATTGGATATCAGAAATGACTAAACCTCTGTCAAGACCTGGAAGGAATTCCTACAGACTTCAAAAATATTTATGCATAATTTTGTTTTTAAAATATATAAGCATACATGGAAGAGAGAAATTCTAATATTCCTAATATGTCACTATGATTTATCTGTGTTCAGCTCCGCCTGGAAGTGCTTTCTTCTTTGACTATTACAAATGCTGCCTCTTTTGAAGGTAAACTCGTGCCTTCGCTCACTGAATCTGTCCGGAAATGGGTTCAGCTACGAAGGGTCATTAGCTCTGTCTATGATGCTAAAAGACAACACCATCCTGGAAGAGCTAGATGTGTCACGTAACAGGATCACCTGGAAGGGGGCAGAACTGCTGTGCAAAGGACTGAAAGCCAACAAGACGCTGCAGAGGTTAAGGGTATTTAAAAAAAAAAAACAGACAGATTTCACTTTCTGGTTATTTTTTAACAAAATAATGTAAAAAATAAAAAAAATAAATCTCTTTAACCAGCAAGCAGATGCGGGTATGATGCTGACAGTTGGAGAGTCAAGGGGTTGTCTTTAATCTCTTATGTGTACTTCCTTTCCCCTCCCTGCACTTCCTGTCAAATGGGCATCTGTTTTGGTTTGCATCATATTTTTAAATTTCTAATCCCTGAGTAGTCATAATATGTTCACACACAGCTTTTTTATTACTGGGTACACACAAAAAGCAGATAATTCATCAAAAATTTAATTTTAAATCAGAAAAATTATTATTTATATTTCAGTTTGATAACTTGTACTACTACTACACTATCCTAAAAAAGATTATTAAAAGAAAGAATATAATAATTCCATATTTTTTAAAATTGTTTCAATTTACTCCTCCTAGTTACCATGTTTTGTGGTCTATAAATTAAATCTTTTCCCTTTTATGTTCATTTATATATACTCGTGCTAACAGTGATCACATAGAAATGTGAGGAAACTGTTTGAAGGTGAAATTATCTTGTTAATTGGTCATTCTAATTAGTTGGTGTTTTCAGATTTGGAACTGAAATAATACAACAGGGTACACAGGTATTCAACAACTAAAGAAATAATTTTTTTGTTTACATATTATTGCTTGTTAAATATTATATATATATATATATATATTTTTTTTTTTTAATAGTTATCAGGAAATCCTTTATCTACAACTGGCTGCTTGGATATATTAGAAGCTATTGGTGATGATAACTGTGGCCTCATCTGCCTAATCATTGAGGTAGAGCAATTTTATTTGTTTATTTATTATTATTTTTATTATTATTATTATTGTTGTGTTGACAAACTTTTTTTAATGGTAGATACTCAAGAAGCCATGTTTTAGCCTGATGCTGTCACTTGAAATCATATTTGTCACTCTGCGGTTAAAGCTGAATTTTAACTTATAAATGAACTTTTTGGCTGCAACATTAATCAATATTATAATAATAATTATTATTAAATTCATGAAAATCTTTCCCACAAAATATCTTCATGCTTCAACCAAATACTTTAGTTGAAACCACGTAGAGTTCCATACTTAGAGCTGAATGCTATCCCAAAATGCCTTTTTAGAATTGGAAAAATAACATATAAAGAATTACTTTATACCATAAATAAATTAATAATAATAATAATAATGCCATAAGAGAAGTGTTTAATATGGACAGCAGACACTGGCTGGCCATTCAGAATTGGATTTTTTCTCTTCGCCTGCAGTAAGTAATTTCTGCCCTTGGTGATATGCTGAAGGATATTGACACAAACGTTGCCGACATTGCTCTTGCTGAATCAGGTAAAACATGAATAAAACTGTTGAGAAAATATTTCCACTTGTGAAAGATGAAGACCAGCTGGTGCAAGAAAGTGCATTATTATCTCTTGGTCATCTCAAAGACCAGTGACCAGTTTCTGTTCTTATGGTCTGATGGAGAGATGATTTTATACCAGGTGTGTGAGATGATGCTTGCTTATTAGCCCTGAGACAAACAAACACATCCAGATGACAGATCTGCTCATATTATTATTATTATATTATTATTATTATTATATTATTATTATTATTATTATTATTTAGTGAATCTCTATATTAAATTATTTTCTTAATTGGCAGTAATTAGCCTGGGATTTTTATTTGAAGCAAAGTTTGTCCTCCAACAAGAATTTTGAGATGAATAACCATTTTTTTTTTTTGCAATGCTACAGCTGTAAGAAACTAACTATGTGTTGTTTTTTTTGAAAATTTTTTTAAAAATACTCCATATTAGTTTGTTTTTTTCTGTTTTTCTTTTTAGCTCCCCTGGCCTGAAATTCATATGATCTGCCCCCCACTAGTTTCTCTTTGGTACCGTTTCACCATTTTAGCTTAGTGGTGTAAACTATGTTGGGTGATAATTAGGATCTTTTCAGCATAGATAATTGGGGTGGCTGTTTGTTGGTTTTATTCACTCAACATTCTGTTGTATACATACACACATATATATGAATTTTGGGAATTAAATTTTGTGCTTTTCCAGAAACTTTAGATGTGAAATAGCTTTAAAAAAATTAATCAATTGGTCATCAGTTCTCACCGTCACTATTACAGTTACCTCATTTTATTTCAGTATAAACACATTGGCTACATTCCTTTAATAACCAATTAATAGTTAATGTCTCCCTTCAATAACTATTTTAGTTTTACTGACTATCTTTCTTTGGTAACTGACAGAAATTGGTCAGTTACCTTTGATGAGCAGCCTTTTGGAAAGTCTTTTCTTTTCTGGGAGCATAGAAGATGCAGAGCTTGAGCAGATCTCACAAACTTTCTACTGTTTGAACTCATAACCACAGCACAAAATAATAAAAACAACATCTATCTACTTACTAGCATGAATAGATTCATCTTCTTACTTTTGGAATTGTCTGTGTTGTCCTTGAACATTTTAGGAAGAGAATTAATTATGAAGCTTTTGTATTGATAACTAGATATGTTAACAAATTCTTTTCTACTTTGTTTTTTTATTGCAAGAAACAAATTTAGAAATCTTAGTCCTCAAGGAGCAATTTTGAGCTGAGTACATTTATGCAGAAAGCAGCTATCTAATTGTTGGCAGTAGCAATTTGCATAAATTGAGATTACTAGACTCAGATTAAAAAAATTCTGCAGCTACTTATAAGTTCTAATATTGTCTGGAGAACACAGTGAAAGATTGTTTTTTATTATTATTATTATTATTATTATTATTATTATTATTATTATTGTTGTTTGTTGTTGTTGTTGTTGTTGTTGTTGTTTGTGTTTTTTTTTTTTTTTTTTTTCAAAAATTATTAATCACACACAAAGCAGCTTATTTGTGTTTGTCCATTTATGTCTCGGGAAATTACATTTCCACATTATGTTAACAAAAGATTTATGGGCAAGTATTTTAATTTAAATTAAAATCTAGAATGTTCTGTGTTTTTAAGGATATTCCAGTCATTGCTGAGTTTGAGCTTCTGGCTGCAGCTATTAAGCAAAAGAGAAACTTCACACATGTTCATGGTGGATTGGTAACTTCACATGATGTACTTGGAGAGCGGAAAGGTGGGGAAACACTTTACGGTATCTGAAAAAGCCCAGAGATCTAATTCATTAAAACTCCAAGGGCAGTATGCTACAAATAGCACCATGAAAATGATGCAACTTCCTTTGGTGTGTATGCAGTCTGAAACACATTTATATAACTGATTATTAAGAAAAAGTTCTCATGGGGCAATACTATGGAAGCCTACACTATCAGTGATAGCAGAACTCAGCTAAAAGATGACTGCTGCCCGAAAAACATTCTGAAGTTAAGAGAAAATTCTGAACATTATAAGATGCAATGATACTGTACATTTTAGAAAAAAGCAGGGGATGTTTAATTTTGGGATGGGGAAGTATTTCTGGCATACAGCAGGGATGAAGAAAACAATCAGAGTGTTAATGGACAGTATGAAAGACTGGAGGGCACATTCTCCAACAAAATACTGAATCCAAGATGGCAAGCATCACAGTTATTGTGCAGAGGTTCACATTTCTAAGTTTGAACTGCAAAGACATAAAGAATTTACCATTTTCAAATCAAAACAAATGAGAAGAGATGAAATTAAAGATGACAGACTGGTAACAGAAAGGGAGGTTTGAGCTATAAACATGATTAGTGAACACAAACTAGAGAAGTACAGACCTTTAAACTGCATGTGCACTGGATGCTAGATCATGGAAATTTTTTAGAACTGTTTACACTGCTCTGCAAATATGACCATTTAGACAGAGTAGTGAAGAGAAGTCAACAGCTACTCAAATCAGGGAAATATGTGCAATAAACATTTATATCAAAAATAGTCATGAACTAATCATACAGGTAACTGAATCATTAATTAAGCGGACTGCAGCAGATGAAGTATGAGAAGCTGTCTTGTTTTCTGTACGTCTGGACACAAAAACAAGAAATTTTAGTGAAGGACGAGGATGTCTAGGAAAAGTTGCTAGCTGCAGTAACCTGTACAAATTCCTCAGGAAAAGGGTCTTTTTGAATGTTTGAAAAAAGTGCTGGGAGGAAAATGGTTTGGACATAACTCAATGCTTTGCTAATGCAACATGAGCAGCAAATATGCTAGGAATATACAGCAGTTTTTCAACTTGGTTAAACAATGAATCACCAGGACAAACTCATGTCTGGTTTTATAGTCATATATCATATCTTGAATTAGTGATGCAACTTGATCACCCATTTCTGCAACATCACTGTTAAATGGGATTGCTGTGTTTTTTAGAGAATCTTATTAAAGAATAGATGTGTGGGACCAAATCAGCAAAAAAGGCAGGCAATTCTGAGTACATACCGTGTCCATTGGCAAAATGTTGGTGGGCAAAGGATGCAGCACTGACTAAAATATTTGGTTCATTGGAAAACCCACAAAGTTTGATATACATTGATGTGATTATTTCCCTAGACATGAAAGAAGAATCAGGAGAAACCTCTCCTGGTTTGCAAGCAAAGTCTAGGTCTTACAAAAACGTGTTTCTAAAATAATAAAATAACCATGGCAGTCATTTATCTACAGATCCTTAAATTTACAACACCTTTATCTATATATCTGCAAGCAGGTGAGATACATCTGCTAAAAGCTCATCAATTGGTGATGGGTACTCTGGATTCAGTTGGAAAAAAATTTTAAAAATACAGCAGAACAGTGAAGAGATGAAAATTAGATTTACAGATTTTATTGATTGGCCAACAGATGAACTTGAGAAGCAAAGCTCACAAAAAATTATTGCTGTCCAGTTGTTGTTTTCAGAGAAAAGGATGCCTGAAGTAGGTGTGCATAACAGGATATTAGACACACAACTATTGAAAGTTTAAAAACAAGATTCAAGAAAACTGGGGTGTTCTATGGCGATCTGGCCTGTTTGTTTTTTTTTGCACAGTTTGTAGAGATAAAGGCATCTTTGCTTCATGATGTACTTCAAAGGCTAAGTGAAACACTCGTGAAGTTTGATGAGCAAGTAACCAAAAAACAGATGTGATCAGAGCTTGTAAGCATGGCAAAAGACTGGAATAGGCTAAAAAGTTCACTGCCCAAGGAACCAAGAGGCAAGTTTTGACCATACAGACATTAAAATTACAGAAATAGAGTACCATGAGAAGCAATCTGTGTGTAAACAATGTCACAATTGTGCAATGTGTGTTTTACCTTAATCTGAACCTTTTCAGTGAGACATACCCAAACTTTGGTCTAACATACAAATATCTCCTAACATTTTCAACAACTCATATGGTGTGTGAAAGAATTTTTTTTAATGTTTGAATTGATCAAAATCAGGCTGAAGAGTATCCTGGGGAATGCTGACTATTTGGAAACATTTCTATTGATGTCCATGGAAAAAGTACATTCTATATCATATAGGCCCTGATGCAGTTATTGTTAATGTATCATTGACAAGTTAATTGTTACACAAGGAGCTATCTCTATCTGCAATAACCCAACAATTGTATTATCATTATTATTTTCAGATAATGTCATACATACTGGGTTTTCAGTTTGGTGTATATGTATGGTGCTATTTTTGTTTAATTAGTGTTTTTAGTTGTTTTGTAGATAAGCAGTACATACAATTGTACAGTAAGCAGATTTACAAATATATTTTATGAGAATATTATATAAATATGTGACTTCTTTGTAATTGTCAGCAAATCACCATGGCAGTAATTGAATAAGTAGTAGGAATTGGGTTATTAAAAATGTGATCAAAAGATTACTTTTGGAAGAATTCTATCAGCTATTGGTACTTGACTTTAATGATATTTATTGATGCAAATTATGTGCTGCAAGTTCTCTAAAAAAGGCAGCAAGTGCACATTAAATACCATTATCATTTTCTGTCAAGATTCTATTCATATGAAAACTCAAATGTAATGGGACACCAAAATAATTCCTCTGAATCCATTATCACATTCTTTAGTTATTGGTTAGTTGTTTTTTTTTTTTCAATATCTCTCAGTGTTCACACGTACATACTTTGTACTGAGAGTAATAAGCCCTGATTACCAAGATAACCACTGTTGGAACAAGCCATGAAATTTTGTTCACATTAACATTACTGGTATTCTCACTGTTCTACAAGCACTCCAAATGGAGTCTACAACAGGTAGTGTGTTAACACAAAGAGGGTGTAAGCTCTCTAAATTTTTGTGGGCAACCGCAGAATGCATAGAGTTAGTCTAGCATTGGAAAGGTGTTTGAGCCTAATGTGATGAAAAAACGTTTTGCAATGGGGTTTGGTCAACTGGAAGCAAAGGTTGGAAAAGTGTGACACTGGAAATGTGGACTATTTCTTCCAGGTTTATATGTTTGTGTTAATAAAACCACAGGTTTGTCCAAACAGTGGTTTTCTCTTCTGGTTATTAATTGTGGATCATTACTTTTAGTACATCCCTTATATATATATATAAAATTTAAAGTATAAATTAAGAAATACAGTGAAATTTAATATGCATGGATGAAGAGAAAACCCTGCCTTGAAAAACTAACAAACATTAAATTTTTAATAGTATTATTAAAGAGCAAAATCTGATAAGATTTTCAGCAAGAGCTAGTTGTTATCCTACAATCTTGCAGTTTTAAAATAAGTCTAATCTCTTTCTTCCCAAATGTTTTTTAAATCATTCTGGTGAACAAACTTAAATGAAACTCAAAGCAGATTTCCCTTTTTTTTTTAAAAAAATTCTTAGAGAAACGTATTGTTCCAATGCAACGTGTTATCAATTACCTACACAAAGAGGGCATTCGTCCATTAGAACTACTGCGGGACTTTGACAAGGAGGCCAAGTTAAAGATAAGCAGTGCAGCTTTTATTGACCGACTAAAGGTGAAGTATTACAATAGAGTATGCACATACACCTAACTTACTACATAATGTTTATCTTAGTTGTGGACTAATGTACACTCAACTTCCCATATTACTTACTTACTGAGTTTATATAAAAATGTCTGTGTGCAGTTTGTGTATACAATGGTGACCATAATTGTGCACTCACCAATAAAATATGTCATATTTCATATGTAAATCAATCTATTAGTGTATATAGTTACATGTATATAAACACATGACTATCAGAAAATCCATGTACATTTAAAAAAATAACTTTTTTTTTCTTTGAGATATTATCCTCATCTGTACTTGATTAATTAATTTTTTGTAACTCCACAGTTATGGCAACCAGGGTTGTATATATATTATAAATTTGTTTAAAATTAGCTGTTCCTTTGTCAGACCTGCTCACTGTTGGATGTGGCTAGTTTATCAGCTACATTATAGGATAAGAGTGCAGTAGATATAATTAATTGTGTACAGTTTAAGCTTCCTAATCACTAAATACTTTAACTCAACAGATACCTGATTTACAGGTACTATGATAAATATCTCAATATGTATTAATTATGCCTTAATGATTTGTTGATGGTTTTGAAAAGAGAGAGAGTAACAGTATTGTTTTGAAATGAAGAGATCCTTGTTTATATTTCTTTTTAGTATTAAATATTAGTACAGATATTTGATTTAAAATACACAGTAATTGCATAACTTTAGAAAAACTTACAATAAGCAAAAACAGTTACTTGAAGAAAGAGGTAATTTTTACTGCCATCTGAAACTATGTTGAAAATTGCTCATTTTATAAGTGTTATTTGTCCATAACATTTGTTTTTTTGATCTCTACAGAAATGCCATATCCAACTTTATCAATTTGAAATGAAACAACTTGCAGAAATGATTGCTTCAGAAAATTCAGTTTCACCAGAGAACAGTGAAACCATTGACTACAAGTATGTAACATGATTTTTAAAAAAAAATGAATTCAGTGGTGAAAACACCACCAAAAACATTTCTAAAATCCCTGTAATGAGTTTCCACATTAATATTAGTCCTTCCTGACTAGAAATATGCTAATCGATTCAAATCTGTTGATTTATTTAATCTAGGAGAGACAGGTTGCAGAAATGTCTTCTTAATTATTGGTGGGCAGCAAATTGTTTCAGATTCCATACTTGCACAACTTCAGTATGATTACAGACATAAAACTTGCTTATAATGTTGCAGATCTATAGAAGGGGTCTTGTTATTCATCCATGAATACATATATTGAAAGTAGCTGCATATGTAATCTGAATCTGGTTTTCTGTGTCTGTTAATAATTTAGAAAACCTTCCCACAATGCATTGCTATGAAAACCCATGACTGCCTACAAGCATAAGTCAATAGTATGCCCACCGATCTTCAAAAACTGATTCAAGGCAAATTCTGTTGCTGCTATACTTTGTGCCAAGAAACATCTTATATTTTCTTTTCTTTAAGCATTTTATTTCATCTGCCATATAAAGTTGATAGCTAATGGCTCAGCAGCAATCAGTAGTATTCAGAATCTAAGATTTTTTTGGTATTAATAGCATTGCATTGTGGGAAGGTTAGTAAATTATCAGCAAAAACAAACCAAATACAGATTGCAAACAGTCACTTCAGGTACAGTACATACCTATACCAGTCTTATTGGACTACATTTGCAGACCCAGTATGCTAAATTAAAGTTTTAATTAATATCACATTATTCATTGTTGATTTTCATACTGTTCTTATTTCCCATGATTCCATTACCTAAATTCTGTTGTGGTTGAGAACATCTTCATTTTTATTCATTAAACCTGTGTGTCAACTTTGGCATATGCCATCTGCCAGGAACTCCTCCATTGATGTCATTCCTAAACCAAGTGAAGGATGGCAGGGTGTGTTGTTTAGCTACATGTCTACTGCAGAAAGTCCCTACCAGAACCCTACATTTTGCATGTTGGGAGAAACCCATGTAGCTGGCTGATGAACATTTTTTTTTTCATGCTGAGAATGAGACTTAAGTGCTTCAGTGATGTCTTCACTTTTATTGTATTTTAAAATTGTGAAGAAAAAAAAAATTGAATTCTGTAAATTAAATTCAAATAAATTCTGAAAGGGGCAGTTGCCATATCATCAGGGAAAAGGGAATTTCTGTTTTTTTTAAAACTATTTTATTTTCATTTTCCTTCATTACAACATAATTAAAGATTTGAAATATCTACGAATTTATACATGTAATACAACCTTCTCATATCAGTGTTACAAAGAGCAGTATGCAGTCAGCCTGGTTTGATTTCTGTAACTTATTATTTTATTTTTCTTTATAAGACCAGGCCAGTTATCCTAGTGCTCACTTCCTTTCACATATATATCTTTTATTTTAATAACTTCACTGTCTTGCAGTTACAGCCAGTTTCTTCTGTCACTTCAAGAGAGGGCTGTGGCATTTTAACAAGTTGTCTCCCTTTTAGGAATAATTGCAGTAAAAATGAAATCTCACTACTATTGTGTCTGTTTTTCAGAAAACTGATTGATGCCATTGTTGATCATCAGCTAGAGACTCGAGAGGAGAAGAAAAAAGATATTCATAAAAAACAGAAAATGAAAGCATATCATGTAAAAATTCTCAACCCACCTTTACCAAAGGATGAAAAGAAAACTGATGAAACAAATACCAAAATTAAATAAAGTGACTCTCTTGAATAATTCACACCATATTGCCACTTAACATCTCTGACTGATGACTTGATGGAGACTGGAATTTTACTAGTTGAAAAGAAAGAAAAGGGAAAGATTATTTTTCTCTACCCTAGAAAACATAAAAAAAACAAACTATGTAACATACTATATGCTTGTTTGTTTGTTGTTTTATCAAGCAACACTACACAATCAAATATGCTCCATAATACCCATCTTTTTAATTTTTACTACCTCAGTGTCTGAAATTTACAACCCATAATTCTATTTTCTTTCTGGGTAATTTGTACTTAATATTTCCCCACTACCTTAAGAATGTTATCAGATAGAATATAACGAGTAGATTTGTATCTATTATTATTATTTTTTGTTAAATTAATTTGCTTACTTACATAAAGCTCTCCTGATTAATTTTGTTATTAATCTAAACCAGACATCAAAATTGAATCATGAACATTAAGCTTGGAAATGTTAGTAAAAATCTGAAACTTTTCTGTTGAAACCAGTGAAACGCATCTTGTTGATTGTTGGGGGGGGGATTTTTGGTCAAACCAAAATGGCCACATGTTTGCTACATTCCATGCTTTTACAAAGTTTGTAGAGAATATGCCATCTATAACGAGTAAGAGGGAGCTCATTGTAGGATAAAATAGTTTGCACCTTGCAAACATTTTGTGGAGGGGTATATTCAATCTATTGATATTTTAAAAAATGTTATACTACTATTTCCTGTTGTTGTTCTGATTGATATAATTTGATAATTTCACAGTAACTTTGTGTCAAAACAGCAACGAAAAAGTGACTTTTTAAAATAAACCCCACAAAACTGTTTTATTTTTAAAAATGGCAAATATAAAAATATAAATTGTATCACAAAAAAAATATCATGTCAATGTTTCTTATCTTACATAATCTAAGGGGAAATAACTCATCTGATTATATATATGCGGTGTTCTAAAGAAGTTAGTGCCTATTTTAATGAATTACAATAATTTTGATTTGCTAAGTGAAAGAATTTAAGTTGAAACAGATTAAAACGTGCTGAAGGTATGTATTTTAATTCTTGAATTCTATGATTAAGTGATTATAATTAACAATAAAAATAGTCTTTGTTATCATCAGCATTATATCTCTCATTAATATTAGCCATTGTTCCTCAAAACCTTACAAAGGGAGATAATATTTTTTCAACATGTTAAAATGCACGTTTTAGCAAAGTTACACTAGCTTTCAAAACAACAATCTGAGTCTTAGTTACATTACAGCACCTTTATTTTTCTTGTTAAAAAAAAGTTGCTTTAATTACTTAACTTTTAAAAAAAAATGAGGTACAATTACTTAGAGGTTTTAAAATAATTAAACACGTTTACTCTACTGAAAGGAATCAATATGCATAATGTACGATGGATTTCGTATGGCAAAGGCGTTAGCGAAGCTTCAAATGTTTTGCGAAATTAGAAATTATACAGAGAAACCATGAACTAGAAGGAAGTCGGTTTGTGAGACCATTTACGTATACGATCACTTTTGCTTTACCAACATTGTATATACTGTCCGATGAGCCCCCCCCTATAGCGGTCAAATAATGCAAACTTTCAGTGACTAAGCAATAGAAGCTTGCTGTCGTTCTTAATGAATCAACGCTGCATAAACTGGATGAAAAATGTTGCTGTAACTTTTATTTCAATTTAAATGTTGAAATCTGGCTGTACCTTCCATGCATTCACCAACTTAACATTGGGAAAGAAACACCAACGTTACAGATATCTAGTTTTATATGACCCTTATAGATAATATCTTTGTAGCCTGAACCCCACTATACATGTATATATATATTATCATTATTATTATTTTATACTTCCAATATTTAGATGCTCAACTAAATCTCCTGGTAATCTTCGATATGCAAGGGCGGGAAGGAAGTATAAGTTTGTACTAATCTCTCAATACAAATAAGATCCTTTACTCTAATGAAATAAATATATTAACTTATATATATAGTTCTTGATTGCTATTGCTACTGTTTGAATAGTCTTAACCTAGAAAAATACTATCAGAATTTTAAAGATTTTTTTGTAATTTTACAAAGATATTCAATTCAGAACTAAACCTCTCTCTCACTCTCTCTCTGTACTGACATCAACTCTCTCTCTCTCTGTACTGACATCAACTCTCTCTCTCTCTGTACTGACATCAACTCTCTCTCTCTCTGTACCGACATCAACTCTCTCTCACTCTCTCTCTCTGTACTGACATCAACTCTCTCTCTCTCTGTACCGACATCAACTCTTTCTCTCTCTGTACCGACATCAACTCTCTCTCTCTCTGTACCGACATCAACTCTCTCTCACTCTCTCTTTCTCTCTCTCTCTCTGTACTGACATCAACTCTTTCTCTCTCTGTACCGACATCAACTCTCTCTCTCTGTACTGACATCAACTCTCTCTCTCTCTCTGTACCGACATCAACTCTTTCTCTCTCTCTGTACCGACATCAACTCTCTCTCTCTCTGTACCGACATCAACTCTCTCTCTCTCTCTCTCTGTACTGACATCAACTCTCTCTCTCTCTCTGTACCGACATCAACTCTCTCTCTCTCTCTGTACCGACATCAACTCTCTCTCTCTCTCTGTACTGACATCAACTCTCTCTCTCTCTCTGTACCGACATCAACTCTTTCTCTCTCTCTCCATCCATCCATCCATCTCTCTCTTTCTCCTGTTCAAATATCTTATTAAAAATGAGGTCGCTCGAATCTAGTTATATAACTTAACATTTCAAAAGAGAGAAAGAAAGTGCTGTCATGGCTACAAGATAGGTTGCAAGTTTTACTCCCCATGAGACAATAACGGGGCCAGCCAGTGTGTGTTGCCGAGAGTTTGGGCAGGAGTACTGTACATCATCAGTTCGACTTATTTAAATATAGGAGTTGGAAAGTCATATATTTTTTTTTTTTAAAAGCAGCCTTTAATTTATTCGACCACCAGCAGGTTTTAATTTCAGCACCTAGTGACACCCTTCCTGCTGGTGACCGGGCGGAATTCGCGCTCCGGGTCCGGAAAGTCCCGACTTGCCAGACGACCCCCCCTCCCTCCTCACTCGGAGGGCTGCGCCGACCAAAGTTACCGCCCATGGTCTTTCGCGTCGCTCCAGCAGGTAGAGGTCGCCGCCGTTCATGCGCAGTGTACCTTAGCAGCGGATAGCGCCTATGGAGACGTAAGAAGGCGGCAAACATCGGCCGCTTCTCGAAACGCTCGACAACAAATGGAGCAAGTTGCTTGCGGATAACCTTCGAGAGTCGATCCGAACAGTAACCGTTTGCATCCCTGACCCTTCGCATTCGGCGGTGCCTACACCCGATGAAGTGAAAAGTCCCCAGGTAGGTGGAAATTGCTGCACAACAATCTCGGCGCTGCTTCTCCCTCCCCTCTCTGTCTGCCTGCCCGCCCGCCCGCCCGGCTTCGCTGAGGTCCTCTCAGCGCCCTCCTCTCCACGGTTGGCCAGTCCGAGCCGGTCGCTGCTTTCCCCGAGAGAATTTCCACTGCGCATTAACCATCTGGCTCGACTTCAGGCACACGACAGGCTAACGCAGGGAGGTGCCTTGTCCGGCTTTGATATTCCCTCTCTCTCTCTCTCTCACGCAGCAGGCAGACAGTCACCTGGATCAGATACTGAGGCCCCGGGGGGGGGGGGAGGAGAGGTCCTTTGGCGGTGTATGTTTGTGTGTGGCGGCCGGGAGATTACAGTTAAAACAAAGCATAAACAAAACCCGTATCTATTTCGAACATTAAACCAACAACAGCAACCATGACGGGGGTCAGGGTGAGATTTATTATCGTTATTGGAAAATTTGAATTGTTCGTTGATTTTTAAAAACTTTAGAATTTATTATTATTATTATTATTATTATTATTATTATTATTATTATTATTATTATTATTTTAGCATGCTTACACTGTATGTGTGGTGGTGTTAACCCTTTCTAAAGTTGCAAAGCGGACCTCACAGACCTTTTCTTGAGATCAGACATCATATCCATACTAGAAATAGCTTTGTACAGTATATAAATACCTCAGAATTAAATTACATATTCTTGGGTTCTTTGATTTAATAATTGCTTCTTCTTCTTCTTCTTCTTCTTCTTCTTCTTCTTCTTCTCTTCTTCTTTTACATTAAAAGATTTTTACTTACATATGCGATTTTAAAGATTTCACACTCATCTATGGTGAAAGCGCTTAATCTGTTAATGTTATATTTGGATTTTTCCTTTTTTTTATAAAACTGAGGAAAATACTTTAGTGTGCCATGCTCCTTGTACCTCCAAAGTAAACTTGTTTGCTGTTGTTCCTGTTTTATTCAAACTACATTAAAAAAAAAAACACACAAAAAACAAGCAATTGAATAAATGTGGAGATGGAAATCAAAAGGTTCATTAAGATCTCTTGCATGTCAGTAATAATGCACTCATTTCCCTTTTCTCTTTTGCACATTTCATTAGATTAGTTTTATACTAACCATCTTCATTAAAACAAGATTCCCATTGCTTAAAAATTGGAATCATGGATTTTCTAAAATTTCAATTCATTAGTAAATTTATATCACCTACTCTAACTGCATCTGCATACAGGAATTTTTCCATTGTAGATATTCTGACAGATGCAATATACTGGGGATGTTCGATTGAAATCATGCTGAAACTAGAACCATCTTAATTGTATCCAACCAAGTTTCATTTGAATGCCTTCACACATTTCTAGCAAAAGACTGTATAAAGGGTTGTTGACTGTCTAACTTCATTTACCTATTCCCCATGTAGTTTTACCTTGACCCCTTTAAAAATTTGTTGATGTTGAAACCTTGAATGTATGTCAACATATATAATAATACTGATAATTCATTATTCTGATTTAGAATACATTGTGACATCTTATTTCTAGTATTAGAAATTAAAAAAAATAAATATGTATTTAATTAATTCATGAGCTAGATACTATACATGATCTATTAAATTGTATGAAAGGCAAGCTTAAACTAGTTAAATATCTAAAATAAATAGTAAACAGTAAATCATTGTGCTTGAATGTTTTGTTTTTTTTTTTAAAGATTTCTCAAGAGAAGATAATTGAATTTTTGTAAATAGTTCAAGACACCAATTACAGCAGACTTTGTAATGATAATGTTTTATAAAAGGAACATTTGTAGGGGGCTTAAGGTTTTGGGTGACAGGAAAAAAATTAGGATTATATGGCAAATAATGTCACAGGAATTTATATCCAGGATGTTTGTTGGTTGAATAATGAAATTTAACTTTAGACAATGAATTTTGTAGCAAATGCATTGGTTAATAATGACTTCACAATACTAATTAAAAATGAAAATAAAATGTTGTTATGAAAATTCACTGAAGTGCAGCAAGTATTAGAAAATAACTTTTAAGTCTTTAGGATTTACACTTAATCACATTTTAGGGACAAATGAACATATTAAGTTGTTTTCTCTCTAAAATGTTTTTGCTTCATGGTAGCTTTTTACTACCTATTATTATTATTATTATTATTATTATTATTATTATTATTATTATTATTATTATTATTCAATCATAGCAGGTTAATATTTCTCTTATTAAAAGTATGTCTATTAATCTACCCTACTTCACTGTATTGAGCTGTGCTTGCTTCCTTTTTTTTCTATTTTTCCTCAGAAAAGTCAGATAATACTGAAATTGTTATTTATTGAAGTTACAATTAATTTTTATTTTGTAATATATATCAGTTACAATGAAGTAGGAAGCTACAGAGCAGTTCTACAGTCTCTGGTTCCTATTTAATGAAAGAATAAAATAAGAGAAGCTGGTGAGAAGCTGGACTTGTTTGGGAGTTTCAACTTGTCTGACTAGTGCTTATTAGAATATCCAGAACTTCAGGTTCACTCAACCTTGATATTGTTTTAAAATTTTTAAACAAACAACAGCAATAGTTGAGCATATTTTGGGGGTATAAGTGTAGTAACAGAAAAATGTGATTCTGTTTGGTAGTGCCTTCAATATGTTAAAACTTAAACTGATTTTTTTGATATTTTTGTAAGTCTAGCTTCATAACTATTTTCTGATAATGACTATATGTTTATTTACTGACTAATGAAAGAAAATTTGAATAAAAATTAGTTTCTAGTTTTATAGGCAATCATACTGCTTTTAATGGTTATTCAGTGTGTGACAATATTAAATATGGGTTTCCTGTGATTCTGTAGTTAAATAAAGTATCACGATTGCATTAAGTGAAAAAGACAACAAGTTATGTTTCCAAAATATGATTTGGGTCTTTTGTTTACATTTTGAATGGTGGACATTGGAATCTAGAACATTTTTTTAATACTGAATCCTTACTAATTAACTGTTATGGAAATAAATTCAACAAAAGCTTTTTGAATTTATTTTGTTAGTCTGTTATAAGCACCATAATATCAGTCAAGTGGTAGTAAAAATTATGAAGTGATCTACATCTACTGTATGTTTCTGATAGAATGATGGTGTTTACCTGTCTACCTGTCTACTATGCTTTAGCCCTATTTGTTCTGTTTTGTTTTGGTGCATTTGACTTTATGAATATGCCACCACAATCTAACCATCTCCAAGTAATAGAGTACATGCAATAAAAAACCTTTAAATATTTAATAACTGTTTTTTTGTTACTTTAGCTCAAGAGAGTTGACATTAAATAGAGATGTTAATGAAATTTGGGGATTCGATGCCATTATGGTGATGTTATTTCAGTTCGATTTAATTTGAATGACATTCCTACATTTTAAAATTTTTAATTGATTGTCTTTATATTAACTTTCTAAAAAGCAAAAGATTTTATTTATGATTATTGTAAAATGCTGAAACAAACCTACTAAACCTTTTCATTTAGTTTTTCTTTAAATCAGCCATGATAATGAGTTATTATTCAGTTATTCTCTATAGACCAAGGGTAAATATGCTGATTGATTAAATTAATTATATAAATAATGCTACAAAAAGCATTTTGGTTAAAACAACACCTAATTGGTTCGAAAATTTTTTTTGGCTTTTTTATGAACTACACAATTACATGTCAGTCAGTAGTCCATTGGCTAGATTGCTGGACTGCCAAGGTTGAGAGCATGAGTTTGAATCCCTGTCATGACCAACTTGGTTTGAAATATCCCTTTAGTATAGTTTTTCCTTGCTCTTTTTCACTAGTCAACAGCATGGGTTTTCTTCCACATGTAAAAATGAAGTTTGTTTGGTAGCAAAGAAAAGCTGATGGTACTTAACATCCAAATCATTGGCTGAGAACACGATGCTAAGACTATTTGTGCCTTCTCATTGTTTATGATGGCTCATCAAGAGCTATGCAACTTATAGCCAGGCAGACACAGTTATAAATTTTATACTTTACTTGCCATCTTATTTTTAAATTAACCTGTCTATTTGGTTATTGACTGTGCTATTTACTTTTATACTTGTTTGCTTATTTTATGTATTTTCTGTTGTTACTAGAAGCATTCTTTATGTTTACACATTATTTTAGTGTTGTTTCTGTTAATTATAATGGTGCATTTGAATGAGATTTTTCATTGTACTCTTTATTTCATACCTCAACTCTAAATGTTCACTGTTATTTTTTGTCATTGTGATCTGAAACTTGGGGGATATTTTTTAAAAAATGAGTTAAAAATATGAAATGCAGCATTTTGAAATGGAATGTGTAATACTGCCTAGCAGTGACTTTTTCAACTTAGTACACGTAAAGCCTTTAGCTTACCAGATGACTCCATGAAATCACAGTATCAATTTGTTTTTTACTTCAAAAACCATTGAAATACAGCTACTACATTTTATACAAAAGTTTCTGCCATGAAGTTAGAAAGTGCTAGTACTGAAACACTCAAGATCTTGATTGGAGTATGCAACAAAGTAATCAAGAATAACACAGGACACAGCAAAACTTCAACGTGAAATAAAAATTGCTCCCGTTAATTTAATACACTCACCCTGTGTTTCATCCAAGTTCACACAGTATTTCCAATGAAATGCTAAAATAAATGCAGCCCCAAAAATATTCCCAATTAATATGCCAGCATTGGGCTAGTACTGGCCCAATACAGGCTATTGTATTGACCCAATGCTGGGCCAATATTGTTTGTGGAAAAACTCACATCGTAACAGTAGGCTGGTATTGGCCCAGCATTGGCCCAATGACCTGTGTAATGGGCCAACGGTATATTGCCAGCATTGGCCAAATACAGGCATGTTAGTTGGGTTGTGACATCTATTTTTGTGGTGTTGATTATGATGACCCCAAATTTTAAAAATTTTTGGTGAGATAATTTCAATGAACTAAAGTGAATCAGTCTTTTATGATTGCTCAAGAGTTCTTGAGTCATTTCAAGTGTAATTCAGAGAATTTTTACAATAGTTACTGAACATATTTTTAAAGTCCACCATGATTTTTTTATTACAGAGTATACTGCCATGCTTTTTTTCTCTGGTTATCTAGATCATTTATTGTTCACATCTAAGCAGAAATAGGTTAGTGGCCTTACTTTTGAGGTGCTGGAAGTTGGAAATCACGTTTTCCAGAAGGGATATTATGACAGACTGCACAGCATGGACAAGCTACTTGCCTCAGCTTCAAGTACATTTCACAATAGTGATATGGAGAGTCAAAAGAAAAATGGAATCAAAGAGTTGGAAGAAAAAAACAAGAATAAATGATGTTAAAGAAAAAAGTAGCATATTAAAAAATTGGGGAAACTTAGTTGAAAAATCAGGAAGCTACAAGAACAACATAAAGCGAAGGGAAGGTTCCAACTGCATGTGCTTTATTAAAGACATTTGAGAAGTACAAGGCAAAGGATTATGGCTAATTCATTACTTATTGATTAATCAATATAATTTTAAATTTTCTTTATCAAAATAAGAATTAGTCACTCAAAAAAGCTAATGCTCATAGATTTGTCTTACATAAAATATATCGACCTGAAGTTGGCATTTGTCCTAATGTTATGCCATTGGGCTCTTGTATTGTTTTATTGATCTTGGAATAGGACAAATGTCTTAAATATAAAATCAACTTATTATATGAGTAAAACCAAGCTGTTTTTTTTTCATTATTATTTGTAATAACTTTGAAGTGATGCAAGCTTAACAGATTGCTAGAGCACTGCACATCTAATGACAGAAATGTTGTTACCCTTTCTCAGCATATCTAAATCATTCTTTCAAATTTTGAGTTGCATGGGAGAAAGGGGTCTTCAGTTTTTTCTGCTAGAGATAGTAATAGAAATCACTGAATTTCAGATGCTACTGTTGGGTTGAAAGGGTTTTTAAGTAATATACTTTAAGACAAAATTCAGAAATTCAGAATGCTTTATATGAGCCTACTTTCTTACCAATTCCATGCTGTTATAGAAATATTGTCAACAAATAGGTTGCTTTTCTTAGCTACCATCACTGATAATTGGGTTTGGCTAAAATAACTCTAACAGACCTGAATATATGCTCTCAACATAGTTTGAATGTTAAAATTAATTTTTACAAAAATTATTTAACTCACCTTTTTCCTCTTAATCAGTATGAAGAATATAATAAATGAAAGAAAAATCTATAATTTTACAATGTTAGTGCCTGGGGGGGGGGGGAATGTACTATGTACTATAATGAAGACTGTAAACTTTTTAATAATATAAACATTTCATGGAGGTCAAGTTTGATTACTTGGCAATGATATAGGGGACACAAATAGTGAAGCAAAGTAGCAGGCAAGAATATTGTAATGGTCAAATGTGACAGTTGAGCAAGATTAATTATGGTCAGTGACAGGAAAGCAGACTGTTCTGGACATGAGTTGTCTATTAAGGTAACTGCATTTGACAGGAATACAGGCTCTTTTAAAAAGAATGTTGAGGCATACTACCTTTTGTGAAGATTTTGATGTACATAGGTAAAACTTTAACACACTTTTGAGAAAAAAGTATATTACTTGCAACTGTCAAGACTCTAGGCATCTATGTTTTTTTGTTTTTTTTTTCTTTTAAAACCTTTATTTGCAGATGTTCTTGCATGTTTTGCCATTGAAAACAAAGTATTTCCAACAACAGCTCACTGCATATTATCTACTTGGGGGAGTCAATGCATTAAAATTCCTCAACTTGCTCACAATGAGCCACATTACTTTAGTTTACCTCAGGCAGTAAATTAATAATTTATTCTTTCCTGCATGTTCGTTTGAGAAGTGTATAGTAATTTTATTCCCATCCTTAGTCAAATTTATTTATGCTGATTAGAACCACTTCAAGTATTTTGTAAGTATCAGAAGCAAATAAAAGAGAATGTTATGAATTGATATATAGTAATCACATTCATTGCATGAGGTCTCGGGGTTGCTGTTAAAATAGAACATTGAAGTGTGAGATATATAAACTTCTGTTGTTGCGTCTCTGTCGTACAGACTGCACTAGTCCGTGCTTTGAATAAGAATAGACAGCAAAACAACTGTGTGTGTGTGTGTGTGTTCTGCATGTGCACTACTTCATTGTAGTGCTGATAATTTTTATTAAATTATTTTGGATGAAGCTGGTAATTTTCTTGGCAAACTTGCCATATAACAGTTGAATAATTAAAAGGAGGAGGTTGTTTTTCTTGAAAAAAATTTTAAAAAAGAACTAGAAGATTTTGCCTTGTTATCAGACCTCATGTGCCAAAAAAAGCTTTATTCTGATAAATAACTTTCCTGTTTGTACATAAGTGTCAAAAGGAATGTTATCTTTGTGGTGAATTACAACAAGTTTAAAGCCAACTTGAAAAGAAAAAAAAGAATTTGCAGCGAATATCTAAAAAAAATTTTTTAAACAAAAACAGAAATATGTAAACTGGTTCTTTGGTGCCAGTTGAAGAGGCAGGATACCATGTTTTCAGTCTTATCCAGGCAACTCACTTAGTCAGGTAAGTAATCTTGAGTAATGACTAGGGGGTCGCACCACTTGTAACTTGAAAAATTTGTATTGCACCTATTGTTCATGACTGTTAGTTAACTTATTGGTCAGACATATTGTTCATGCCACTATTTACAATATGTAACTGCAAGATTCAATAAATCTTGTTGCTTTTTTCTCTCCGAGACAAAAGTTGAAGATCATTTATCTAAATAAGAAACAAAGACAAGTCAAGTTTTCTGATGAAACTCAGTTCAAACTGGACTTTTCTGATGATGTTTTATATTTGATTGTATTGAGAATAGTAGTGCCACACTGCTGCCTGTTCAGCATGATTGTTATAGTGGTGGCAGGACCCTTAGTCATTATTGAAGATTACCTACCTGACTAATAAGTGTTGCTTGGATGAAATTATGAGACTGGTTGTTCTGCTTCTACATTAGCCAGCATCGAGTTCCAGAATAACAATGCCAAATCACATAAGGATGGGGTCATTGGTACAATCCTTATGGGCAATATTACTTACTACAATGCCTGGCCAGACATGTTACACCAATTGAATACTTCTGGAACGTCTTTGATAGGTGCCTAAGATTTATGAATCTCCACCACAAAACCTGGAGAATCTGGCCATCATCACCTTGATCCAGTAGTGGTGTGATTTTTCACTATACCTGTACAAATTGTGATATCATTCATTCAATAGGTATAATGTAATTCTTGAATTAATTTAGCTAAGAAATAAATTTTTATTTCTGATTTGTGACTACTTTGTGTTCTTCATGAACACAATTCAGTATATATGATGTGAAATCCTCACATCCCTAGATTTTTAAGTCATATTAATTTTTGTATTTTTTTACTATTATTAACATGTATTTAAAAAAAAAACAAAAAGTTATCTCCTGTGATAAAGCAATATTTTACAGATTTTAATCCATGGTTATACAGTCAACCCCTGCATAATCACGGTTCAGCATTTGTGGCCCCGGTTATTTGCGGAATTTTCCTTAGAACCTAACTAATAATTGTTTGTGGAAACCCCCGCATATTCGCGAAATCGCAAATATTTTCCGTGATTTTTTATGGCTTTTTTTTGGCAATATATATTTTTTCACGCTTTTTAATGCTAAATTATTAATAACAATATAATTTACTAATTTTGTAATATAAATACTAACGTAAATTCAGCAAAATATCAATATAAAATAAACGCTATTGGTTGGAGGTTTGAAAGTAGCCAATCCGAGAGCGTTATTCATTTCTCCTTGCTGCTGATTGGCTGCTGCCCACGAGGCGCTGTCTCAGGCAGATGCAGCCCAGCAGCCCCGCATCATCCCAGTTTACCGCGTGTAGCTACTCGAGTGTTTCGCTGAGTGTTGTATTTTTTATTAAATTATTATTATATACTTACTTATATTTTTTTATTATGTTTTACGTTATATTTTGATGTTTATAGGCATTTATAGGCATTTTTATGGACCACGTCCAATTTTCGCAGTTTTTCACTCTTCGGGGGGTGCTCTAGGAACGTAACCCCCATGAATACCAGAGGACAACTGTAACAGCTTGCAGAACTGATGGGCATTTTCCACATAGAAAATGAAATATATTTAGAAATTTAAAAATTGCCAAATTTTTTTTTTAACTGAAATTTTTGAAATTTGAAAAAGTTGGATAACTTGAATATACTGTTTAACTTAAAGTGGCATGAAGGTCTTGGAAAAATGCCCCTTTTCTCCGATTATAGAAACTATGGATAACTCAAACTTGCTCTAGGTTTAAAAGTTGGATAAGCCAAAGCTTTGTTTTAGTCCCTTAAAGTGCAGTTATGTTAATTTTTCTTCATAACTCAAAGTTTGTCAGTTTACATTGGATGATTGATTTTGATTTGCAGTGCAATTGTTTAAGAAATCAAGAATTTCTTTTCATAAGTAATTTATTGCCAGCTAATAGAGGGGTTTATTGTGACATTTTGTGAGTTGTGAACATTTGATATATGATTAAAAGAAATAAGAAATTACAGTTTATTCTTCTGTCTATAAATAAGGATGCACAACTCCCTCCTTGTATTACTTGTCTGTTGACCAGCCACTGTAGCAACAATTCGTCACTAACTCACACATCAATATGGCTTCACAAAAATGCAAACTGCAGATGCAAAATTGAGATAACATATCAGGTCAGGTGATTCTCAAAGTTGAAAAAGACTAAAAAGTAAACAGAGATAGCAAAGCTGTTTGATGTTCCTCAAAATACTCTTTCCACATGGCTTAAAAATGCTGCAAATAAGAACAATGATGTTTACCTGAACAATGGGAATGCAAGGAATAGAAACCAGTAACTTAGGTGAAAAAGCTACTATCTGATAATTCAAACTTTGGATAAGTTGAAGTATTTTTGGAGATCCCTGGAGTTATCAAGATTTTATATATATGTATATTGCTGTTATTGCAATTTAAAGCATTCAATTGTGCTGCTACTATTAGGTGCTATATACTTGAAGAAAAGTGAACAAAAATATATAAAATAATTAAATCTTTACATTACCCACACATTTTAGACAAAAAATTTTATAAAACTGTTTAGCAAATGCTAATTTCAGGGCAGTTCAAATGAAACCAAAATGGAATAGCATTTCTATAACAGTATTTCTTCATTTAATTTGAACAGCCCTAGTTAAGGGGAAGTTATTTAAAATAATAATTGCATTTTGCATTTTGAAATTTTCTTTAGTGACCAAAATAGGCTATATCAGACTGGTTTTGAGTCTCTAGTACCACATTAAACTAGTGTTCTACACATTGTCTGAAACTAATATAGTAAGTGATAATAAAATATTGATATTTTCTTAAAACAGTTAATTATGATATGACTAAATTAGTAACAACTATTTATATTGACCGTAAATGTTGTTGTTACATGACAAAATGCTGGAGTTTAATTTGCACATTAGCAAGCCATTGAATACTATTGTTAGTGTGTAATAGTAATCCAGAAAAAAAAATTTATTATTTTTTTCCCAAGTTTAGTCAGATAGCTCTAATATTAAATGGTATGATACAACAAAAATTAAAAATGGAGTCTAGTTGTTTCTGACAAACTTGATTAGTAGCTTTTAACTTTATCTCTGCAGTATCACTGCATCTTGCAAGTACTTCAATTTTATCATTGCATCTCTTATGCTAATTTAATGGTGGTTATGATAGTGCCAATTTTACATATACAAAGGCAGCCATCTTCTTTGGAAAATAGAACATCTGGAAAAATAGAAAACAAAACTGAATTGCTTATTTTTCTTTTTCTTATGTATCTGACAAGCAGTTTAATCTTTTTTCAAATGATCCAGAATGTGATCTATATATTTTTTTAATATCATGGTTGGTTATCAATTTAGTTTCAAATATTTGTCAGCCATTTCAATTTAATGAATTAAAAAATAAAAATGATTTGGTATCTCAAGTTTGAAAAAAGAAAGAAAAGCTATATATTTATCTAAATGCAAATTTGGACAGTATGTTATGAAACATTAAATCTGAATTTTTTTCAAGAAAACTATTATTGGTAAGGCAGTCTGATGGTAGACCTAGACTGCTAAGGTTAATACTTTAAAATTTCAATTTGGTACCAGATATGTTTGGTGTATCACCATAGCATGGTTTTTTTTTTTGGCTCTTCTTCGTTAGTTGGGTGTGTGGGATTTTTCTAGGTACTCCAGTTTCTTCCCACATCTGAATAATGAAGAGTTCTAGTAGGCACTTTCAAGGTACTTGTGGTGATAACTCTTGAATGGATTGCACCTTAATTACTAGTTAACAGCCCTTAACTGTATATAAGGTAACTTGTTTGGTTACAAGACTGATGCCCTATACTTTTCCTTTTTAGCTAATTTAAAAGCCAGGACAGGAGTCCACAAAATAAATATCAATCCTTTAGAAATATAGGTCCCCTCCCTGTTATCACTAAGGTTGATCATAGCCCAAGTAGTAATCACCTAGTTGCCTAGTTACATGTATGATTGTAAAATATTTTTAGTGGTTTATATACATGCTATATTCGTGTATTACAGATGAATGAATGAGTCATTCTTGTGTTGTTTGTTTATTTTTATTTAGTGGTAACCAGGATATCAAGTGTTAAGAACGTGCAGTTTTATGCAAAATGATCTTTTTTATTTTATGGTTGAAAAGATGTGGAAAGTAATCAATAGAGACACCTTCCAATTTATTTATTGTTTTTCTGCCAAGTGATGAAGTCCTTCTACTGAGATGTGAGTGCTGTTGTATAAATCAGGGTCTGCCATATATAACAATCTGCAGATTAATGGGATGATTTCTGCTATGGTGAATTGCTTTTGTACTTAAAATCACAAATCTCACAATAGTAATTTGCTTTATGTTTAACACCGAATTGATAGAAATCAAAAGGTTCAAAACTCTCAAATTTGTCATGGATAAGTGGACCCTGAATCAACTTTGATGAGTTACCATCAATTTGATCCTACTTAACATTTCCCAGCCTTTGATCGGTATATGCACACTTTGTTAAATGTAACATTTTTTAAGCACAACAAACATATTTTATGACAACTTACCATCAATGTGAAATCTGGGTCTCTTTGAGTGAGCACATTTACTTGATCCATGGTGGAAAGTTAACTTTTAGATCCTGCTCCCTCAATCATACAGTGGTGGACAAAAGATTAAGATCAATAGTAGAACAAACATAAATTAACATGTAAAATATGTAAAATAAACATTTCAGCATTGGCATTACACTGATAAAAAATCTATTTGTTGTTCTTTCAATTGACACACTTCTATATGTATCAGCAGTAAACAATTTACAAACATTTTTCTTACATTATGATGGAATTTCTTGACAAAAAAGGTTTAAGAAAGGCAACATCAACTGCTTATATTTGAGGTTTTTTGGACAACTAATAAAATATAGTAAATTTATGCATAACTTTTAAAAAAATTCTATAATGGGTAAAAAAGGATATTTTAAGTCCAACAAAATGTGCTCAGATTATGAAGTTGCACAAGGAGAAAGTTTCATATTCCAAGATTGCTTAGTGGGTTGAGTCAGTAAAATGGTTTGTTATCTAGTCTGGAAGCTGTATGAACAAACAGGCAACTATGGCAGATGCTGAAAAATTGATGCTCAGATCAATTGGAAAATTGAGCATTTGTTCAAAATGGATCAGCACAAGATGAAACTTTGTTTTCTTGAAGAATCTAAGGTTCTGACTTTAGTTTGCCAAGAGATATCTCTATTGGACTTAGAAATTATGGGCCAGAGTGCTCTGATTTGAGGAATTATGATTCCAGAGGGTTGGATGGTTGGACTTATATGAAGGAAAGATTTGATGAAGCATTTTATCTGAAGTGTACTAAACTGATGAACAAAGGTGGAGGAACCATTATGGTTTGGAGTTATTTCTCCTGAAAAGAGACATGCTTTATTCATTGTATCCAGGGAGTAATAGTTTGCTTTGTTTACCTGGTCATTTTGATGAATGTACTATACCCTTATTTTGCAGTCTCCCTTTCGTCCTTTTCATCGGGATTTTTTAACATAATAATAATCTGAAATAATTGAGTGCCTTTATCAAATGGAATTTCACAGATCAGAAAATTCTAGTTATAAAGAGGCCAACACAAAGCCTTGATTTGAAATCAACAGAGAATCTTTGGAGCAATACTGACCAAGTTATTAAGATGAAAAAGCCCAGAAATTTAGATCGATTGTTCCAAATTATTCATTTGACATAGCTGCTACTTGCTTAAACTGGTGCATTTATCTTGTAGATTCCATGCATAAGAGTTGTCACTGTGATTGATGTTTAGGTCTATGTAAACAAATATTAATACTTTGTTGATCTGTTTATCTTATGTAATTTTTAAAAACTGAGTTTTTGTGACAACATTTTGAATATGTTTGATTTGTTCTTAAACTTTTGTCACCATGAAATTTTATGATAATGTAAGAAAAGTCAGCATATGCAAAATATTTACTACCAGTTATGTTGATATATATATATATATATATATGTCATTTGAAGAAGATGTTTTTCTATCAGTGCAATGCTCTTGCTGAAATATTTATTTACAAATTTCTCACTTGTTATTAACTTCTCTCAAAGCGTCAACTTATCAGCTGGCATGTCATTAATTTGTTGGTTTATTGTGCTATCTGAAAGAGGAACTTTAGCTACTTGTTTGGCTGCATCAGCTCCTAACATGAATCTGACACTTTCTTTATATGTGAATTAGTATCTCAGCAGTGGCATGTGGTTTCTGTGCTTTTCCTATTAGCTTAACAGCTAAGTAGTTTGCTTCCTGTGCCTTGTGTGAGACTTTTACAGAATCAGTCATAAACTGAGTTTGCTTCACATTCATTTCTTTCAACCACTTGAAGTAATTTATGTTTTTTTATGGCAAGTGATAGATATCTGAATGTGAAATGGTGTTTTAACTGCTTTGCACTATTCTGTTAAATAGCTTTTCCCTACAGTAGGACCTTCTGGCAGAGAATAAGATGCATCACCAGTCCATGAAAATCCATAGGAAAGAGTACAATAACGTATTATCAAATCAGTAGTCCACATTATCATTATGAAATTTATAGCAACTAAGAGTATGATTAAACATGATCATCTAAGAAAGACAAGTGAGAGAACAGACAGAAAGATAAGGAAAAAAGGTGAAGGAAGATAGAAGAAAAGCTACTGCACTAGTTGAGTGGAAAGACCATTATTAGTTGTCAAACGATAAAGAATAGATTACATTATCATGGATTGCATGGAAGGATAGCCAGAAGGAAGCCATTCCTCTTGGAGAAGAATAGATTAAAATGACTTCAGTTTGTAAAAGATCATGTAAACAAAATTCCACCAAAGTTTTGGATAATTTTTATGGTGAGCTGAAAATAAAAACTACCTTTTTTGTTCATCAGATGGCATAATTGAGTCTGGAGGTAACCTGAAGAATGATGAGAAGTGTGTAATGTTTATGCAAAGTAGTAGTCAAAAGGCTATGTTTCTGGGGTTTTATGACCTTAAAAAATTGGTCAGTTGTAACTTAGTGAAGGAATCATGGACTGACATGCAAACATACTGAAAAGAAAAAAATGTTTCCATCAACAAAAATTGCTGGGGCAAAATTATATTTTCTAGCATACCTATGCAAGGTAGTTTTACACAAAGAAAAAGATGAAGATGCTGGAATATTCTACATGGTGTACATATCCAAACCAAATTAAATGGTCATGGGAAGATACTAAACAAGGAGTAAACAAGAGAAAATGTACATCATCGATTCAGTTAAAAACTGTCATTGTCAAAAAATGGAAGTCAGTCTACATTGAATATTGTAGAAATTTTATTTCCTTCTTGTTAGAATATTTGAAAATGAATATGAATGATCATAATAAATAAAGTGTGATTATATGAATTATAAGTCATTATTTTGAAAATTCTATGAAATAGTTAGATATTTATTTGGTAAAACTTTTCATGCTGCAATAAACAATGCATAATTAACTTATGAAAGTGGAGATATCCTGAGCATTTCTTTTTAAAAATTTTATTTGTTGCTCATGGACATTGCAGAGACCTTAGAAATGCAAGGTATTTCTTACTGTTTTTTAAAATCATTATTAACTTGTACTGAGAACTCAAACATAGTTTCTAGAATTGATACAACAATCTTTTTATTATTCATGGTTAGTAGAGACCATTATTTTAAAACTGAATCATACAGTAAATTTGGAAGTTATTAGGTCATTACAAAATATTTGTTGGTTTCTTTTTACTGCAACAATGAGACTTCATATCACTGCTGAACGTGAAGTTTATTAATTAAAGTAAGTTCCATTACAATCAATACTCTTCTGCCAATGAGTTACAAGTGCATTTATACCATTTTGAAAAAAAAAATCTGATTTCTGGAGTCAATAATCAAGGCAGTTTCAATTGCTGCTTGGTTGGAGAAGGATTTCATACGGAGATAGCTATCGAGGTGTTTGAAAAGGTGGTAGTCTGTGGGAGAAAGGTCTGGTGAATAAGCTGGGTGAGGGAGAATTTTGTACCCCAACATGTTTAGTTTCTGAAGAGTCACTTTTGCAACATGAGGACGAGCATTGTCATGGAACAGGATTGGGCCTCTTTGATTCACCGATGCCGGCTCTCATTGGCTGATGAACAATTTTTAATTCATGACAGTATATTTCAGGTGTGATGGTTTCACCAGGATGCAATAAGTTATAGTTGATGACAACAGTTGCACTCCAACTTTGGTGGAGGTTGGGTTTTGGAATGTAGATAGGTGCCTTGTCTCTGTCGAGCCACCGTGCTGATCACTTGCGATTGTCATAAAGGATCCATTTTTCATCACACGTAATGATTCAGTCAAGAAATAGGTTGTTTTTTTGTTTCTTATGACAAGCAAAGAGCAGATCTCCAATTGACTATTTTGTTGTTGTTCATTCAACTCATGAAACACCCACTTGTCAAGCCTTTTCACCTTGCCAATTGTGTCAAGATGCCAGGAAACAGTTGCAGTGCTTATGTCAAGTTCTCCATCAATTTCTCGTACCGTTTATCTTGGATCAGCTTCATCTGAGGTTTTCAGGCAGTTGTCATCACAGCAGGAAGGACGTCTGCTATGTTCCTTATCTTCTAGGTTCACATCTCCTGATCAAAACTTTGCAAACCATTGTTGTACTGTTTGCTCATTTTCTGCATCTTCGCCTCATGCTTGCTTAATGTTATGAGTTTCCTCACTCGCTTTGTGGCCTGGTTTAAACTCATGAAGCAAAATGGCACAAAAATCATTTCTATCCATGCTTCACTCAGAGCCCTGAAACAAATATCCATTTTATGATTTTTAAAAGGTTAGTTTTTTGCATAATGTATGCGAAAGCACATGTTACAAAACAATATATAACTTATGTTCACATACCTTCACAAATGCAAAAAATGAACCCCAAATTAACGTAGTATAAAAACTGACAAAACTTTTGCAACAACATAATAAAAAAATTTTTTTTTTTTAAACTAAAACTGGTGTTTATGGATAGAAGAAGGCAGAGGAGTGTTTAGTTATCATTTCGATACTGGCTTAATTAGAGCTAAAATTTGTATTTAATGTCTTATTATTTTTAAAATCATGAAGTAACTTATTATCATGTTATTTTCAAGTAGCTACACCTTTAGAGTTAAGAATAAAAATGTTTAGGAAGGAAAACAAGCTTGGGCACTAGTGTTGCCAGGCAGCAGATGGCCACATGCATAGTGTACTGACCTGCTATGGCTAAGAGTTCAAATTTGATCTCCGATTAAACTAACTTGGTTTGGCAAACCTCCCATGGCGTGGTTTCTTTATGCTCTTTCAAACCAATGTTTTTTTTTTTATTTTTTTGGAGTGAGCTTCCTCCAGGCATTCCCAGCATTCCCCCATAGCTAGTTCTATTGGAGACTTCAGATTTTTTGCTTAACTGTTTCACTGTTAAGTCCCCCCCCCCCCCCATGAAAAAAGTATTCCTCATGGACCTTATTTTAGCAGTAGGCCAATCAAGAACTCTTTTATCAAGTTTTGGTATGGGTCAAGTTATGTAATAAAAAATGCTACCATTGAATCAAAGTGGTTGTTTTACAATAAGTTGTAGCTTACTGCAGCTTACAGTCCGGCTACAGTGCTGAACCTACTGCAGTGAAACAGGTAAGACAGAACTACTAAGCTCCATGAAGCGTAGCATTGGCGAAGCTTGTTAGCTGTAACCTTGGTACTATACAACTTCAACTAATATATCTATAGTTTTAGATACTGATGCTTGTGGAAAAAAAAAGTCATCTGGTATTGCCCATCTTTTTAGAATTTATTTCATAGCACATCTATTTCTAAGAATGGAAATTTGTTAATTGTGTTTTACCTCTTGAAAACAAGAAGTAAATATCAGCTCTCTTGTATCTGCATATCTTTGATTTATGTTTTTGATTTCACTGATACTTATAAGTGATAATACTAAAAAATTTCCAAAGTTCACATTTAATTTTCTCATTTTTTTAATGTGTCCATCATTAGAATCTATGCTAACTTTTGATTTCAGTTTAAAATCTTGAAACATCACCAGTATTGTAACTTTAAGAGCTACCTACCATTAAAGTTGAATAAAAGTTATTAATTATATTTGCTGTTAAAAAAAGGAAATGCTATATTTAGCTTTCCTTATTGCCTGATCTGTTAATTAAACTCACTGAATAGTTCTTGGCACCATCAATAGGATTATTAGACAAAGATGTATTTATTTTAGGATATTACTAGTGATGTGAACTGGTTTCAAATCTATATTATAGCACATTTATAGATGCTTCTATTTTAGGATAATACGGTGAGGCTAACTGATTTCAAATTCAAGCTATATCATTTCTTTGTAATCCACATCAGAAGAAGAGAAAAAATTGCTTTTGCAAATATTTTGAAGCATTTTACATTGGTTGATAGTCTTTAAAAAATTCTTAAAAATAGATTTAAGATTCCAAATTTGTCTAGAGATGAGAATTAAAAATCCTAAACTTTGTAGAGGAGGTTGTATTTTTTTTATTCTTTTAGTCAACCCATGGCAAGTTTTAGATGCCTAGTTATATTGGCTTTCAGATTTATATCTGTGCAACTAAAGCAAAAAGAAATTAGATGAATGGTACTGTCAACATGTGCTTCAAAATAGCTACTGTGTTAAAGAATTTTCTTTCTCAAAAGTCTGCACTCAACTGGGAATTCACTAGTGGTCTTTATAGTTTGAGAACTTTCTCTAAAGAAATGGTTTGGAAATATTGTAGAAACATTATTGCTGGGATGAAATGTACTAAATCAGTTTGCTGGTGTTTAGCCAGTTTTGATGTACAGTAGATAATGCGATATTTAGTATATTTGGCTTAAAATCTGGTGTTCTATGCATAGAATGGCCTAGTAAAGATATTGAGCACCCATACATTGCTTTATGTGCAGTATTATTACACTTTGAGATGGGTTCTTTTTTCTTTTTTTTTTGTATACTTACAAGGGAGGCAACCCTGATGAGGAAGTATAGTACCACGGTTGTCTGCTAGAAACCCTTGCCAACCCTGTGCTGCATAGAACTCAGTACTTCTGACTTTGACAGGGTAGAAGCTGAAGTACTTGGAGGAAACCCACACAGCTGACTGGTAGTAAAGAAAAGTGGGAAGAAATCGTGCGGGGAGTTGTGCCAAATTGCGACAATCTCCTGATGTAGTTGAGCTCAGGTCCTTGACTGTATCAGTCCAGTAGTCTACCACTGGGTTACTACACTGCCTGTTTTACCTTGCATATTTATTTTGGTCCACTAATAGAGTAATATGATATAAATTGGAATGAAAAGAATTTACTATGAAACCATTGTATAAATATTTTACATAAATAAACATCAACATCTCAGTTTATTTAGCAATACTGATAAGACTAAGACCAAAAAATAATTACAGAAAGTGTATTATCAAAAAAAAAAAAAAAGCATGGTTGATTTTACACTTTTGATGGTTTATTCTCTCTGCACCCATGTGATGTCATATCTACAGCAAAAAGAATATGTGCGCAGACCCAAAATTGAGGGTCATGCAGATGGTTGCTCCCCCATCTAGGAGGCTTGTAATACGTGCCCTAATGCAGTTGGGTTTGTTGATCAAGTGAAACCTTGGCTTCCAGGGGAATCCAATTTTAGACTTATCAGTCTGAATAAAGAAAAACACCTATAAAGAGATTTACCAATAAAAACCATACACATAGTAAAAAAATGTAGTTATTTACATTTTATGTTTAACATGCTATGCTTTTTTACCTTAAAATATTCTCAAACAATAAATCTGTAATTATCACATTCATTATACCTGGAAAGTTGTGTTGAAATCATTTGAGTGGCTCTAAGACATAGCCCAGGTACTAATAGTAGATCATCTCATAGTTAGGCCATATGTTCTGCAACTTTCTTGACCCTGCCTTATTTCTCAGTCTATGTGGGAGTAGAGGTAACTATACAGGACTGGCCAGTAGTCCATTAGTCTTTCCACACACACTTCTAGAATTTTAGTTAGCTCCACATTGCAAAATTCTTGATATTCTTTGTAGAACTTTCTGCTGAGGCTGAGATAAATAAAGAATAAATCTGTTGAGTTTTTACAACTATGCTGACTTTAATTTATTTACAGATGGTATTGACTCCAATCATTAGCTGCATATACTTTTATTGTTGTGATATTTGTGTATCATTTATGTGTCTTGGGTAAAATGACAACATACACTTCCCCCAGTCCATAAAAACTGAGGTATTTATGTAAAAAATAACACTTGTTTTAATTTGAATGGGCATTGAAAGTTTACAAGAGGCTAAAATATGTATTTATGAACACCACATACATCCCTTACATATTTAGTTCTAATACTGCTCATAGTTCTATGCCCTCTTCACCTTTGCACCAAACTATACCATACATCAGGTGCCAGTTACATTCCTTAGGCTAGTGCAGAAAATGTCATTATCATAAGAACCAGTTGTGCTGATTTTGTTACTTTTGGTGATGTCTCCACCAAATTGTGTTGAAAGATGAAACTAAATCACTCCCTAGGTGATTTGCCTTGTAGTGTGTATGCACTGTAGACTAAAAGAAGATTAGCCTTCAGCCTCATAAAATCAAATAATTTGGCATATTTCTGCAGACTATCCAGTTTTTTATCATTGAAGTATTTTGCCAGTTTGTTGAATTTCTTGCTATCAACTAAACCAATGAAACACAAATTTCCGAAATTACTGTACCTCACTTTTATTTGTTCGTTGATATTGTTTGTAATTTGGAAGAGAATTTGCCTCCTTTTCATTTTGATTGGAAGTTTGGTACCGGATATTGATCAGTTTTCTGTTAGGTCCATTTCTACACATTTATTTCCAAATCTTTCGTAGAAATCATCAAAGTCTTGGCATTTCTTTTCTAATGTATTCATCATGTCTTTGATTCTTTCCAAGCAGTGCTCAGTGTCCATTATTTTTATCTGCAGAACACTGAAGAGTGCATCTGTTACATTAAAAATTTCTTCATATCTCATTAACAGAAAGTGTGTGGATGCTTTTGCTTGCCAGCTATCAAATCCAGCAGCCATTACCAGGGTATCACCATCCCAGTCATCAGGATTGTCCATCATTATTTGGAATATTGTGTGTAGATCAGAATGATACTGGCTTATTGTCTGTATGAGCCTTGAATGCAAGTTCCGCCTTATCAGTGTAACTTTAGGCATGCATCGCTTTACTACTTCATCAATAAACCTTGTGCATTTGGTAGTTTTTTTTTGGAAAATGAAACAAATCCCTCTACTGTTTTGATAAAATATTTTACATTTGGGGATGAGTTTTGCAGACTGAGAAAATAATAGATGCAACTTGTGAGTATGACAGTGTATAAATGTCTCTGCTGGAGATTTTTCTTTTATTTTGGCCTGAACTTCATTTGCTTCTGTGCCATTACAGAAGCTCCATTATATGTCCAAGCTACCAGCTTTTGAATGCAGTTGTATTTTTCCATGGTCCCCAAAACACACCCTAACAAAGTCACTGTGGTTCTGTCACTGCTCACATCATCAAATCCTAGAGATGCTTGCTTTCTTCACTCCACTGTTCAGCTATTGACTCATCTACTTCAACAGCAACAAACGGTGCTTCAGAAATATCTTTGATGTCATTTCTTGTAACTTCCCCAATTGCTTCAAATAAATTGTTTTGTATTCTGTTATAAAGAGTAGAAAATACCAAGAATGACTGCATATAGGTGCCTAACTTATTGAAGCTAGCAATGAGGTGTATTAGCTCTACATGATTACCACAGTTAACAGTACAATTACCTCCATCATTCCCATGGAAGGAAAGCTCCTGTCTGATTAGATAGCATCTATCAACCTTTTCAAAGTGTCATGTTCTTTTTTTACTTTTTTGTTGTGCTGTTCAGTTTGGATCTTTTGCTGTGCATTTAGAGCCAAATCCTTTTGCATGTTTCCAAAGGTTTTCAGTGCAATTTGGCTTTGGATGTGAGAGACATATTTCTCATGTTTACTGACAGCACTTGGCAGGTTGTTGAGGTCACTGTCACTGGTGAAAAATAATAAACAAGGGAAACAAAAGCCACAAAGCCACTATTTTCTTACATACCAGTCAGGCTGAAAAAAACATGTAATTCTCTGTCCCTTCCATTGATGTAAGTCCTTTAAGTCAGGTTTTGGGCTTCCTTTCTTAATTACATAAAAATTTTTCTTGTAAAGATATTTTCAAAATGTTCTTTGGAGTTTCAGTTTCCATTTTTTTTGTTTCATTTTGTTGTCATTGAAGATAAAACTCAAATACAAAAATTTTTTAGTAACTACATGGAATACTCTAGGACCTAGGTGAAAAAAGAAAAAGAGAAACCATAATATCAACTTCTGTAGATACGCACCTACCATGCTCTTGTATTGCTTTGGTTCATTCGTTAACTCCACTTCTGTGCAGCACTCACTATGTGATATGGTAAGTACTGACTCATGATGAGCTGCCTACTGCCTATACAACTCTTGGATAGATGGCAAGATTCTATCGATTTGTTATTGTTTTATTGGTCAGAAGCAGCAACAGACTCTGCTTTTCCACCAGTAATTTTCTCTGCAAATACACAAGCACAAAGATGGTGTTTCAATATGATCTGAAGGCAGCAGTAGCCTGTTTATTTCACCTGTTACTGAGAATGAGAAGGAAATATGCAAGCAGATTGGAACTCAATTCAACTCAATGAATAAAAAAGGCACATCAACTTGCTGATTTTCTGTTGCTTTTATGCATCATTTGTGTGAGCCAGTCAAATCAGGCTTTCATATTGATTAGAAGTATCAAAACAATAATGCTCCAGCACATAGAACAAGAAGTATGATGGCAGCCAATGCCCAATTAGAGATATGGACTCTTCCATGGCCCTCATGGAGCCCTGATCTCAATTCCATTGAGCACGTATGGAACATCCTCATCTGGATATAGACCATTAACTAATGATATGCAATTTAAAGTTCTTATTTTGATAAGGTAGGCACTGCCAACCTGCCTTCCCTGACTGCATATCTTTGTTGTGTATACACAAGGTGAATACCCACAGTTCTCTATTGACAGTGGGAGAGTCTTGACTGCTGCTGCAGTGGACAGGTTAGCCAAATGACAGATACCCCCTATGTCAAATACTTGGTCTCTTTTTTTTTGTCTTGGCCACAAGAGAGTTCTTTCATTCTATCTTAATGTTTCAGTTTTCAAACAGAGACCACACACACACACACACAAACAAACTAAGTTCTTCCAATCAATGCCATTTTTCCTCACAATTTACAATTGAATTAGAAAAGAGAGAAAAATGACAATTATATTAAGGGTTTTTATTTGTTAACTAAGAAATTTTGCCTGCTTTCAGTCCTGACTACATGACAGGATTTAAACATATATTTAAACCTTAATGACATACCATATTGATCTGACAAAAGGATGGATCTGCTGAAGCTAGTCAGAGAGGTTTTCTGAAGTACCAAATTTGCAGACTGGCATTGGAAGAAAATGAGTCAGCCAGGTCTGTGAAGTACCACACTAAGATGGCTAGGGGAAATGGCCTGGTATTTTAGCACTTTCCATATTTTCCTGGTATAGCTAGGGGCAAGGGCTCTTTTCACAATCATGGTGCATCCAAATCCGAACTTGTGGGTAATCTAGCTATCAGGAAACATAGACATGCAAAGCTTGATGAACTGGTCAGAAGTATTAAATGATAGCCATACTGCTAAACAGGACTTTAGCCATGATATGAAATATATAAATGAAATGTTTACTCAAAATGGGTACAGAAAATAAGATACATCTGAAGTACAGCTATATTACTAGAATATGCTGTTTTACAGTTGACACTTTATGTACAAAAAAAAAATCTATGTTTTTCAACACTATGCTCAACAGTTTTAGATTTAAAAAAGTAAACGTAATGCATTAAGTATCTAAGCTACTTTACTCTTAATTGTAATAAAGAGATCAAGAAAATGAAAGAGGGAAAATGTAACTCAAGAAGACTTTTTTACCATCATTCTCTGGTGCAACAAAAAAGTTCCAAATTTGTGAATGCTTTTTTGAGTTTTCATGCAGGAAATGTGAAGCAATGGCAATGCATGCCTCCTTATATTATTTTTCTATCATGGTTTATGTGGAAGTTTGGATTGCAAACATTGTAATATGCTTGGTTGCTGACTTTGTTGCTTTTCAGTAGCCACCTGCTCACACTGTTTCTCTCTATTTGCCATGAGTCATAGTACTAACAGATGCATTTATTCTACTTTGGCTTTAGCAACAAAGCCATTGTCTTTTTTCTGAAAATCTTAAGTGCAGCAAACTGTGTGTGATATTTATATATAATCACATCGTTCTTAGTATATTGGATTGTTTTTTTGCCAGTCCATCCCCAGTGGTTCATTTAGTGTGGAAAAACTCATAAGAAATTCCTTGGATATGGTTTTTCTTGGAAGTTGGAATTAATACCTTGATAATTACTTTTATTGTGGTCAGATATAGGCTAAATCCATCTATTGCTAAGCTTGTGCAACAGTAAGAAATTAATCTTTGTGGAGCTTCAGGTTTTTTATTTAATGTTTTTTCTAGTTTCTGACAATGGTTTTCTTTAGTCTTGTTCTGAACAATTATGTTGTCATTATAGTTTAAACACTATCTGAGGCAATAGCTGACTTAATGCTTGTTTAAAAAAAAAGGAAAAGGTTTTAGAGATGTAACTGTACTAAAAGAAAAGGCACAGCAATTGAAATCTGCCATAAAAGAGTTTTAAAAATATATTTCATAGAGCTGCAGTTTAGATAGATAAGAGATTTTATTTATCTGATTATTCAGCAGGACAGAGTTAAAATCTTTTGGAATGAAAAAAGTTACAAACACTACATTTTGTTTACCATTTTCAGACTTTGCCATCCTTTTGGCATAAAAATTGGATCTGTTTTAGGACTGGATCCACCAATAAGCATCTGATTCAGTAATTTTGTTTAATAACATTGCAAGTGACAGATTAGCTTTAGTTGTTCATATGATTAAAAATACTATCTGTACAGTACATCCATGCTGACATGGATAATGTATTAAACTTTGTTCATTTCTACATTTAAAACTTTTTATATGTTGTCTACAATTGACAAATTTTATTCTATAAAAATAGAGTTCAGTCTTATAATTTTGAAATTAGGTGGCTGATAACTTGTTAAAATCTTTGATTTTTACAATTCCAATCTCGTATACTTTAAATTTTTTACAAGTGTTTTCTTTTACTGAAAACTGAATATTTCTGTAAAGCATCATTTAGTTCAGAATTTAAATATTTCACTTATTTATTTCTTAGCTGATTCGTATTTGGCTAATCTCTAACTCAACCTTTTTAAATATATACAATGACCCATCCATTTTTATTCTCTGCTTGCAGCTTTAATCTGTTTAGAAAAATCCCTGGAGCTTTGCAAATATCAAGTGCCTTGTGCAACAACAATTTAGCTTCTCTTAACAAATTTTTTTTCATGTGGAATTACTTGCTCCTCTTGACAAGATTTTATCTCATATCATATATTGCAGAACTTGCAGGTGGGTTTACTTGCTTTGTGGACTGCCAATGTTTTAGAGTATTACTCTCATGCACTCCCAAGAAAATCTTAAAAACTGTTTTGTTGGCTTCAGGCTTTTAAAAAGCATCCGGCATTGCTTCGCTAACTGATTTATCTGTCTTGGACATTTTCTAAGATAGTGTTCAATGGTTTTCGAAAAAGTGGCTGCTTCCATCCTATGAGCATAAGCATTTAGGAGGAAATGACTTGTATGTAGTCTGATAATTTGTACCTATGGCTGTTGAATAACATTATTCACCAACATTTGGTAATTATGAAAAAAAAACATTAAATCTACATAATGTTAATTTGTAGAGAACAGTATATTCCAATTTTGTGATGCAGTACATCAGTATCACGTATACTTTTTGCTGAAATTGCAAAATTGTGAACCTTAGTCCCCCTTACTATAGATACCGGCACATCAAAATTTTATTATAGCTATGGTCAGTACATTTTTTAATTGGCTCTATTCTGCTATCTCAGCAATACCTATTAAAGGGGGGCGGTAGAATTTTTTCACTTAGCATGTTAACTGATGTCTGTTGCCATATTGACTTTGGAAGCCCTGTGGCCATGCATGTAGGTGCATTGCTGTTGCCCAATCAAAAAGCCATTTTTACTTAATTTACCAGAGACCACTAAGGTCCATGTTTCCACTTTGCATGCAACCTTGCAATGAATGTTATTATCTTTCTCAAGAAACTCTGTGAAAAAAAGCAAAATTTGGAATCATATTGCTATAAGATTTCTATTTTATTAACAAGTTGATTTCCAACTATAAGTATACTTGTATAATCTGGTATATCCAGCACAACAAGTATACTCGTAGTTGAAAGTCAACATGTTATCATTTTCACTTTCACACACCCAAACTTCAAAATGGTAGCTCTGTGGTCTGGTGCTAGACTAACTAAATTGTTACAAATAAGGGCTCAAGCTCAAATTCTTTTGGAGACCAGCTTGGTTTGATGTACTTCTCTGGCATAGTTTCTTCTCACTCTTTTTCAATGGCTGGCTACATGTCTTCTTTGGGTTCTCTGATTTCCTCCCACATTAAAAAATTAAGAATTATAGTAAGGACTTTCTGCAGTAGGCACATGGCTAACCTCTTCTTGATTTAGGAAAATGAAACCAGGGAGTTTTCTCTGGTGGACACCATATGTCCTGGTGTCAGCACACAGGCTTCAAGAAGAAATTTTAATAAGTGCATGAGTGTTACATCCATATAAGTAACTATGCGATGTTATTCAAACATTAACTATACTTGCTTAGAGAATTGAACCAACAAGGCAATGAAAAAAAAAACAAAAAACTGGCTAATGAAAAGTTAAATTTAGAGATAAACTCTGTGGTTTATTTTTTGTGCATGTAGTAAATTATTTTTCCTTACTTTAAAAATGCTCTGTAGTTAATGCAATTACTTGGTGATTTTCAAGTGTTTGTATTTTATTTATTTATGTATTAATTACATTATTCACTTACTAGCTGGGGTACCTGGTACTGCAAGGGGAAAAAAATGGCTTTAGGCCAACGTGCAGTAGCTGTAAACCTTGCCCAGATTCTGAAGAACCTATGCCCAAAATTTGCTCTAGGTGCTGCAGTTTGGCCATGAAACAGTAACTAGCAAATGCTCAAACACTTTGAAAATATGTTAGAAAAATTGCATGACCAGAGTAACCCACATTTATAACTAAGTGCCTTTTTACCTGTAAAAATGGTGGAGAGAATATGGTTTATGAATTTTAAAAAGCTGCATAGAAATGATATTTTAAGCTACAACAAAAATAAACTGGTCATGTTTTATTGTATTTTTCTTAGCTCTGTATGCATAACTAATAATTATACAAAGAGGATTTAAATTTAGAAAACTGTATGCCAAAACACGTTTTAATCTTTTTTTAACGGGAGTACTAATAAGTGCATACCTCCAAAGAGCTTGCCAGTGAAACAAACATTTGATCCTTCCTAGTGATTAAGCGATAAACCATAATTATCATAAATTAGGAATATCCAATTTGGATTTATTGACATTGTGAGGTCTTTGATTTAGTTTTTTATTCCACAGAAATGTCTTGTGGCAATGCGTATCAATATTTAAACAGAAACGCAATTACGCTATATATGGCTATACGATCAATGTCATTACTCAGCAGGGCCCTGGGGCATTCAGTAAAAGATTGGTTTTATTTACTTGTATTGAATATCCTTTAACTGTGTATACTTAATTGCATGAAGAAATCATGCATGTTCAACACACACTCACTCACACATGCACGCACATACACATAGACAAACAGATCTTGTTTTATTGAACTTTCTGGAGCAGATAAATTATTTACTTTTCCTACCATTTAAATAGGCTTCAGCTTAAGCTTTGTTGCATTTTGTGTTGCACACGTTAGAAAGTCGTCTTTTCCCATAATAGAGAAGTTCAAAGAATATTTAATGTCTTTTTTTTTTTTTGTCATTGCTTTTAATTTGAAACTATGGAACTACGCTTTAATAAAATAATAATAAGAAGAAAGTTTTAAAATAATTTTTAAACTAAATTTTAAAGGACATATAAACAAATAAACAAATGAAAAAAATATCTGCACTGAAACAAAATTAGAAATGATTACAATCAACAAGTTACAGTTTGTGTGGTTTTGTATAAAGTCTTAGCACTGTTAACCAGATTATTTAATGGCCGATGGATATTAGATCAATAGGCAGGAATCTAAGAAAAAATCAAATATATCCTCTTGCCAGTAGAGGAGGCCAGAGATAGTTGTTACAGCATCAGATCAATGTCATGTGAGGTCAAAGCCTATGATGTCAATTAAAGCCTTATCTATATATTTAATTAGGAATTACTGGTGGTGTAACAGTTAGCCTTGGACTCCCCTACTGCAGAGCCATTAGAGAAAGAAAAATTCTCTTTACTGTTTTTGTATGGTACTGCATGTTTAAATGTGTTTAAATATAGAAAAAAATTAACCTCACTAAAATGATTTTGGTATAAAAAAAAAATTTATTAATAGATTTTTGTATACTCTTATCCAAAATTATTAGTGCTACAAAACTGCTTTTCCATTTAGATTTTGCAGAATTTGTTAAAGAGAAATTGACTTTTTGCAAGTTAGGAGAACTCAGTCATTAATGATTATTCTTTACTTATCTTAAACACTCTGTTATATTATAATAACTAATGTAAATATTTTAGTGTAGAATAATTATTTTTTAGTTACTCATTACCAAGAGAAAATAATTTGTTTTAAGAATAAAATTAGCAGAGATTTACTTTTTAGTCAGGGCATTAATAGACAAGCCTATGTTTTTTGGCTTGATTCTTTATAGATTTTTTTCTATAACAATAGCCCGAGGGTACAATGAAAGTTATCTTGTGGCAAACACTAGAAAGTAAAAATTTTCTTTTGCTCATATGTCTTAATGTTTTTCTTTTCTACTTCCCTTCATCTCTTGAAGTCAGAAAACCTGACAATGCAAAGATTTTTCTCTCTATTGTTTTTGTGTATATAATATTGAGAAAATCAATCATTTATGCATAGTAAACAGGTGAGTACTGTGGCTTATGTGATCAGCTCTGCAGACCCACTTGTCTACTTTGGTCTGCGTTTGTTTTCTAAAACTTACTTTATCATCTTTCACAGACTGTATTTATGGACCTAGATCAACCAGATGCATTAGTTATCAACATTGTTAACAGGAAAACAAAGAAGAATGCAGGCAGAAAAAAAAAGGAACAAATCTACTACTGAGTGCTATCTGCTGTGAGAATATTATGGCAAAATGAGAATAGTTTGTGATTTAGCTTTGATATCAAGTCTTTGTTAAGTGAAGTCAACCACAAGTAGCTAGTTCAAAGACCACCATTTAACTTTGTGTCAAAATGGCTACCAGAAATGTGTTTTCTGAACTCAAAATGTTAAAGTTTACATTGAAGATTTCTGTATTGATTTTTAAAAAGGAAGTAAAATGAGTTTTAATTTTATTATTTATTATTTTTTTCTATTTGAAAGTAAAATCATTATTATGCAATGGTAGTTGGTGGTTTAAATTTTCAGAACCATACTGACTGGCCTACAGTAATGACTGCAAACAAGCCAGATGATAGAGTGGTGCCTCATACTCGATTGGAAAATGAAGCCTGGTTAGAAAATACTTATGAAATTGGTCAGAAGATAGGTCAAGGCAGCTTCGGACAAGTTTTTGAAGTCATTCATAAGAAAACTAAGATGAGACTGGCCATGAAAACTGTCAACAAAGAAAAGGTAATGATTTGGTGTAGATATCTACCAATGCTGTTGTTAATTTTATAGGAATTTTATGCATTCTATTTATATGCTAAGAGTTTATAAATTTTCCTGAATTATTTGAGATAATTTAAATAGTTTTTAGAATGTTTATGAATCTGTGTTTTTGATTCTGACTGTATGCATTTCAGTATGAAACTTGAGGTTATCAGAAATGTACAGCAGATATACTGTTGTTTTGGGTATAATAGACTCATCACACTATTGATTTAGGTGATAATTTCTTTTTGTAGTTTATTTATAATTTTAACATTTGTAGAATTTAATGCAGTCATGCTTTAATGCACTGTTTAATGTTGGTGCATGATATTGGTGCAGGACAACACATAGAGAATGACCTGGTATAGATTTTAACTGATGGCTACAGTCCAAGACCATAACAAATTATTATTGTACCTCATACATCAAGTGGAAGCTGCTGAACAGACCACTTTATCCTATTTAGTTTCATGACCTAGTTTATCTGGATCACTTCATCCAGTTTACCACATCTATTAATTTGGTGGAGAGAAGAATACCAAAAATAGCAGCAAAGTCTCTTTGCCACACAAAAAAGCTTTGGGTGTTGCTGTGGTTAAATGGTGGCCTGAGTTTGGCATATCTCCCTTGTGCAGTTTTTTCACCAGCTGACTATGCATGTTTTCTCCCACATCTGAAAAAAATGAAGAGTTCTAGTATAGCTTTCCTTGCTGAAGTGCTTGGAGCTCCTCATAGCTTCCTTGCAGGTAACTGCAGGACTATGTTCTTTCACAAGAGTTGTTTCCCTTGTAGACATTGATGTTCAACACAACAACAAAAAGCTTTAATAATCTGAGAGAAAAAATACATAATAAAAGACTAAAATAAATGATATTACCATTAAGTACAACTATTTTATTTTTGATAAATGTATTATGTAGTCTTATTTTTAATATTTTAAGGATTTAATATTTTAACAATCTTTTTCTAAAACAAATTTCAAAACTTCAGCAATTTATTCTAATCATGATCACACCTCAGTTTAATTAATTGTTTTTTGAACAGAGGACTTCTGCAAGAAAACTTTGTTGAAATTATATCAACAATAAATAGACTATAAGATTGATGTTATGCTGCCAAAAGAGTAAATAGTTTCATCAGCTGAAAATATTTTATTTAAACTGTGATCGAGCAAACTTAAATTGCACCAGCTTGATTTTAAAAAATATGAATAAAATTCAAAAAGAAAAAAATGTCTACAAAAATTACTGAGAAAAAGATGAACATATTCTTCAGTACAGTTACAAATTCAAAGGTTTCCTAAGCCTTTTAAAACTCTTATAATGTGAAGTAGCCTTGGACTATAATTTAACCATGTGGATATATGTGGAGATGTCTCAAATCTAGGTAAAAATCAAAGGAGGAGCAGGTACATTTTTTGTTGTTGTTCTAACTTTAAATGAACCACAACTGTGGTAAATTTGTATTATTCTGTTGCAAATTTACTTATATAGAAGATGATTCTAATTAAAAGTTTGTAGATATTGCTGTTCTTATTAAAGCAAAAGAAATTAAATTTAAATTAAATGAGTTCACTGAAAAGTGGTCAAGCAACCTGTTCAGTATGTAGGCACAAGATCTCTAATCTCATAACCATGCCAGGGATCTGCAACTCTTATAACTGAAGAAGTGTATGCCAGGTAGACAGGGATGAATTTGTTTGTTTAGTTAAAAGGATAAAAATTGAAGAATTGGATTATTTAAAATGAGTGTATTCTACTCTAGTTAAAGGCAAAGTAACACATTTCTTTTCTTTAAATTATGAAGTTATTTATGTATTTATTCTTTTCTATCTATTTCAGGCTGGTACTTCAGCCATGAGATTAGTGGAACGGGAAGTTGCAATACTGAAAAAAGTTAAACATGAGCACATAATAAAACTCTTTGAAGTGTATGAGACTTCAGAAGTAAGTTCTCATTAAAATTTTTATTTTTTTGTTTGTTTATTATTGATTAATTGCAGGTTTTCAACAACAAAAATCTACTAATGATCAATTATTTTTTTATTGAACTGAAACAATTAATGCACTATTCACTCTTTATTCTTTTCAGTTTCACAGGACATTTTGAGTTCAAGAATAAAAACAATATTGCGATTAGTTTAAAGAAAAATTCTTGGGAAAATTTACAACATTTGCTAACAGCAATCCATTTTTAACAAAAAAAAAAACTTTGTGATTTTAAATGGCAAAGGCGAAAATCATGTATTAGTGAGGTCTTTATGATAGTTATCCACTTGTAAAGAAAAAATTTTGTGTGATGATTTTTTCTTTATTAAGTAGCGTACTAATAAAGTGCTCTGCCATGATAATTTAGATCCCTGTTGTTATTACAATATGTTAGTGTGTTGCAGAAAATGAAAATACAGGCAAGAGAGTGAAATTTGTTATGTTAATACTTGGTTATGCCACCTTTTTTGCAGCAGAAAGAGCCTCTACCTTGTTTGGCATTAAATCAGTGAGATTTTGTTTCAAGGTCTGTTGATGTTTGTTTTCCCTTATCCATATGTGAAAGAGTTTCCTTTAAATCTATTATATTGGCAGAACATGGATGGATTCCTTTCAGTTGACAATCCAGATGCTCCTGCGGGTGCTTGATCATATTTATATCAGGGTTTGCAGAGATCTAGATCTTGATTCTCTATCCAGAAAGATGTGCGACACAATCTTCCTGAAGAATATTGACCACAAATTTCAGTATGGCTTTTAAATTGGTAATGGATTCAGCAGAATTGAGACATCCTTTGGCAAACAATAAATCTGTCTTTCCACCCCCATACTTGACTGGTGGATGAAAACATTGCAGTTGAATTTCTTGTTAAGTTGTTTCCAAATCCAGGAGTAACCTCCAAACATGAGTTTCTAAAAGCTGAACTTGTATACCTTACATAATGATAGTATATGAATCCATCAGATCATCAACACATCTTTAAAAGATGTACTGATGATGATGATGATAATAGGACTGATAAAAAAAGCCATGATATAAAATTATTGATATATTTTATTTGTTTTATTGACAGATAAAGCACTTTGCTTCAAAAATTTATCATGACTGAAAATAGATTTATTTTATTTTTATTAATGCAAGCATGGGATTTATTTAATTTTTAATGTACTGAACAGGATAAATAAATGGTTTCCACATACTATTGCGTGCCTGTGTGTGCGTGTGGGAGACTATCATTAGCTTTCAAACTTTGAAGAAACTTGGCTCAAAATCTAGCTGGGGAAGGCAACCCTGAAGTAATTTTGATGTAAGAGGTAAATGAACATAACCCAGACATTTTATCCTTGATATAAAATGGAGAACAGGTTGGGTCAGGAAGTTGGCTGATGTCATTGTCATGACTACTAAGTGCATTGTGCACATTAAATGATATCAGCAGACCACAATCTCCCAGCCTTGCAGCTGACAGGCCAAGGAAAGACTTAGAAGAACAGCAACTATTATAGTAACCAATAACTTGGCTAATTGTAGTGCCTAGCTAGACACCGCATTTCAAATCTGTTTAATCATGTCAAGCCTTACTCAGGTCTCCTGCTAGGATCTCTCTACCTACAACTAATGCGAGCATTCTAGTTTGATTTCTTACTTGATTTGGTCCTTCCTTTTTCTGTTGTAAATAAACTTCATTCATTGAATAATAAAAAAAGAAATGGTTTTGATAATTCTTCACTATTCACCAGTTAATGTTCAACAGAATTCTTAGAACAAAACCACAAACTATTGTATTTATTTATAATGGAAAATAGATGATTATCCTTAATTAATGATTTTTATTGGGGAAATGTGTCTAAACAAAATTGTCTGTGCCAATACACAAGACTTTTTACACCCAGTTAATTAAGCTCTTTTTGTTGCTATTATTGTAGATCTGTGAATAAAAGTGCACATTTTTTCTGATAAATAAGATTTTGGAGTAGTTTATCTTTTTTCACTTTACTGACTAACGATCTTTTTATTTTGTTGTTTTTATTTATGATAAGCTAAGAAGAGTGTTCTCAAAATCTGGTCAGCCATGTTAAGAAATTAATGCTTAAATGTATGCTGGCATTGGATTTTGGTGTATTGTCTTCCCTAAAACTCTACCTACTCTTGTTTCCAGAAAGTTTTCCTTATTACGGACTATTGTGAAGGAGGAGAGCTCGCAGGCTATCTCAAACAATGCCAATTTCTTTCTGAAATAGACACAAAAAGTATAATGAGGAAGCTGGCGAGTGCAATATCGTATCTACACAAAAATGGCAAGTTGCATTTGCTAATTGTTTTAATGCAAAGAAAACCTGTTGGTCTACTTTAAATTTTAAGTCTGGCTTGAAATTTTGGGTTATTGTATTTTTTGCTTGACTTGGGTACAGTTAGCCAGTTTTCATGAAACCGACCTATAAGATTCTAATGAAGTATATACAGAATCCCCCATCAACTGGACTCAGCTAAACAAAAAAAATTGAAAAATAAAAATAAAAATTATATATTTTTTCCCTTTCTAATTAAAAAAAGAGCTGTTGATGCTACTCTTGAATTTAATAATGCTTTAATTGGATCATTTTATTCCTTATTTTTATTTGAGGATGTTACTATAAAGATTTTTAACAAATTTTACTCACACATCAAGGTGCCTTTTTTGTTTTGGAGTAGTCAGTCTTTGAAGTCATCATTTGTTCTACAAGCTGATGTCTTGACTTGTAACATTAAGTTGTTTGATCTGAGGAAAACAAAAATCCAGTGTTGATCATAATTTTCTTAGTTAATTTGTACAGTCAGAGAACTAAATGTTAATTATGAAGCAACATCACACAATGTTCAAAATGGGTTTCCAGACATTGAGTTTGCTTTAATATTAATATCCTTGATAGTTTTGTGATGTTTTTACAAGTTAACTACTAAGTTATTGATTTCCGAATCTTCTTTTTTTTTAGATTTCTTTTCTAAATAAGCTATGCAAAAAATTTTGAAGAAATACAATAAATCTCAAAGTACATGATATAAACAAACAACCAAGAAAAGGTATGTCTAGTAAAATAAAATTCCTCAAGCACAAAGGAGGTAATTTAAAAAAAAAAATTATGAAAAGTTCTAAAATGTAGCTTTTTTCTCAAAGTATGGATTTTATACCATTCATATGCTTATACATACAGTACCTGTGACTATGCTCCAACAAATTTATTTATGAATATAGTATGGGATTTAAGTTACTGGTTTCTATTCCTCGCATTCCCATTGTTCAGGTAAACATCATTGTTCTTATTTGCAGCATTTTTAAGCCATGTGGAAAGAGTATTTGGAGGAACATCAAACAGCTTTGCTATCTCTGTTTACTTTTTAGTCTCTTTTCAACTTTGAGAATCACCTGACCTGATACGTTATTTCAATTTTGCATCTGCAGTTTGCATTTTTGTGAAGCCATATTGATGTGTGAGTTAGTGACGAATTGTTGCTACAGTGGCTGGTCAACAGACAAGTAATACAAGGAGGGAGTTGTGCATCCTTATTTATAGACAGAAGAATAAACTGTAATTTCTTATTTCTTTTAATCATATATCAAATGTTCACACCTCACAAAATGTCACAATAAACCCCTCTATTATCTGGCAATAAATTAGTAAAGTAATTAACGTCATTGATGATCAGTGACTTATGAAAAGAAATTCTTGATTTCTTAAACAATTGCACTGCAAATCAAAATCAATCATCCAATGTAAACTGACAAACTTTGAGTTATGAAGAAAAATTAACATAACTGCACTTTAAGGGACTAAAACAAAGCTTTGGCTTATCCAACTTTTAAACTTAGAGCAAGTTTGAGTTATCCATAGTTTCTATAATCGGAGAAAAGGGGCATTTTTCCAAGACCTTCATGCCACTTTACTGTGTATGTATAATATATTTAAAAAAATTTTTTTCCAGACATTGTACACAGAGATCTGAAGCTAGAAAATATACTTTTAGCAGAAAATCCTCATTTTAAATCTGATAAACACTATATTAAGGTAAGATATATCTGTGATTTATGTGCACATTGTTGCCAATGAATCTTCTAAAACATGTTCAGGTTTATTTGTGTTTGGAACTTGTCATGTGATAACAATATTGCATAAACTTAACATGGAGCTTCATTACTTGGTAAATATCTATATTCTAAATTTTTTGTGGAATTTTGTCTCTAGTCAGTTTTCACATCTGGAGCTTCTGTTTTAATACTTACAGCAGTTTGAGAGTTCCACATACAAGCTATAGTATATACATTACTAGCTAATGTCACTGTTAGCTTAACACATGCTATACATTTATGACACTTGTATCTGGCAGCACTATTGAAATTTTCCTGTCTGACAGATAATGATAGATTTCTCTCTTACCAGTACTCAGCAAATTAAATATTACAGTGACATACATTTTTAATGCAGTACAATAAAACCACTTGGATCTGTTTCAATATAATCTTTTCTGTTGTAAGGGTCACTATGTCACAGTGTAGATCACATTAAAAATGTTTTATTTTGATCTGATTTATATTTGAAACTGCACATATCAGTAGATTTATCAATAAAAAGCTTTAGCTTTATTCCATTTAATTTTAGAATATTTGTAGACTTTTCGCATTTATTGGCTGTATGAATAAAAACATAATTCTAGTAGTAGTTTTGGTGTAGATTTTTTTCAGTGACAATCAAACACTGTGATCAATCAACATATTTGTTTTTTATTTTAACTTACTTTTGAATGAAATATAAGTTAAGATGTGTTTAGATTGAGATATTCAACATATAAAAAGTGTATTTTATTAATATTCCTTTATAAATGATAAACATTTTTAAAAATTAGGTGACAGATTTTGGGTTGTCTGTGATGAAGGGTGGGAGTGGTCATGAGAACATGATGGAAGTTTTTTGTGGAACATTAATTTACATGGGTAAGATGCATTTTTGTTTGTTTTTGCATTTATTTTGTAATATGTTGTTTTACTCTTCTCATAACATCTATTTCTCTCAGTTGTCAGGATCAAAATTATATGTGCAAATATCTTATGTACCGAAGAGGGCACTAATGTTAACAATGGTTTTCATTATAAGTTTTATGAAAATTGTTGTGGTTATTTGCATGCATATTAACAAATACTATTCAAACAAAGAATAATACTACTGTAATAAAATTAAGTTTTTAATCATTATTTTGTTATTTTTACATATGTTGTGTATCAGATTATTTTAAACTGGATGTAATGACTTGCTGCACCTATGGGTGAATTAATTTTATGCAGATTTTAAAATCTTGCATGTTTAATGCATAAACAATTTATAACTTATCCGCTGTTGTTTTTACCCTTAATGATTTCAGCCCCAGAAATTATTGACAAAAAGGCATACAGCCAACAGTGTGATATCTGGGCAATGGGAGTTATTACTTATACTCTGTAAGTTTTGTTTGATGTGTGTTTTTTATTGTTATTCACAGCTGTCTATGTTCTATAATGAAGATATATCTGATATTTGAGCTAGATTCTTTTAACTCTTTGCCGATTATTTTTTTACCTGCAATTTGGTCTTAAAATCCAAGTTTTTGCCACAGTGTACTGAATTCTTAGATCAGAATTTCTGTTTCAAAATTTTTTTTTTTTTACTTAGGATTAAAATTTTTAATTATATAAAACCCTATTAAGATAGAGTTGACATTTTGTGATCAAAATGTAAGGCAATTTTTAGTTAGTTTCTTTGCAGCTCAGTCCAAGTATTAGGTGTTTCCCTTTCTGTTTGGTAATATTTTGTGTAAACTGATTTGCGTTTATTCCTTCCCCAACAACAACAACAACAAAATTTAATTATTTTCTTCCATCTGATAACATTAGATATAGAAGGTCAGATGTCTAGGTTTTGTATAAGAGTTTAAAGAATTCCTCTCTTGTAAAGAAAATCTAGCCCTATTTTAAATATTTACACTTTCTGCTTCACCTATCTGATAGCAAGGTATTATGGGAATTCTCTGCACAATCTATTGGTAATAAATCAGGGTAATTTATTACTCATCCAATTTACTTCTGTTAAACAGTGGGGAAGCAAGTTACTTCATCCTTAACCCTTTGAGGAGTACACTTGTATGTTTTCGGAGAGAGGTGTTAAACCTGACAGAACATATACTGGCTTTATACAGACAAAAAACACTTCTAAAACGTATATTTACCAGATTATTCTGTCAAGATCAGTACCCACTCTCTGCAAATGTTTGGACATATTCCTCAAAGGGTTAATTTGATTATCAATATTTTCTGAAAGTAAAAAATGATAAACTTAGAAAGAAAGGATTAATATTTTTCTGCTTCAGATTGTCTGGGAGGCCTCCGTTTTTGTCTGATGATGAAGAAACACTCTGTGAACTAATAACCAGTGGAAACTTAGATTTTTCAGATGTTGTTTGGGAAAATGTAAGTCATCAAGGTAAGGCTTTGAGTTGAGTCTTCTGATCCAATGTGTTTTGCATGAAAACACCTGCAAATTTTCCTTTGAATTACTGCTTGTGATGCAGACTTGATCAGAGCATTGCTAAATTTGTTCTTGCTTTTGTGCTTGATTTATATATATAAATTGCTGTCTTGTTATTCTTTATTATGATATTTATCAGTTATATATTATTATATCATCATATTAGTTTCATGTCATATTTATTAACTCAATTACTTTTTTTACTTTATTTATTTTTCATTTTTTATTCTCTTTTTCTAACTCTCAAATTACTATTTTACTTAGTTTTCAATACTTTTTTGTTCACTGATAGTAACTCTTTTTTTCCCTTTTCTAAAGTCACAAATTAAAAGACCCAGTAAATTTGATTCATGCAAAATATTTTTATTTAAATCTGCTATCTTTTCTAAGTCAATTTAACAGTATTATTTGGAGTTATCTCTCCTTAAATGGCATTTAATGTTATCCATGCACCACATCTGTATTTAGTTTATTGCAAAATCTTTTTACTAAAATTTAAAAATATACGAACAAAACAAACAAATGTTTCTGATTATTTAAATATTATCTTTTTGTCAGATAATATAATTAATATTAATTATAGTAGAAACTTAGTATATTTTCTTAGTTGAGTACTGTGGCTCCATTTGACTTTGTCGAATACCATATTTAAAACCAATGTAGTGACAAAAGTTGATCTTGTTAATCTTTGTGCATAACATAAATTAAATTCTGAGAGAGGCCTTTAAAAAAGAAATTAGTATTCATATGGAAGACTAGTTTTACTATTGTAGTATACTTGAAATCCACCTCTATTACACTTTATTTTCAGTGTTTATTTATTCTAACAGTGGGTTCTCAAAAATGTAGATAACTGCTCTTTTAGTATGCTGAATTTAAAAAAAAAAATCTTTTTAGGAAGAATGCCTTTAGATAACATCATGTCATTCATTAAGGAAACTCAAACATGTATTTACCATACCTGGAATTACTTTTCTTTCTTTGTAAATCCCTGTCTTCACTTCAAAGTCTTGAAGACACCTACAGCAGTGAGCTAGAAGCGGGAGATGTGTTGATATCAGCTCTGCTGACAAAGCAAGTTACCTGAGTATTGTTGGGGGCTTGAATGGTGGTCAGGGTGCAAGCCAGCCCCAATGAACCTCCATTATACATATCTATCTGTACCCAATACATAATACAATATGTAACATAGATAATTTTTTCAGTATGTTATTTTGATTTTATGGTTATTGTAAATTGTGCCAGCTCAAGTACCTTAGATATATCTTTTCATGGTATTTACAGATCAACAGCACCATGATAGTTTGCTTGTTGTATTTTTTAAAATTTATTATCAAGTTGTAAATTGCCCTCTGAAAATACTTCATTTATATTGTGTTTTTTTCAGTCCTAGCAACATGAAACTCATTTCGTTTGTCATTTATGAACATTATTATTATTAACCCTAGAAATTTTCTGCCATTCCTTTATTGTATTATTTTATAAAAAGAATTTGTTTTACAATTTTTAACAGCAAAAAGCTGCATCAGAGGAATGATGATATTGGATCCAGCTCATAGGATAACTGCACTCGAGATTCTAGAACATCCATGGATGACTGTAAGTACATGTTTAAAATCACAGAGTGAAAAAATGTTGTTACGTCTTTATGGATGATGCATTATTGCACAGTTGATACTCTTCCAGTAGCGCAGTGTTTAATGTTCAAGTGTACTACTGTTAGTTGGATAATTTATTGTGTGAAAGAAGTATTCAAGAAAAATAGATAGTCTGGCATAATAATACTAATGTCTGTTTCACAATTTAATCTTAAAAATCTACATGTATTGGGATCCAAACTACTTGCCATTATGATATATATCAGATTTACAGTACTCCAGATTACTATTGATCTAAAATTACTTCAGAACTAATGATAATAATCGTAGTATCCAACCATTTTAGATTAATTTTTTTTAATGTGTTCACAAAAATTGTTACATGGTTTCTTAATAAAATTAATTAACACAAGTTCAAAGTTACCACAACTTCCAGAAGAGAGTAATTAAATTTATTGAGGAAAGAAAAACAAACCATAAGAGTAAGAAATCTATATTAAATTAAATTAAACTGCTTTTTCTGCAACTTTCCATTGAAGCAAAAACGTTTGCATACTTTCAATTACAGAAGCAGAAAAGAATCTGAAGGATAGAATAAGAGATAATGCTTTCTCTGTAAACTTGTTAATTTCTTTTTTGACAAAAAGCCTTTGTTTGTTTGGGATGAATTAAAAGTTACTCCAGCTATTGTTGGCAATCACTTCTTCAAACTCAACAAGGGGACTTCTTTCCTCATCCTTCACAAAACAAATGAATTTATTCTTACAATCAAATAGAAAGGAATTAACATTTCTTACAAAGAACTTGTGACTGTAGATGATAAAGCATTGATCATAATATTCTGGTCAATCAACAAACCCAAGAACATTGTCACTTGCCCCCTGGATATCATGTGGTGCCTGCCTGTAATTACAGAAGTTTTACATAAGAAAAGTTATTTCCAATATTGAGCATATATTTAAACAAAAAAAAGAATTAATCACTCACTGTCAGTACATTTGTTTTTGTTTCTTTTAGTAATTTTCATTTTAGCAAATCACTCTCATTGCATTCCCATTAGTGTTTTAGTATAAATTGTTTTTTTTTTTAATTAATTTATCAAGTTTTTTTATGAAATTAGTCATATAATAGTCAAAAATCCATTTTTAACAGTTCTCAAATTAGCAGAGGTGCTTTGTCAATGTTAATCTAAATGTCATTGTGTTTTGATTTTTAGGGCAAGAGGCGAGACAGTACCCAGCCAAAAAATGTCTTAGAAATGATGAAACGTTGGAAAGATGAACTGGATGAAGATGAGGATGATGACCTGTTGACAGGCCTATTCAAAACCAACTCTAGTGACTTGAGTTTGTTGGATAAGGTGAGATAATGTCTAGCCAGGAAGAACATCCTAAACCAGTCGGATAAAATACTATATTAAAAGATAAAATGGAAATTAACTGTCAGCCAACACTTTAGAACTGGTGAGGCATAACTAACAAGATTTTTAAAAGATCTCCTGAAAGATATGGGGTAAATGTGCCTTGTTCTTTTTATTTGTATGTTAAATTTAAGATGAAATGAATAAATTCAATTTTATATTGCTTGCACACCCTATCTTCACTTTCAATTTAAAGTATATATATATTCTATTCTCTTTATTCTTTGTCATCTTTATCCCGCAGAATGAGAATTCTGAACCTGATACTGGAGAGAACTTATCGCTCATGTCTGAAGCTCAACAAAATAAAAATAAGGTTAGTAAATATATAGAATAATAAAATAAAGGTATTTGATGCACTTTAACAATGAAGCTCCTCTCTGGTCAGAGATTCTGCATTGTCATGTGTGCGCATGCATGATAAATATGACTGCCAGAAGATACTTAGTTTAATATCTTTATTATGTGAATTGTTATGGCGATGCCTTCATTTTTTCCTCTTTAAATCATAAATAGCTGACTTTTAGGAATGAGCAACAAAATCAAATCTTGAGTGGAAAGAAAGAAAGTTTTAACACACCTGCAAGCATCTCCAAGACATAGCAAAGATTTGGGTATAATATTTTATGTGCACAAATTATTATAATTGTACTTTTCAGAAAACTGTATAACAACTTTTCAAATTATACCAGTTTGAACAGTGATAGTTTCTTTCGCTCTTTTAGCATTCTAAAAAATGAGCTAAAACCTTAGAGTAGTACAGAAGGAAATACAAAGTTGCTAAAGTACAGTCATTGCTCATGTGTAGGAAAAGTATATGGAAAGAAATTTGTTCAGTTAAAAGTCAGAAGGGGTCTTACAAAAATTAGATGTTGACCAATTTAACTACTACTGCAATTCAATCACATTTTCCTCCTTGAACTAATCTGTGCTTTTCTTATTCAGGCAAACAAATGTAATTGCCATTACTTTAAAGAATATTATTATTATTTATTCTCTGTTTTAAATTTTTTGTTCCTTGATTTAGTAAGATAGTAAGATAGAGTCCTAACTTTAGATTTCCAAAACCAGACAAGTCCTTTCAGCATTTTACCCTGATGTTTGCATTAAGTATTTTTTTAACCACAAAAAGGGAGTGTTCTTTGAAGACATGCAGGGTACATTTCTGAGAATAACTCTAAAAACAAAACAATTTATCTTAGCATGAATATAACATAATACAGCACACTGATGAAATTAGATTATTTTTCTTGAGAACATAGAAAAACAGAAAAGGAATTATATTGAAGTTGGAGAACCCTCGAGTAGGATGCTGTATATTTATGGGAATGGGTATTAGCGCGGACTGAGTATGGGTAGGCTTCCTGCAGCCTGTGAAACCGTTGAAATGTATACTCCCCAACAATATACAGATGTACTCCTCAAAAAATTGTTATGTATTTAAAACTGAGTGGTAATTTGAACTTTTCTCTTTGTGTTTAGGCCACATACTGATTTACTGTGTATCCTGATTGCCTCCATCCTATCTGCACAGAGTTGTTTTTACTTTAAGCTATTGATAAATAAAGTTATTTTAAATGTCTTTTAATAAATATAGAGCATGAATAGATCAGCACATGCCCCTCAGAGTTTAACATCATGTGTCGTTAAAAAAAAAAAAGGAGACTTTTCAAAATAACAACTTTGGTTACTCTGGTGATAACCAAACATATTTAGTGAGTTAAATATGTAAAATGAAGAAAATCTTCATGTGTTCTTCTTTACAAGTTATATACATTTAAATTCAGCATCTTTTTACCCTGCTATATGTAAGATTATACTAGTGTAATTGTAAAATAATAAATTGTATAATGCATGTATTTAAGGAAATTAACTTTAGTGTCCATTCCTTACAGTCTGTTGTTGTCCATAGTCTTTGTCATATCCTCTGGGGAACCTAGCAAGTAGAATCTTTATGGTGATAGTTGGCACACTAACCCAGGTAGTAAGAGGGGTTATGTGACATTGGGAACAGTGGCTTGTGCAATGATGCATTCTTCACCCAACTCTACTGATTAATGGTAGGAGAAAATTTGCGAGGAACAGCCTGGTAGAGACTAACCAGGGAAGTAAACAACAGTTAGCCTTCTCTCTAGATCAGTAAGCATGGCACACTATCCTATCAATAAATTTTCTGATATTTCTGTAGAAATACATTTTTTCAACATGCAAATGAATATTTAAAAGAAATTTTTTTTTTTTCAATTTTCTAGATAAAAACATCTACTAAAAGACTTCCCAAATCGCCATTGCCAGTATCTGGTTTCCAACAGACTGCAAGAGGAAAATTGCCTATCAGCGGAAACCAATTAGCTGTTCATGGAAGCTTGAAATCAGGTTTAGGAAATAACAGAAAGCAAAATCCAAAACCAAACATGCCTGCAAAACCTAGAAAATAATTAACTGCTTGTAAACACTGTTACTATTAGAAGACTTTTATTTTTGTTATCTGAAAAAGAGCAAACAAACAAACACAAAATTATCATCATGCAGTTTCCAGAGTTCTATATGATATTAAATAACATTAAATGACTGATTTGGCTATAACCCAAAACTCTGAATTATAACATATCACTAAATGCATCTTTGCTTAATGGATAGATCTCATTTGCACTGTTATAAACAAACTACACACAGTCACATTTTTTGGCAATATTGTAGATATTTTAAATCAGCTATTGCTTCTGGCAGAAAGTATCATTCACCACGATACATTTGTATTATATTGCATGTAATTCTGTAAATTTTAAAAAAAAATTATAATTTCTTTTATGAGAAAGGTGAAAATAAATGTAAAAGAAAATATCTAAATCAGTAAATTTAATTTAGTAAATATTCATTTTTTTTCCATCAGTTAAGATTTTTATCAAAGCTGAAACATGTTAAGTAGTGGTGTATTGCTGTTATTAAAACAATGAAAACATTCAAGGTTGTCTCGAGATGATTCTGTTTCCACAACTGACATTGTTGATAACCTAAAGATGCATAAAAAAAAAATTCTGCATAGTAACTGATTTTTTTTTTAATGTAATTATTGCAAATGGTAATGGTATGTTAAAGATGTGACTGTTGACCCCCATTACATTAGTTGTCACTGTACCTGACAGTAGTAACTGTGTTTAAAGTTGCTGTTATGCAGATACTACATCAGTGAATTCATTTACTAGGAATCAGTGTAGTCAGTAAATTATGCAAATATTTACAAGAAAAATTATTTTTTCAGGTGACTCTTTTTTTTTTTTTAAAGAAAAACTATAGCTAAAGATAAAGGCAAGCCCTAAGATTGTGTATATACTTGCCCATCTTATTGGAAGGCTCTGAAATATACTGTATTGGCATTCTTGACATGCTACAGATAGAGCTCTTGATTAAGTTCGTTTAATGATTATTGAATTTCACATAGATGCCAAACATTTTAAAGAGTTTTACAACTTACATCAATACTGAAGCACTTTCTAAAAGTTATGGAAATTTTACAAAGGTTGAATTTTGTATTTATTAACAAAATTCATCAACATTACTTTTTTATTTAACCTGATTCAAAGATTTTGGTTGTATAGTGTCGTTTATATTTTGGGTCTCTCTCTTCTCTAGTTTTTAAAAAATACAGCTGATCATGATTTTGTTTTATTATACTTGCTAATCTATTAACACTTATAAATGAAAACAAATCTTTAGGATCAAAATAAGATGAAGACATGCTTTCATCATATCTTACACTTAACTTTGCAATACTTTATTTCAAGCCATGTTAATATTAATGAATATAGTGACAGAAAAATTATATAATAGTAGTAATAATATATACTTGAAATTTTAATTCTTTTTTTTAAAAAAAAATTCTCTTAAGCCATTTGCTAATTCTGTAATGTTTTCAAAATTCCTGCCATGTTGATAGATGGTGGATTCATCAACATAACTAAGCTGGTTTCCTTAGACTGGAAGGCATCTGCTAGGGTTATATGAGAAAAACTGCTGACAGCTAACTGACCTGTACAGTAATCCTAGCTGGTTCAATCACCCATCCTATAAACAGCAGGCATCAGGAAATCACAAACCTTTGCATCTAATTCTAATACTCTTAATGCTAATTAAATTCCTTTCTTACATTATTGACAATAATAATAATATTACATTTTTTGGTAATTTCCATAGGAACATATTTTATTCTTTCAGTTCTGCTTCAGAGTTTGAAATTAACACACATCACATTTCCAACTTATAATGTCACAGTTAAGCACATTCTTAGCTTTTCCCTGCCATTGTGTATGTTTTAGTAGTTTATTTCCACCATTTTATGTTAGATCACACAGTTCACCTACCAACCAAATCAAAGTCATATTTCATTTAACTTCTAACAAGCTGATGCTACCTTTTTGTTGGTTATGTGTCCTCAGAAAACTGCCAGATCTTGTCTGGTGCTTTAAATTGTTTGCATTAAACATGTTTTCAAACACCCTGCTGTGCTAAACATAACATGATACTGTTATATATTGTATAGTGTATCTGCTTAAGCTCAAAGTAAAATAATGGCAAACAGACTTTCCTGTTTGAAGTGTTACATAATGGGCGTTCCTGACTCTCACCTGCTTTTTTGACGTAACAATGGATACATTTGATCACAAATTCTTCTTTTTTGTTTTATTGAAAAGCAACCTATTGTTGTCTAGATGTGTTGTAAGATGAAAGTTTCTGGCCATATTTGGCATGTACTTTTTTTTTGAGTGGGCTTGCATAGCTTGATTTTTACCTATCTAATTAAAAGCTCTCACTATAAGTTTAAAATACATTCCAAAAATTCACTGATGGTATTGTATGGAGATGTTTACTTTTCTGTGCTCATGCCAAATATTTTTCAGCTAATGAAGGAAAAACATAGGGTAAGTCTTCTTTTTTTTTTTTTATAAGTTCACCTCAAGATAACAAAACAGTTGAATTTCTAAATATATAAAATGAATTTAATCTGAAGTGAAAGAATGCTGGTGGACATCTCAGTTTAAATATGCTTTTGCTTGCTCAAACCTAATTTTTGTCATCTACAGAACTAGAGAATTTGAATTTTGATTTCATTTTTTTTTCAAATTGATTGAAAGTTTAGACCACCAGCTCACAGCTGAAATAAAATTGAGATACTAATTTCTAAAATAGTAGTAGTTAAAGAATATTAAATGACCAGAGTTCACTTTATGTTAAATTGCAAACACCATACCAAAGCAGTAAATGTTGTCTTAGCTCATTTTCTCCTCTCACTTAACTACATTTGCAGTCATATTTGTGCTAAACATGCTCAGGTCTGTCATAGTTGTTAATCATTAACAAAAGCTTTTTATATACCTTAGTATAAATCTCATACACATTTAACCTAAACATCATGTTTGTGGCAATCACTCACTACTTTGATGACAGACTGGCATGCTTTGTTTTTAATAACTTTTAGTTTCCTCTGATATTTGTTGCAAAATGTTCAAGTTTGGAAAATTTGAAAAAATAGACTTCCATACTTCTGTTTGAGAGTAAAGCCTTTTCAAGGAAACCATCTGAAACAAGTTTAGATCTTGACAAGATCTCTAATTTGGCAATAATTTCCAGTGTAATTTTCTTTTACAAATTTACTACCACCATTCATTTGCCATCTTCTAAAATCTGTTTCTGCTATTTTCTTTCTAAAATCAAGAAATTCTTGGATATTTTTTGTTTTACTGTAGTATTAATATTATTCTGACATTGATTCCCTTTGATTTGGTTGCCTTTTCAGTTTTTCCAAACTTAAAGATTAAACACTTTTCATAATTTCATTGTTTTTGACGACTGCAAAGCAAAAGATCTGAAAATGTGCTGCTTTTTAATATGTTTTCCACTATAAAAACTGTTCTGAGCATTTTTTTTTTTGTTGTTTTACAGAAACCATGTAAATTGAAAAGTTGTTAGTATGGTAGAGTTTAACAAAATAATTATAAGATACTCTCAGTACAAAAGGGTGGAGTCTCTTTCACCTGCTAGTCAGAACTTGTAGTTTTTTTTTACTTTGTTGCGAGATTCCAGATTGTGCTGATTTATAAAATCAATTCGCAATGATCATAGGAATAGTATTAGACACTCATGACAGCAGTGTTACAATCCTTGAACATATTCTTTAATTCTTAAAACAGCCAAATACTTGTAGTGTAAATTTTCTAGAATGTTCTGTCACTGTTCAAAGAATTCTTTTAACTGGAAATATGAATATTACACTTAAAACTAATTCTGTGATTTGAAAGTCATCCATGAATTTGGTTATGAAGCTGCTGACTAAAGATACTGCTTGTGTTAACATGATATATATGTACATGCTTGTATGCGCCAAGACATTAACTTTCATATTAGATTTCAATAAAAAAATAACTTGAAATTTGTGTTTGTAATGAAATATTTAAGGTTGCAGCAGACACGACTAAGTAATTTTTCTAACCATTAATCATGCTCAATAAAGCAAAATCTGGTGTAAAAAAATTTTTTAAAGACAACCAACTAGACACTTTCATAGTTTTAATACAATATTCCAAGTTTTCATTCTTTAACAAAAACAATCTTGTTAGATTCACTGAAAATGGTTTGATGGTGGTACAATTTATCAGATCAATACAGAATGGACTTCCTGAGTTATGTCTGCTATTGATGTTGATCGAATTCTTGAATCTGTGACCCCACAAATGCCAAGTCTGCAACTAATGGTACTAGATACAAACATTTGTTCATCCTGTATTGGCTGTCTGAACCTATGCCAATGTGACCATTAAAAAGGTTTGTGCAGTAAAAAGTCTATCATCATCTCGCAAGGACACACCACCACAAGTATTCACAAATGGCCTAACGCAAAAAATTCCATTTTGATAATGTTGATATAAGCATACAGCATATCAGCTTACTGCCTCCACATCTTGCAGTAACAAATATTAGATTACTCTTATGACCATGAGTTCCCTGCAGTTGGAAATGAGATGTCAGTAAATTCCAAAGTCTACCTACATCCAGGAATCAAAGGACTGATTAGTGAAGCAGGGAATATTATCATGAATGTGCCACTATAACAATTCCCAACATTTTTGAGCAGACTAATGCTGATGTACTAGAGTGGATAGATACTCTACTGTTGTGAAAACAGGTCAAAACATGCTGAGCACTGGTTTTCATGACATTTACAAGTTCAAAACAGGCTATGAATCTTGAAAAAAAACTTAAATTAAATAAAATTGTGTAAATTATTTTTTGTAAGGTCTGCATTTCCTTACTGTCTATTAATACACTAAATGCAGCTCATATCAGATCTTACAGATATGAGACAACCTGTTTATAAAACATCAGCAAAGTCTCATCTTTGACTCTGAGGAGAGCCAGTAACACACACCTGTGCAAAGTTTTCAAAGATTCAATAATGTATCCTCATACTATGAAGTGTGCCACCCATGGAACAAACAAAAATCATATGCAGTTGGCTCAATTTAAATCAGAATTCTACTTCAGTGACAGTTTTCTACCATTATTCTATACAATAATAAAATTATTTCAACTAGTCATTGCTAAGATGTTCTATTTCATGCTAAAAGTGTGACCATCTATCAGCATTACAACTAAAAATATTAACAGACAGTTTCAGAGAAGGTACTGCTTTTCCAAAAGTTACAGAACAACAACAAAAAAAAATTTTAAAAATGATTAGTTTTATCAACTACATGTTCAACATAGATTCTACATGTAACATCTTTTATCAAAGAAATGTGTAGAATGTGTTCTGGTAGAAAAATGTAAATTAGCTTTGGTTAAAAAAAAAACTGGCTTTGTGAGGATATTTTTCAAGGCCAGTGTTAAAAATGGGCAGCTTTTCTTGTTTGGCAGATTCTTTATTGATAAGATAGAGGTTGGAAAGTTGCAGACCCAGGTGGTGGAATGGCTAAACGTGAACCAATGTGTTTTTACTTGGCTATGGGGACAATTTCAAGTGTATGGAGATACTGTCCAAAGATCAGTTCAAGATCAACCATGGGTTGCAACGTCACTTTTGGATTGGCAAAGAACTCCAAACTTGCTTCTGATCTGTGTGAGGCCACGTGGTGGTTGGTATCAGTCTCAACTATACACAACCAGCCACATGAAAAAGGGAGATAGATCACCCATGGTGTGTATCCCCTTGATCTGCCACCATAAACAGGAGCAAATGAATGTGTTGCCTTGAAATGACCTGAAAACAATGTGTGACTCATGGTGCATACTCAACCAGATGGAACGTGAAAGATAAGTCAATAAACATGGAAGGGATCACTATGGCAGTAGAAGTGTGATGATCTGGGCAGGAGTTTCATTGGGTGGCTGTACGGATCTGCGCGCATGTGTTTCAGGAAGGTACCCTGACTGTAATGAGGCATAGGGACAACATTCTGGATCACTGTCAGACCATACACAGAGGTAATTGGAGGTAACCTTATTTTAATGGATACTGCTCATCCAGAAAGGGCACGTGCAATTGACTGATACCTTCAAGACTAACCATTCATTACCCAATGAAAAAGCCATCACATTCTTCTGAGTTAAATCCTACTGTAAATGTTTGGGATGTTCTGAGAAGATATTTCCTACAAACTCCCCCACTCTCCTAGAGCCACACACTTCTCTGACTCTGTTGCCAACTGTTCTTGTAAACAGAGTTGAGCAGCATGCAGAGCCACTGCCAAATATTGTTGGCCATCATGGGGAACCCATAACCCCATTGACTACCTCTAATTCATTTTTACTTACATTCATTGTAAGAATTCCTTCTTGTTTTCCTTTCAGATCCCTAAAAATTATTTATAATTTACATATTTCTTTGATAAAAACCGTGTTACACAGAGAAGTTTGTGTTGATCATTTGGTGACTAAAAGCAACCATTTTGGAAATTTGGTTAGGTCCTCTAGACAAGTGCTAATGTTGACATGGAAGTAATTAAGGATGAAACATTTTTTAATTTGTAAGTTATTGAGAGGTTTCCTTTGTCCAAAAAAAAAAAAACAAAAAAATTCAAAGGCAGGCATGATTATACTGAAACTGTGTGTGTGTTTGGAGAATTTTTTGGTACTCAAAGGTATGAGCAAATTTTATCAGCTATTCGTTTGCCACTCAAATGTTTAACTTCACTTCTTTAAAATTCACGTTCATATACCAGAGGTTACCAATGGTAACATATATCTGCCATGTAACAGTTATCAAGAGAGAGAGAGAAATCAAGAAAAACAAAGAACAACATTTTTTAAAAGTTTAATGCCGATTTTGTCCCTGAAATATGCCAAATTGTACCTTATCATAAACTTTTAAATAAAAAAAAAAGGCCATTAATAAATAGTAGCATAATTTATTCAACTAAAACAAATTGTTAAGTTAAAAACCATTAAAGAATTTTTCTTTCCTTTTCTTGGTGAAATAACAGTATGTAAATTTACTAATAGGTTGTGCATTAGAATAATAAATCAGATGGGCTGTAGGATTGCATTTTTTAATAAAGTGGTACAAGACAAAAATAATTCACAGGAATTTACAGCAAAGTCGATGCCGGCTAAATTAAACAAGACTCATTTTTGTTATGGGGGCAAACTGATGTTTTCAAATAGTCACTTAGTTATGTTTGAACCCTTTTCATTGATTTAATCCTTAAAAAAAAAGAAAAGTCTTTTAATTAAATGCAAATTTATAAAATGAAGAACCAACTGCTACAAATGATTTATTTTCATAAAGGCTAAATTTGTGTGGAAAAAGTGAAAATGATGGTGCAACAACAAAAATTTTTAAAAAAAATGTTAGCTACTTTCCTTCACAAATTTCACTTTCTTTGCATCTGAAACTTTTCCATCCTTTTCTCTGCTTGGTTCAGATCTGCTCTCTTTCTCTGGGTTGGTATCGTTTTTGCTTGAAATGAGTTTTTCTTCATCAGCATTTTCTTTCTCCACAGCTTCCTCATCTTCATCATGAAAGCCAAGTCCCACGTGAGTCCGCTTGAAGCTCAGCCGCTTGTGTTCTTGACCCTGTTCGTATTGTTCCTCTAAGTCTCTCGTTATGGCTTCTGGAGATTTTTCTTTAAATAAAACAAACTCAAAATTAAGCAATATTATCATCAACTGTTCACTTTCCAAAACTATTGGAGTTAGAACCGTATTGATATTAAAGCCATGGACTAAATGGATAGGTAGTTCCTGACTGACTGGTAGGAGGAATCACACATGCTGAAGGACAATTATGAATATCAAGGAAGGAAGATCTTGAAAATTATTTCTAAATATATTCTCAGCAAACTGAAAATTGGTAAATTATCTACAACAAATTCAAAAGACTAACCTGGTAATGCTCTAACAGAATTAATCTGTTTTCAAATGCGAGTACAGTCATTCAACAGAGAGAGAAAGAGACACATTTTCAGTAGCATGATTAGTCTAAAAAAAAATTGTAAAAAATAAAATAAAAAAAATTAATAGGTGTTTATAATAGAAAGAAACAGAAATTTCTAAAATAACAAAAGAGCTGGTGTGTCTCCATCCTGCACAGACAGATTACAGGGTAAAAGCATTCGTTTTCTATAGACAGAATCTTCATAGTTCACTACTTAATAAGTAAAGTAAGGCAAATTTAAATCAGCCTTTTAATGTTCAGTCTATACATATATATATATATATATACACACACACAGAGATACTCCCTGACTTACGACCACCCACAGTTACGACCGACCTGTTACAACCATGTGTAAAAAAAAATTCAAATATTCCCATGCAGTGTTTGAGAGTCAGTATGGCAACACATCTCCCAGCAGCAGCGTGTTTTCTCTTGGCATCAGTTATACTTCAGCAGTCATATTGCAAATATCTCACTTAGCTTCTATGGATTTACCACCCCAAAAGATGTCGTGCAAAAGGAAGATTTCTCCATCTACCAATACACCAGGCAAGAAACAGAGGAAGTCACTTGATTTGGAAGTTAAAACGAAAGTAATTAGCCAACATGGAGGGGGGGGGAAATAAATGCTATCACACGTGATCTACAGTTGTCCCATTCAACGATCTCCACTATTCTTAAGGACAAGGAAAGAGTCTTGGATGCAGTAAAAGGTTCGGCCATCATGTGGTTGATGATAATAACAAAGAAGCGACAAGGACCTATCCACGAAATGGAGAAATTTTTGATGCTCTGGATGGAAGACGAGACAAAAGCGTGTATCCATAAGCCTATTAACAATTCAAGCTAAGGCTAGAAGTATTTTCAAGATTTTGAAGGAACAAATAGGAGATGACTACAAGGAAAACTTTCAAGCAAGCAGTGGATGGTTCAATTACTTCAAAAAATGATACAATCTGCATAATGTCAGAGTAACAGAAGTAGCGAGTAAGCAAATTAAAGAAAGAAAAAAGTAAAAGATATTGGTAACTGCAAATAATAATGCATATAAAAAGATAAAATAAAATGTATTATATATTACAGTACATATTAGTAAAGCATATAAAATACCCCCCAAAAGGTCAAATACGTATAGGTCTTCACGTTATGTCCATAGCGACTTACAACCGGTTTGTCGGAACGGAACCCAGTCATAAGTCAGGGAGTACCTGTATATATATATATATGTATATATGTTTAGAAATGTAGGTGTATCATTAAAAAAAAAATAAATTACACCACTACATATTAGAAGTATAACCAAACTAAGAGCACAGGGTGGATCTAGATGAACAAGATTTTAGTTTAATGGATTCTGTATAGGTTTTGTTATGAAGCCATTCCAATGAAAGATTAATAAACAGATACTATACACATGTATTGTACATAAAAACAAACAAATCAAATAAATACAGTGTTGTATAATAATGCATTGTATTGTATTGTATTATAGACATTTAATTGTTAGGATTTTTTCAATAACTCCATTTTTTGCTGGATGCTTAGCACATTCCTCTGCCATTTTGCACCACCACTTTATTTCCCAGCATGCATCATCTTTGTGCCAAATCTTTCAATACTTACAGCAGATAGTCTTTTACCACTCTTACTGCTGCTACTATTATTGCCACCATTACTACCACCTGTAATAAGGGTAGAACACCCACTTTGGATTGATCTTTACTACAAAATAATAATAATAATAAAAAAAAATGTGCAGCCTGGCTCACATGCAGCTTGTAAACAACCAAGCCGTGCCTACCATCAACAATGCTGGATAGTGGAGTGGCAGCTCCACTGTGCCCATCAATATCACCAACACGCATTCATTTTGCTTCAGTTGACCATGCTGTGCTACTCCTGACAGTTGGTAAATGACAAAAGCAACTTGGTGCAAGAAACTGAACCAAAGACATTTGAGTAATGTGTGTGGTATTTCCTAGATCACAGTTTTTACTCTTGACACCAGCAATTCCAAATGATGGATGAATTTCTAGATAATCAATTATGAGGCTTTAATGTTTTCCATATAATGGGTTCACTTATCTGGATTTCTAGATAAGATTCACTGTATATATATATATACCAGAATTGCATTGCACCTAATACTGTCTACCTCTAGAACTCTGTACAATATTAAGGCACAACTAAAAAAAAGCAACTTTTAAACAATATGTGGTTAAATGGTTTGTTCGTCTACACTTGGGTAAGGGACTACCACTACACTAAATGGCAACTTTTAAAATTCTTTAGCATGAACTAATGGAAAACCTAAATTAGATATTTTAGCATATATGCATAATATGCTGGAATCCTACTTACCAGAAGGATGAGCTGTAATGTTATCCCCAATGACAATCTTCCCATGATGTTCTTTCTGCTCAGGATAGAAAATAAAAATGAAAACCTTTATCTTATATTTGTCATTTATTTGAGTTATTTATCCTGGTGTATCCTGCATAGCTTATTATTTTTTTATTTACATTATAAAGGAAAAAGATAAAAAATGTTTTTATTTAACTGTGACTGATGGTATTTTTTTCACATTGGTTTTCTAAAAAAAAAACTTGCAGGTTGCAGTGACATTTTTGTTTATACACTCTGCTAGTAAATTACATACATGTCAACCCTGTGTGTAATAAAAAACGTTTTATTTGCTAACAGATTGTCAGCCATTGTTGAATAAGTGTCAAGGTGCACAAACAGAAACATTGTCAGTACTGTTGAAAATCTACCAAGTTTAGTGCACAAATTAATTCTGATTTTAGTTACTGGAGTCTGTCAAACCTATCTACAAAAGAGCCAGCTGATTTTTACTTTTGCAGAAAGAAAACTTGAAACCATGCAAAATATCTAAAAAGGAAAAATATTTTTGCTTTCTGAGATAACTCACTGAGCAACATCAGAAATAAATACCATGTTATTTTTCAGGAGATTATGAACTTAGGACTGGAGGTTTATCAGATGCCTAAAAATTGGTAGTTCCTCACTAAATTCTACAGTTTAGATGCATTATATCACTAGAACCAAATAAGTGGTATAAAACAGTACATTAATCCAAGAAGTCAGCAAGCATGCTTGTACCTAGTTGAGGAAATAATTTTAATTCCTAAAAAAATCTAAACTTATTAAAATTTTTCTCTCTCTACACAAAGCATAAATAAATATGGTTTGTTTTCAAACTACAAGTAGATATTACGAAAAAAAAAACCAACCATCAACAATATATTTACCTTCCCAGCACCTAGCAACCGGAGAAATTTTTGTCTTCTGTTTTCATCACCCAGATTTGCCTTTTCCCAATTATTTGCTGAATGTACCTAGAAACAGAATACTGGTTATGTTAGAAAAAAGAAAACAAAACTGCTATCGATCCAGGCCCAAATTCTCAATAGTGAACAATAAACAGTTTTAGGTTTAAATTTTTTTTCCATTAAAACTTTTTTTTTAATTTTAGGTAAGAAAATTAATAGACACATTTCATAGGATCCATGTTTCTAAATTTTGGAAGTTAAAATTTCACAGATCCAATTTTTCATCGCTTATCTATATAACACAAGAATTTAAATCTATTAAAAGGATGATTTAAGTTCATTTTGATTTAAATCTAATACTAGACTGATAAATTCTAATTATCTATAGTGAGAAATGAATATCAAAAAATTTCTTTTCCTTAACATTTAGAAAAAAATAAAATGTAAATTACTGCAATGTAAGTTTTTTAAAAGGCATATTCTATTTATGCAGTCATTATTATCACAAAAGAATTTTGAATATATATCTTTTGAAAATCTTTTTTCTTTTCTGTTTCTTTGTAGTCAACAAAAAGTGTTTAACTATTTAAAAATTTTAGTTTTCTTTTTTATGAGAGTTTGGTTTAATTTGTCTAAACAAATTATTACCTAGCTAAGAATAATCAGTTAACTGATGATAGAAGTATAGATAATATCCTTACATAGATGAATCCTAGCTTTAATGTTTATTTTGCAACTTTTCCACTTAATTACTTTTCCTCCTCCTGAATGTCATTCACACTTATCTTTGGCTGGTGTCTGTCCCAACTCCTATAATAATGTATATCAGGCATGCACAACCTGTCCGTGACGAGGGCGATCTTTAAAGGTATCCGGGGGGTCAGAATTGAAAAAAAAAACGTATTTCTCGGCCAGAAGCTTTCCCGTTATAAACACATCTGGTGCCTTTCGTGAGTAGCGGTAGAATATTTATTCAATAAGAGCAACTTAACAGCGCTTTTTAATTTACAAACTTTTTAAATGATTACAAAAATGGTGAAAAGCGGAGATGCATTGAGCAAGACGACTGGGACTGAATGTCTCTCACGAGACTGTCTGTGTTGAAGGGGGTGGGGCAGGGTGGGAGTCGGAACACGCCAAAGCGTTTTCCACATGAGAATCTGTTACAAAGTTCAATTCTGGAATAAAACCCTCCCCTCCCAGCCTGTAGATTATTGCACATGCCTGATGCGCACATAACACCAGTAACTCTCTCTCTCTCCTCAGTCCATATCCTCAGCATGCACTCTGGTATTACCATTCGTACTTGCACACCCTGTACGAAGAGACCATCCCCCCTTCCAGCACAATGTCAGTATTTATTCGTCGATCCGATCTGTAACGCTTGGGACCGTATAATGTACACAGACAATATACATTCCGCGGATTCGTATGAATCTTTCCCCCCAACAAAGCGAAGGTTGGCTGGCGTCGCCCACACCGCTCCGCGAGCTATTAGGGAGGGCTAAAGCCAACGACCCCCCCCCCCCCCTGGGAGAATTAACAGTAAGCACGCAGCACAGCTACGAGATCCGAGGTACGCAGTACTAACAGACCAGCTCTGCTATTAGCTTAGTTTAGTACTTAAGGAGGCAGAGGGCCATCAGGGCTCGTGGAATGTCCAATCGCAGGGGCAGGGTCTCTCCCCCCCCCCCAACCCAGGGAAGAGAGGTGATGGCCATATTGATTATTAGTAGTTTATCGTTGTCGCCCACACTCGCTAGTACCAGTAACACTAAGCTTCGCTAATAACGGTTTCGAGCTCACATCGGAAATCTCTTCGTCTGATTGGATTTGATTTTGTTCCTCGCCCCGCCGCTTCACACCCGCGTCCTCGCTCACACTCATGGCTCCTCGAATCTAACCGCTAACCTAAAGCAATTTAAAGCAGCGCAGTGCGGTACTGCGGCTGACATCGCTTCCGCAATATTATACGGGTAGATTTCATCGTGAAGCAAACGAAAAATAATTTTAAAAATATTCAACCTATTTTAGTTAATTAAAATTAATCATGTTCTCCGCTGGCACTACAGTGTTTTGAAATCTCGGAAGTTGGTGCGAACCTACTCCGCTTCCATCTTTTACATTTGATAAAGAAAATGGTGAGTCGTTACCTATTTTGGCTTAGGTACGCAATCCGTGGTCATCCGTGTATTAATTACACTTATAAGTGAAGCATTAATTTCTAAAATGCCTGCGAGTAATGCCCGTTTATTTTATTTACTAAATTTCGGTCATTTTTCTACCAGAAAAGTTATTTAGAATAGAGTATCTGCTCGCGAAACGCTGAGATTACATCTTAAGATACTGTATTCCCTGCCTTGAACTCTGTCTGTGCCTGTGTATTTCTAGGGGGGACTTGTATTTACTACCCCTGCCTGCTCTTCCGAACATTTTTAGCTTTTAATTTTGGTTCATGTCACGCGTGGTGCCTCTTGCTAAGTATTATCGATAATACTAATGACGATTATGGATATTGATTGGAAATAATGTATTTAGATAACTTCTCAGAACTTAATCTCCATAACCTCGATCTCTGCTTATACACCAACTGTGAGTTTAGCCCTCTTCCCCCCCACCCCTATCAGTTGTGGAGTAGAGAGAGAGAGAGACGTCGGGGTTAAAGATCTTGGACCTCCAGGTGCGAGTTGTTGATGAAACCTTGGCTCAGAAAATACTACATCCCCTGGCCAGACCTTTCAAAGCATCTTATTGATGCTTCTAGGGGTATAGAGATAGAATTAGGGGGCCAGGGTTTTTTTTTTTATTTTTAAAAAAAGAAAAAAAATTATCCATAGAATTACAACGGCACAAAATATGGGGGGGGGAAAGAGTGCAGAATTTGAAAGATGAGAAAGGGTCGTGGAACAATGAAAGCTTACCCCGAGCTACTTTTGTGTATTCCCCCCCCCCCAACTCAACACTGGGATGAAAGTTTTGGTCATCACCACCACCACCACCACCAAATCAGGTGGAAGCATGCTCAGTAGAGATTTGTAATTGAACTTATCACTGCTAAGGGGAATCTCATTCGTTTGGGTTTACTGTTGCATACTGAATGTGTTTGGAAAGTAGTGTTGGTGAGAGTACAGTCAGATTCAGTATCCTGACTTCATCCACATTGATGCAAGAGTGTAGATTGTGATGGTGACCCTGAGAAAATAAGTGTGATACATAACGTTTTTGGAGTTTCCACATTTATGAATTCCTCACTTGTACATGAAGTATATATGTATTTTTAAAATTAACTTTTTTTTCCTTTGCAAGATTTAAAAAAAAAATTTGTTGATTCAGATCTGCAGGACAAAAATTTTGCTCTGCATCTGAATCATTAAAGTCTAGCTGTAGGGGGGAAAAATTCTGGTTCCATATAAGGTCTGTGTGGCAGTAAGGTTTTTTTTTTTTAATTTTTATTGAATAAATTTTATTTTTTAAAAGTTTAAGTGTAATAGTTATTAGCATTTAGGCAAAGGAAGATTAGTACTTTTTTCCTTTTCTACCTTATTGTTTTAGATAAAGCAATTTTTTTACAATTTCATAAAATTTGTAATATACTGTGCTTTTTAAGTTCTGGGTCAAAGTTTTCTCTGCATGTAATTGTTACATTTCAGTGTTAAGAATACAATAATAATGATGCCACTAAAATAGAGCTAGTGTATGTCCAGCAAATGACAGATGGCAGGGTCTAACTGTTTTGAAGTATTTTCTTGGAAGAATTGTTAAGTCCATATTTCTTTTGCTTAAAATCAGTGCCTATAGAGAAAATCAGTTCCTGATATCATCTTTGGGAGCAAAACAAGTATGGTTTAAAAATGAATGTATTTTTGTTTTGAGAAATTGTGATTGGGAGAGTGCTAGGTGGGAAGATTGTGCTTTTTCAGAGAGAATTCTTTGTTTCTAAACCTCGTGGATTCATAGTTATTTTACAGGAATTGTTTTCTAGAAAAATTGTACCAATTTCTATCATTTTGCATTCTTTCACAACAGATCTATTTATGCTGACTGTTGTATGATCAGTGTTACTTTGTTTTTATTATTACTTGGAGTGATTGCTCAAAGTTCCTACATAATGATGCATAATTTGCTGTTTGTTGGAAAGTTTGGGCTGTGTTTTCAGTTTTTAGCAGATTTTGACTCCTTTTTTCTTTGTTAATTATGCACTTCAAATTTTTGAATTTTGTTGACTTCTAGTCAATTCCCAGGATGGTTCTAGAACCAGTACAGTTTATATAAATATCAAAATTGTGTTTAAAGTTATTCTAATAACTACAATTAAGATGTTTTTGGTTTTTTTTGTGCTTTACCTCTTATAATTGTCACTTGATATATAACCATTTAAAAAAATTAAATTTCCTTGATTCATGCTCAATGGGACTGATCAAGTGACTGATTCAACAAACAAGCTTTGTTTGGCTTTTTAATCTCCATAATAAATGGTCATAGCTTCAGTGCACTTTAAACAGAAACTTGGTGAAATTGCTTTGTTTAATTTTTTTTTTTTTATCAGAGCACAGTTCTATGCTGTCTGTTACATATAATCGGTGTTACTTGGCTAGTATTGTCATTTGAAAAGATTTTCATAGTTTAGTTCCTTACATTTTCAGCACTTTTTTTTTCTCACCTATTAACCTCTGTTAACTCAGGGACTGTGCCACCAGTGTCTTCCTTGTTAATATAACTTTGTAGCAACAAATCCATATCGTTCTAACCCCGTGTTTTGTATTACAAGTGTTGACTTCATATACAACCAGTTCAACACACCTGTGGTGCTAGTAAGCAAGGTGAAAATGACGTATACAGGGGGTTAATCAATTTCCCACTCCCAACTTTTAAATTTGCTGTTCCAATACATATCCAGATAGCTTTTAGAACTAATATGAGATAGTATTTATGTAAGTTTTAAAATTTTATTATAAATAGTTATTTTAATAATTAAAATTTGAGATTTACTGTTTTAGAAAGTTTAATTTTTACTTCCAATAATTGTCACTTGATATGATGACCAGTCAAAAAAACTTGAGTTTCTATGATTTATGCTCAACAGGACTGATTAAGTGACAAAAGTAGTATCTATTATGTCATTAATTTGTGTTGATCAGGAATTCTAACTGGTCCAACAAACAAGTTTTTTTTTTTTTTTGGCTTGTTTATCCTTAATTGATCAGATAATTCATTATTTTACATCACAAACGTTCAGACAATTTTTAAAATGACTGCATGAAATGCACTTCCTGATTATAATTATTTAAAAATAAGAATTTGTGGAATTACTCAAATGCACAAATGATTTTGCACAAGCATGCAGTTTAGGATTCCAAATAGAAGAAATATATCCAAAAAATGTAAAGTAAAATCACCTGACTAATGTCGAGGAGCAGCTATCAATGCTGATTTTTGTAAATCTCTTCCATATCATTACTTTTGATACCAAATCTGTTGTCCTCCAAAAATCCTCAATGGGTGGCACGTTTTATAGTTATGTTTACTGCTATAAACTTCTATCTTTTGTGGCGTCCATCCAGCTGTTGTCAGTTTTGCTTGCTGCTTTTATCAATCTTTGGGTTGACAGACTGAGAAAATACTAATACATTGATTAGCTATGGGTGACTACTTGACAACCTTGTCATTGTTCTCTACATCTAGCAATTTCTTAATAAGTCTCCATCTGTGTTCAGCCAATTAAATGATGAGATCTTAGTATATGCTCTTGAGACTGTCACATCACCAGTTAAGGCAAGGATTCAATGTTGGATCCCATTACTTAGCAAGTAAATAAGGTGAGTAGGTAATGCATAGTTCAAAAGTCATTTTTGTTGGGAATGGAGCATTAATATACATAGGAAGTGATAATCTGGACTACCATCCTTCCTGCTGCATGTACTGTAGACAAATGATCATTAAATTAATCATTACATGCTTTGGTTGCACATGAATGCATTAATCTCCAAAGTAAATATACTTGTAGTGGAAACTGTTAAAGCTTCAGTGCACTTTACAGGAGACAAGATGTTAGAAAGGTACTGACCACATCATAAATTATTGGATTTAGAAAAGCAACACTGCAGTTGACTCTTATCTGCACATCCTTTCCTAGGAGCATGCAGATAGGTGGTGATCAAGTAGGCTAGGTCAGACTCTAATTAATATCATCAATACAGTTTCTTTCCCTCTTTGTAGCAGAAGACAATGGGCTATATAAAGAGCATTTAGGATCCATGATAACTTGCTGCATAAATCCAAATGGCAAAAATAATGAGAGCTGCAAGCTGTGGAAGCTGGCTTTGATGTGCTGCCTGTCCTTGTTTTGATGTGCAATTATCACAACTAGCTCTGATTGAACAACTCCCTCCCCTCAACTCATACTCATGCACTATTGGCTGGATAAGAAAACTTTTGAGACATGGACAGGAGTTCTGCATTCTATGAAATGATGCTGATGCACATGTCTATTTTGTGTGGGTACTTTATATTTGCAGATAATTGAGTTGACTGACATAATTAAATTTTTAACAATACTATTTAAGCATTGTGGTTTAAATATGCATTAGTTTTGAATTCTGCTTTTTACCTTTTTTCAATTTTCATTAATAAGTATAGCTTATAACCTAATATTTCTGTTTCAGGTTAATGTACCAAAGACGAGGAGGACTTTCTGCAAAGGAAAGAAATGCAGAAAGCACACACTTCATAAAGTGTCACAGTATAAGGCTGGAAAAGCTTCTTTGTATGCTCAGGGTAAGTTTGGTGGAGATGCATCTTAATACAGTTTGATTCTGTACCTTTTGTGAACCTTGTCTTCTAATGGCACTAACTGAAGTATCGCTGTTCAGAATATGAGGTCATATTAGCTGTGATCCCTCATTTCATTTATATTAAGATAACTTTTATTTTAAATTTGTTAAAATTAAATTTATGGTGATAAAGAATTGAGACTTCCATTGCACATTGATATTCCAATGTTCAGCTTTAAATTTAAGATCAGTGACAATGATCCATGGGACCCAAAAAAAAAAGTCTGGCAGATACTAATTTCGGGTTTGTGTAATTTACATTTGAGCGTAGGTTTGCTTTGGGTGACCTGGTTTAGTTTTGATAAAGAAAATTACAAATTATATTAATCGATAAATGATGAATGACCTGTGACTGCATTATTTTTTAGGTGCCTCCAGTTTGATTTGTTTTTTTTTCTCAGACACTATTGCTGTTGTAAAATATTCCACCTAAAGTTGAGAGTTAGGTATTTGTCTGTGCTGTAACCTTGCACAATTTCTCTTGGAAGATGTAACTTTTAGTGCTTGATGCTACACAGCTCTTTCACAGATGTGAAAACTGATTTCAGCAGTATTTGTTATGCGTGTTCAGGTCATTCTTCTATTTGCTCTGGGTGGTGGTGGTTCTATTTCCAGAGCTAATGGTTGGTATCTAATCAAATAAAAATGCACTTCCTAATTAAGAATTCCTGAATTCTAGGTTTGTTTACACCTTACCTCTAAATGTTGGTATTGCCCATCAGTTTATTTGTAATGATGCATTGAATGACTGGAAAATGAACTCAATCTAATTTCTGCTGTTGGTGCAACACTTAGGTGAAGACACCTCTTGGAAGAAAATTTTAAAATTTAATGCAGAGATATTCACGTCAGTTGTTAGCAGTGCTTTATGAGGCGGGCAGCAGAAGTCCTGGAAATTGTGTGCGTCAGTTCGAAATTAGATGCTGATGTTTGATTCTCAATTGGAGACTGCTGGATTAGCAATGCAAAGAAAAGAGAATGATTGTAAACGTTGGCTAAAAAGAAAGTTTCTTTGGTGGGTACTAATATTTAAGAATGTCTAGTTTGGATTCTTTGGAGAGAGACTGCAGAGAGAATCCAATATTACAAGAAAAAAATGATCTGGGAATTAAATATGAATGGCTTAAGGCTTCTGCAGAGAACACACTGCTGCTGTGTTTTTTTTTTGTTGTTTTGTTTGTTTTTTTAATTGTCATTCATCTCCCTGTGAAATGGCCTCATAAACTAGATGGTTTGACAGTATAAAAGAATGTGGTGGACTTGGAAAATATGTTGTGCCGGGTTTTTGAAAGTCACATATCTATCAAAAGAATTCTCTAAACAATCAATGAATAACTGGTGATTTTAAGATGTGGGGTCATAAATGAGATACCACCAAAAGCAGATCTTGCAAAGTTTTCAGGGTTGCATTTATTTTAGCATTTCATTGGAAATACAGTAAACTTGGATAAACCTACAGAGCTATATCAAGAGAGCAGTATTGGGTGGGAGGGGGGGTATTTTTTTGTTTGACAATAGTTTTGCAATGAGAAGATTCATCCATTTTCCTAGGTCTGGTTTTCCCACCCAACTTTTATGAACTCTTCCACTTTCCGTGTAAACCTTTCTCTTCCTCTGCCATATTTTATGCTGAATGAAGCAATCATTCTGTTATTCTTGATTATTTTGCTGTGTACTCTATTTAAAAAAAAAACAAACAAACTCTGGAGCTTTCTAACATAAAATGTAGTTGGTTGTATTATGATGATGATGATTCAAGTAATCTTATGATTTTATATTAGGCCGTTACAAAAGTTTTGTTGGTTTTTTTACCACAACAATGAGACTTCCTATCGCTGCTGAACGTGAAGTTTATTAATCAAAGTAAGTTCCATTACAATCGATACCCTTCTGCCAACGAGGTACAAGCGCATTTATGCCATTCTGAAAAAAATCTGGATTTCTGGAGTTGATAAACTGTTGGGAGGCAGTTTCAGTTGCTGCTTGGTTGGAGGATGATTTCATATGGAGGAAACTGTCAAGATATTTGATACGGTGGTAGTCTGTTGGGGAAAGGTTTGGTGAATAGGCTGGGTGGGGGAGAACTTTGTACCTAACATGTTCAGTTTCTGAAGAGTCACTTTTGCAACAAGAGGATGAGTATTGTTGTGGAGCAGGATTGGGGGGGGGGCCTGCTTAATTCACAACAGTACTTTTCAGCTATGATGGTTTCGCCAGGATGCAAGAAGTTATAGTGGATGACACCAGTTGCAGTTGACCAGACAGTGACCGTGACCTTCTTTTGGTGGAGGCTGGGTTTTAGAATGTGGTCAGGTACCTCGTATCTGTTGAGCCACTCTGCTGATCGTTTGAAATTGTTGTAAAGGATCCATTTTTCATCATACAAAATGATTTGGTCAAGAAATGGGTAATTTTTGTTTCTCATGACAAATGAAGAGCAGATCTCTCCAATTGGTGATTTTGTTGTTCATTCAACTCGTGAGGCACCCACTTGTCAATCTTTTTCACCTGGCCAATGGCATCAAGATGTCAGGAAGCAGTTGCAATGCTTATGTCAAGCTCTCCAGCAATTTCTCTCACTGTTTTTCTTGGATCAGCTTCAACTGAGGCTTTCAGACAGTCGTCATCACAGTGGAAGGAAGTCCACTATGTTCCATATCTTCGAAGCTCTCATCTCCCGATTGAAACTTTGCAAACCATCGTTGTACTGAACGCTCATTTGCTGTGTCCTTGCCCCATGCTTTCTCAATGTTACAAGTTGCCTCCCTTACTTTGTGGCCTGGTTTGAACTTGTGGAGCAAAATGGCATGAAAAACTTTTCTGTCCATGCTCACTCAGAACCCCGAAACAAATATCCATTTTATGATTTTTAAAAAGATAAATTTTGCATTGCAATGCTGAGAAAGGGTTGAATTTAAAATTCCATAATATAAATCAACCAAATATTTCTTTCCTCATATTTTTCTCTTGTAGAGGAGGATAATCTTATTTATAAATGAAGTTTTTAAATATTTGTTTAAAAATAAGATTTTGTTTTTCCTCCCCTTTATTTCCATATACCAACTGGACCTCTGAATCATGTTATAGATTTTGAGTTTATTTTTTGCTAAGTATTGAGCTGGTATGCTGTAGATTAAATCCTGCTTTTAAAAGAAGGAAAAAATTGTAAGAAGAACTCTTTTTGATTTTAGGAAAGAGGCGCTATGATCGAAAACAGAGGGGGTTTGGTGGTCAGACGAAACCTATTTTCCATAAAAAGGTATGTTTAAAATTAGCTACAAAAAAGTCAGTTACAAATCAGGCTGCCTAGGAGTGTGGCTTGATTTTGCTGATTTTGTTTCAGCTAATTAAGGTTTGAAAGGGGGAGGGTTTGATGTCCCTTTTAGTCTTACTTTAAGTCTAAGCAAAAAGAAAAAAAGACATTCAGTTTAGGTTCCATAGGTTTGTGCAGATCTTGTTCAAATGAAAAATGTTATATTACTATTCCATGGAAACATTTTTTAGTTACCAAAAATTGTTTATAAATAACTTATATTTTACATATTAATCTATGCACATTATCTAGAGACATTTAAAATTTGCTTTATGTAGTCACGAATCTTGCATCTGCTATAAATTATTTGTGTTGTATAAGTGCAGGATAAATTATAAACTGTCCACAAATGATTTATTGAAATTAACCTATACTGTTTTCTATAACTGTTATTCCTCTTTAATAGTTGCTATTTAAAATACTTAGGGGGAATATGCAAAATTTTAATTTTTAAAAATTTTTCATTAATATCATCCAGGTATTTGTTCCATTGATCCTGTCTAGTTTTAATGTTGGGTGGCATATTTTAGTCACTTAGCTATTCCTTTTATGTAAAGAGAGTTTCTTGACTGCTACACAAGTATATTTTGCCAATTATCAATTATGACTGGAATGTTGTTTTAAATACACTATAGCATTTTCCACAATTCATGCAAGGTATTTAGTTGCCACTGGCTTTCTCAGTAGCCATATAGCATTATTGATGATCGTATCAGGATTTTGTGCAGTGTCCCTTCATCTTTATGAGCATTCTATCAGCCTCTTCATGTTCCAAACTTTGTTTCACTACATTAGGTATATCCTTGGGGTTATTGTCATGTTGAAAGATTAATTCCTATCCACGCATGCATACTGCTTCCCGATCTGCCTTTGAACAAACTTTGATTATTGCTAAACAGTTCAAACTTGGACTCACTTGTAGGGAGCACCTTTCAGGTTTGGTCATCCCACTGATTCATTACTGCTCATTTCAGTTTTGTCATTTGGTTGCCTCTCAACAGGGGTTTTTGGGCAACTATGCCTCTAATGACACTACTATGCATTAATATATATATCTTACTGTTTCTGAAGAAACATTAGCACCTGTACTTTCAGCTAGGTTATTTGCAAGTTCTTAACTGGTCATTGCCTGTCATGTAAAGAACATGATATGGGGTACTTAACATCACTTTTAGAGTTTGAGCTTTTTTCCTTGACCATGTTTATTGTCAGCAGTAGCAGTTTTGTGTATCTTCCTTAGATTCTTGCGTACAGCTTCTCAAATATCTGGTTGCATTCTGCCTCATTAATGAGTAGCCTTCACTAGCTATGACTTTGATTTCTATAGGTTTGTCATCTGTTATTTCATTTTTAACACGAGGTGCAAATTATTGGCATTTTATGCCTTTTTTTTTCCATTCCCATAATTATTTCCGATATTGCATATATGCACTCAAAAATAAGTAACAGGTGTTTCCAACTCTGTAGCTCATTGGTACATCCAAACATATTGCATGTGCAACATGCATGCCATCTCCAGAACTGAGCAACCTTGGAAACTCACATGCAGATCACTTTTCTCAATAAATTGGATATACATGTAATGTAAATTAGTTTAGGAATGCCTAGGCATCCTTTAACACAATGAAGTAGCTTGGGCTGCTGGGATAGTTCATGGTGGGGCGGTGACACTAGGAATGTGCTGATTAATCAACAGATAATAAGTAATTGGCCTAATCAGCTCATGACGGCAAATGGATGACTTAAAAATGTTTTGGTGGGGGGGGGGAACTGATATATTGATTCACTCAGTTTTTCCATATTAAACAGAGTTCTATTACCAGATCATTTTATTCTGATTAGCGCACAACCAGTAGCATTGATTTGCTTCTGGGGGTGGGGGGATGAAGATGGTAATTTCCATAGGCATTCTTAGGGAAAAGGGGGTGGAGTTTGTAGTGAAAATTGAAATCTTCAAGGATTTAATGTTAACTAGTAATATAGGTATATCTAGTTCTCAGTTAATACTTAGTCAAAATATTAAAAGGAAATGTTTTACAACAAATTAAAAATTCAACACAAAAAAAACTTCAAAGCTTGAAAGATTGCTGTGTTAATTAACCAACATAGCCATTTCCAAATCCAGATTAATTCATAGCAAGTAGAAAGGCTTTCTATGAACTGATGTTATACTGGTTGTTTACTCTGTATATGCAAAACCATTTTAGATCTATTTTTGTGAAGAAGGAAAAATTTGCTGCTATTATATAACTTCACATACAGCAAGAAAATTTTCGAATAATAATGCAGTGCAATTAGGCACTTCCTGCAATGGTTGCTGCTGGTTATAAGCATCTTTTAGATATTTCTCAACGTTATAGGTATCTCTGTTGTTTTCTTTCTTTCATCAAAACTTTTATTGGCGGAGCGTGGTATATATCTTGAGTACTGGAAGTTTATGTGAAGTAAGCAATTAATCCAGGTTGCTTTTGCTACATTAGAAAATGCATGTTGGACACATGAAGTTTCATGTGCACCTTTGTCTTGTTGGAAAGAGGGCAGGCCAAAGATTGTTGTAAAATGTTCTAAGTGGCCATTTTAATAAGTAGCACATGCCTAGATGACATTGACTGATATTTCTTTCCAGTACACTGTTCATCACAGTATAATTTCTAGGGCACTAACTAGATGCTGTCAGGCTGGTCAGTTTGTGAAGATGTGTTCCTAAAGAGAGAGACTTCTCAAAGACATTTTGCTAGATACAAATTTATTTACATAGATCCGATACTTCAGACATGATACACTACAATAGATATTCAAAATCTCCATCATCATCCACATTTTCACAGGAATACCTGTGAAACAATCTCTGAGTTTATGGTTGGTAGATGGTTTTGTACCATACACCTTGACTTTCAAAGCCCCTCTTCCCTTCCACACAAAAAAATCTGAAGTGAGAGGCAGGTCCATCCACTGCCTACTAAAGAGGTTATCCAAAATGCCACTACATTTTTGCCATACGTTGAAAACATGACGTCATGGGTATGCTGTTTTGTTGCACACTGCCATAGTTTATGAGCTGCTTTTTTTTTTTTATGTTGAGTGACAAAATGCTTTTGTATTGTAGCATGCAAGTGTATTCATATTTATGTAAAATCCTGTATGTTAATTTTTAATAGGTAGTTCATAAGAAGGAAAGCTAGTTACAAACACTAATCAGTCACTAACGTTGTCAATCTTTAAGGCTGGGTCTGTATGCTTATGTTGTCCAGACTTTCTATTACATGGTTCAGACAGATATGTTCCTGTCATCTGTTATCTTTTGTCAACACTAAAACTGCTCAGTGACTCATCACTACTGAATTCATTGGAACAATGAACAATACTGTCCTGGATAAAATCACTGCTATTGTGTCTTTGATCAAATGTCTCTGGAGAATGGTGCTTAAGATTGGGTCTGGTTTAGTTAATGATGATTAGTATTTTTTTAAATGCTGCCATTGATTTTTAACCTGAAAGCAGTTAGCACTTGAAGTATTGTTTTAGTCTTCATTGATAAATCTGACAAACACTCAAAACTTTCTGTGCTGCTATTATTGTGTCTGGTTCTTGTAGAATCTTATTTTGTAAGCATATTATTTTTGGGGCTGTTACTTGGCATTGGACAAAATGATCTTGGCTTTACGATCTAATACCTGTCCCATCCATGCACTAAATCGATTTTCTTTGATATTTTTTTTTTTTTTTCAAAAAAATGGAACAGCATCCAAGAGATAACTGGTCAAATGCTGCCAGTTAGTCAGTCATGACCAGTAATGTTTTGCGTTAGACAGGGGCATTGCATTAATCTATTCTATTGCTAGGACTGTACAGCTGATACCAGTCACATCCATAGACCAGTAAATGGTGGTGATAAGAATAAAGGGGAATTTTGTTTTTCATATCTTATTTAGCAATAACATTTAATATTTGAATTTTTTTCTTTTACTTTTCAAACTTGGCATTCTTCTAGGACTACATGAAAACTCTGACTTACATAAACAATTCCCGTAAGCCCAAAATTTACATTACGTTAGCAGAGCGCTGCTGCTGTCGCTATGCAATCGTTTCTGTGATGCTCTTGCGTGATCTCTCTCTCAAAAGCAGCACGTGCACACGCATTTGTTAAACACTGCATAAAACATCTCGTGCATCACTCTTAGTTTTTCTTTGAAAGTTTTCGTTTTCTAGTGATTTATTCGCCCTAATTATGACTGGAAAAGGGCAAAGTGGTGCTAAAAGTGCTGAACCTGTGCGTAAACACACTAAAATAGACTTAGAAATGAAGATAAAGATGCTAAAGAAATAGGAAGGTGGACAATCTTTATCAGCCATTGCACATGAGCTAGGATTTTAAGTGTCGACTGAATACTACAGGAATACCCAGGATTACATAAGCCTCAACTTACATAAATTCAACTTTACACAAGAAATAAATTCCAAAAATAAATTCTAGATATGGAAAAAAATGTTACGTAGCACTATGTATGGGTACCTGGGTGTGAGCAGGCACTACTTTGATCCGTGGAGTAATGCACTGCAGTCTGAGTGTTAGTTGCCCAGCATCTCTCAGTTGTGCGTAAATCTTTTCATTGTTACATAAGTTCTTCCATTGCAAGATATGACGCCAAAGTGTAAAAGTGATGCCAGTGATTCCGCAAAGAAGCGCAAGGTGAGCAAAATAAAGAAATATGAAGACGGGCAAACTTTGTCTTCTGTTGTGCATGGCTGTGTCAACCGTTAACATGATAGAGAGAGAGAAAGAGACCATATTAAAGAACACATGAAAGAATCTGCCCCCATGAAATCTGCAGTGATAACGAAACAAAGGACTGGTGTGAGTGCCGAGGTGGAGAAACTGTTGACGGCGTGGATGCAAGATAATAAGAAGAGGTGTGCGAGTTCGACTTACGTATATCCAACTGAAACGTAACCCTTATGTAAGTCGGGGTCTTCCTGTACATGGAAAAAAAATTTTTTTTTTTTTAATGGCAAGAAAACAGCTTATTTTTTCATATTCTGTTTGTTTACATGTCTATGCATAACTGAGCTGTTTTTGTTTTCTCAAGATAACTGGAAAAGTTTTTTTAATTAAGATATCTGTTTGTATGCTTATTTCTATTGGGCCAATTTGTATTTTAGGCAAAAACTACAAAGAAAATAGTACTTCGCATGGAATGTACTGAATGCAAATACAGAAAACAACTGTCCATCAAGCGATGCAAACATTTTGAACTGGGTGGTGATAAAAAGAAGAAGGTAAGAACAAATTTAATCACATTCCTAATTAAGAAAAGGAAATTTAAAGCCAACAGAATGACTGCTTAATTTGTCTCTGTTCCAATGTATTCCTTCCTATGCAACAGTCTCAAGCTGAGGTTCTGGAGAAGCCAGTATTGGCTGTGTGGGCGGGGGGAGAAGATAAATAGCATGACAGCATGTAGACAGGGTATGGACCTCTCTCTCAATGTTTAGTGGCCATGTCTTGGATATGCTATTAAAAAATTGCATGGGAATCACTTTTATTAGAAAACTTAGATTTCATAAATACTTTCACACAGGTTGTGCAGCATGACAGAATCTCAGATAAACAAGCAATATTTATATAGTAGAGACTGTCAGAAGGAACTTGGAAATGTATAAATTGTAAGTAGACTGCTTAAGTGAAGAGATGAAGAATTAACAGTTTTTGCTGATTTTGCTATATTTATTTACTTGATTCTGTTTTAAAATTAACTATATAAATTATTTTAATGGTCACTTATGGTAGATTACACTACACTGCTGTAAAGGGTGGGGGTTCTTCTATAAGTGAAAGATTTCTGCATGCACTTTTGGACAGTATTGAAACATCTGATTCAAAAGGATGTTACTGTTAATGAAAGCATATAATGTATCCTTCCATTTAATTATTTTTTTCTTAACAGCTTTTTGTTTAGTTAGGTACATTTAATCATGCATTGTACAATAGGCCCCCCTTTAAAAATGAGGTGTTTTAATTTAATAAAAGTGTGCTAAATTTTTCACCTTCACACTGCTTAAATGTGATTATTCATATTCCTTCCTGCACAACAGCGCCATGCTGTAATCAGTATCACTGGTGGATACTTTGAAGCTGGGGTCCTGATGGGGTCAGTATTGGCTGTGCCAGGGAAGGAGATAAACGGCATGGCACAGCGTGTAGACAGGGTCTGGACCTCTTTCTTAATGTCCAGTGGCCGTGTCTTGTTGGAATGCTACATAATTTATTTTAGGTGCTAGAAAGCTCAATTCTAGCATTAACTCCCAGAAAGTGTGTGTTTAATTTGTGCAGATTATTTGTAGATATATCATACTTTGTACAATTTTTTGAATGCGTGTGAATGCTTGTTTCTCTGAAATCTCAATATTTTTAGAAAACTTGAAATTAGTCAGCATTATTGAAAGCACACATCAGACTTAAATTTTTTAGATGTGAGAGACTCATTAAGTTAATGCCTTCTAAAAGCAAAACAGAAAGCTGTGTATTTAAAATTGTCATTTGGTGTTTGTCTCTTTTTTTTTTTCCTTAATTTGAAGAAATTCTTACAATATTGTAAAATGAACCTGTGCTTCATGTGTTATACTAAGGGTGCATTGTATAGTTTAAACCAGTGGTTCCCAACCTTTTTGAACTCTTGGACCTTTTTCTAATACTCAAAAGACCTGCGACCCCCTGCTACACTTCCATAATTGGAAAAAATCACAAAAATAAGAATTTTATTTGAATATATTGACAGTTTTTAGAGAAATTCACCAGGAAAAAACATTTTACACTCATCCTTCAACACCTTTCTCAAAATTTAGTGATTTTTCTGGGAACAACAGCTAAACAACTCTACTCTGATCAGAACAGCTGTGTTGTGTTGGTGCCCAAGTCTTCCTAAAATCGAGCTGGCTAGTGTGCGTCAGGCCGAAGTTGCAGTCCAGTCCTTGTTGCATGCTCTGCCCCAGGTGTTGTGGTTCCAGTCTTTTAGCTGCAGGCACCAATGGGAGCGCAGCCCGATTGCATCACTCCTATTGTGGTTTGAGTTCTAGCCCCTGTCACCAGCGTGTATTGTCCTTGTTTCTATGAGGGTGGGGGGGGGTGCGGTGATGCAAGTGCGTTACCATGGGGACCTATGATGCAACCAGGAGTGCTTGCTGTTGGCGACAAGCCTTACAGTTCACCTTTGGCGCTCGGCCTCCATTGGTGATGCCAGCATGTTGGATGCAGGGTAATTTTTGTGTTTTTTTTTCTGGAAAAAAGTGTCTTCTTATAAGTCGGCAAATACGGTACATACAAACAAAACGAATACATACTCATGAGCAGTTTCCTGACTCAGTCATACGACAAAAACAAACTTCCAGGGTTCCGCGATGACCACCCCTCCTCCAGAAAACAGGTCGGTAGCCACTGGTTTAAACCATTGTATGATTTTCAATTTCTCCAATGCTTGAATAAATTTATTCTTTTGCTGGGGTAATTCCTTCCTGCACAACAGCGCCATGCTGTAATCAGTATCACTGGTGGATATTTTGAAGCTGGGGTCCTGATGGGGTCAGTATTGGCTGTGCCAGGGAAGGAGATAAATGGCATGGCACAGCGTGTAGACAGGGTCTGGACCTCTTTCTTAATGTCCAGTGGCCATGTCTTGTTGGTACTGCTACACTAATAAGTTTTGTGAAAATTCTTTTAATTCAAAACTTGTTTTGCTATGTCTGTCTAAACCCGAAGCACACATTTTTGATTTCTATATTAGATGTTTGGCTACACATTGATTAAATATATCGTGTTTTTTCTCAGCTTAATTAGTCTTAACATATTTGATAGTAAACAGTTCATTGAGGCTTTCGAAGATAACTTCTATGAATCCTGTAAGTAGAACTTTCTTGTCTCAAGGATCAAATTGACTTTGCCAAGAAAGTGATAGTCACTGTTGTGCAGAAACCAATCCAAAATATCTGACTGACATTTTTTTCTAACTCCAGTCTGTTGGGACTTGAATACTATGTCCTGTATGCAAACAGCATTAGTTCCATCTAGTTGATGTGAGGATTTGGGCCAGGTTGTCTTCCCCTTCCTCCTTGTACTGTTGGATAATACTTAACACTTTGTCACTAGTTCCTGCTCTTTAGAGTAATTGTTTGGAAAAGAAATAAGTTGTGTTTTTTTTTTTGCTTATTTCCAGGGCCAGATGATTCAGTTCTAAGGTGGCAGACCAGCGAAATAAAGGTTTAAGGAAAAGCTTTGTTGTTTTGATTGAAATCTTAGCAATACTTGGATGGTGATTATCAGTAATCTGGTCTGTGGAGTTTCTCTTGGTTACCTACAACTCTAAATTATTAAATAGAGTACTATATAGTAACGCACAGCCAAACTCAATCTGATTATGATGTAAACCAACATTGCTGTTACCAAGCATTCCTAACCATAAAAACCATAACTCACTGGCTGGTGAGTTTGCTGCATTAACACTAACTGATATTTATTATATAAAATAATGTACAGTAATAATTAGGTTGAATGTCTATAATATTTACAATGTAGGAACCGACTGTGGATTTCTCTTTTTCATCACCTTTTCAAACCGGTCTTTGGATGTTTTGTAGGGGAGGCATCTCATATGGAAACAAGGACATGCTATTGTTGTCTCTTTTCCTGTAAAAAAAAAAAAGGAAATTGTTCTGCAACCTGTTCCATTTTTGTACTTAAATGAATGTAAAGGTAATTTGCTATGAAGTTTGCTTGATCCTACAAAACTTGGCTACCACAATAGTAGTATCTTGCCTGTTTTCAAGTTCTTCATGGTGAATCGGCCAACTATATTACCATATTCAGTGCTGAATGTGGTACAGCTCACCCATGAAAATTCAGCACCTGGTGTCATAACAGGAAATTCGCCTGTAAAAAAAAAGTATGTCCTTTAGTGATTTTTTTTTATATATACAAGTATTGGTAAGAAAAAGAATGATATGGGCCTATATAGAAACTGAAAATAATTTACTGCATAAGTAAACATTTTTTTAGCTTGGTCTTTCATGTATCTCAGATCAGATAACACTTGGCCATTGGCAACAAGGTTGTTACAATTCCAACACCAAGTGTTTTAAATGCAAAAAGCATCAATGATTTTTTAGAAAATGTTATAAAACTGTACCACAGCAAGTCCTGAATATGTTATCACTCAAATGAGATATAGGGTGCCATGTGCTTATTTTCTATCAATCTATGAAGCTCTTCCAATTATGTCATTAAAATGTTAGCATATACATTAAACCTATACAGGACATTGAGACGGACTGCTTACCAACAACCCCTGGTCCAATAACTGCTTCCTCCAAGCCATTTTCATCTGTAATCACCCAGTGTCTGGTATTTAGCTGACAGGATTTATCATAAGGAGCATCTGCAGCCATAGACATCCTATTAAAAACAGAAATTTAACCAGCAGTGTCTAACAATTCTGTTACTTCACTGCTGCATGTTGGACATTTTGTACTGCCAGTCCAAAGGGGAAGCTTTATTATTTGTATGAATGAGGTACACACTTTTGAAATCGTCCAAATGTGATCATTACTTACGTGATCCTGTACGTGAAGAAGTAGTGTGGAGGGTTAACAGTGCTGAGTTCAGGCATAAAACAGGTGGCTACTCTGACACTGAAGATGTTGTCTGTGACTGCTAAACAGCTGGGTTCTTGGTAGAATCTGAAAATAATTGTATGGATTCAACATCACAATAAGTAGAGGTATAGCAACTGTAGAGCATGATTAATATTCAAGAACTAGCATCTTACTTGTAAATCTTGCCATTCATTTTTGGATAGATTTTGTCTTCTATCTCCTGGGCATACTTTGTTAGCCATTCAGTGTAATTCCGAGCTAAGAAAAAACAAACAAGCACAATATAATGGTTGATGAATGCACAAAAAAGTAAGGATTTATTGATAGTAGCAGCAACATTTTTACCTGAGATAAACTGATCCATGTGCACCAGATTAGTATTGTCAGGACATAGGTAGAAAATCTCCCCAACATCAAAACCACCTTCTTCTGTGATGGCTATAAACTGGTACACGTGAGACTGCCAACAATGAGTGATTGGAGAGCAGCCCCTGTTTTCACCTGCTGTCTATGAAAATAAGAAATGCAATTGTATGTGTATCATCATGTTTATTGAAATCCTGACTAGCATGTAGGTGGATAAGAATTCACTCTTACCTGAAAATTGTCTGCAATGGTTGTACTGTCTAAGAGTTTTTCTGTCACAAAATGGCTGGATATAGACATGGATCCCATAAGTCTGATAGACAAGAAAATAAATGCCCATTTATAGTTTTAAAAAAAATTTTTTTAACTCATGTCCCTGCCATTCTCAGAAGTGGAGAAAGAAACTACTTTCACTTGTCTAAAGCAAAATTAATGTATACATAAACTAAAGGTATATATTATATTTTTAGTTCACACACGACTATTTTATTAGAAAAGGATTCATGCTTCCTTGGACATTCAAATCCAATACAAACTAAAAGAATATCTACAATTAAATTCTAGCCATTTTTGATGCATCAGTAAGTCTATTTAGGTGAAAAGTAAACTGCAGTGTATGAGATTGAATGAATATGGTTGGATTCAAGCTAGGCAGAATTCAATGTACCACACTAACTGGTGGTGGAGACCTAGAAGAAATTGGTTATATTACTGTTAGGAAAACAGCCACACTTAAAAGCTACATTTCTAGTTTACCCATTGCCAGGTCCTATTTTCTGCCCATTGTGAATATTCAGTGAACACCGGAGATCAGCTGGTAATTTTGCTCCAATTTTTCTTTCTGCTAGAGCCAATTCTGATTCTGTGGCAGGTTCTAATGAATAAATAAAATGAAATATGGATCACAGCTAGGAAAACATCCAATCCATCCTATTATTATACGGTTGTCTCCTGGTATTCGCGGGGGTTACGTTCCTGGAGCACCTGTGAATATTGGATGTGGTCCATATAAATGCCTATAAACATCAAAATATAATAAAAAAATTAAGTAAATGTATAATAATAATTTAATAAAAAATAACACTTGAGATACCTACACATGGTATGCTGGGCTGCATCTGCCTGAGATAACGCTCTACGATTGGCTACTTTCAAACCTCCAGCCACTAGCGTTTATTTTATATTGATATTTTGCTGAATTTATGTTAGTATTTATATTGTTATTAATAATTTAGTGTTAAAAAGCATGAAAAAATATATATTGCCATAAAAAAAATTGCAGAAGATATTTGCGAATATGCGGGAGTTTCCACAAACAGTTATTAGTTAGGTTCTAAGGAAAATTCCGCGATTATGCAGGGGTCGACTGTATATGCTTATAAAGCCCCCTGTTAAATGCTATAGATGGATGTGGTAAGGGACTCATTGACTGTCTGAATGCTGTAGACTCTTAACCGCACAATGGAACTTTTATGTACACAAGTGAAGACCTCAGAGCTCTTCCAAGGAGGGTAGAAATTTTGGGTTTAAAAGCAAGTCTATACTAAACCCAAACCAAACCTATAGTGATAATTTTTAACAATATCTAATGGATTTCTTTTCCATCTGCCAAACCACCAGCCCCAGGGTGCAATCATTCACTTCTCTCTGGTCATTTTCTACAATATTAACCCCAAACTACAGCATTCCCACGATAATGGACATTCACGGCATTTAAAATTTGACTGCCAAGTTACTGTCCAGCTCTAGTAGACGCTTGAAAAAATTTGATTTAAAAAAACAACAGAAATAGTTAAACCTGCAATATCAAATATTACAGGAAGATTTACGGTTTAAAGTAGAATTTGTTCATTAGCGCTGTAGTAATTATTTGCTCTTGGTTTGTAGCAAAATGAGAAATGTGAACTTACTTCTCAATGTTTCCTTCAACTCTGGCAAATATTTAACAAGATAATTTTCAATTTTGTCCCAGGCCTTCCTAATTTTTCTGTAGCAATGAATGTACTCTCCATATTTTGAGTACAATTGGATAAAATAATCCTTTCCCAAAACATTTTGGGGAAACCTTCATGTAAAAAAATTAAGTATAGTTAGTGTATAGGTTGTACACAAAACGCAGCAGTAACAGCTACTACACACAAGAGCAATCTGAAGAGTAAGATTTTAAAAACATAAAATGAAAAATCTATGAAGCAGGATTAAGGAAAATTGAATTAAATATTTCAACATGTGCTTTTATAGTTAATTCAGTTAAATTATCTGCAATTTTTTTAAAAGAAATAATGAAAGTTGTATCTAGAACGAATCTTTGTAGATAGTGGCAATACTAGATGTAGATTAGAGCCACTGCCAAAATATTTTTGATGGAGTTCACGAGAGATGCTCTAGACCCTTAATTCCCATGAGTAAATATAGCAATACTTATGCAACAACAATTTTTGCATACAAAGGATTTACATATTTTTATTTTAAAGAAAAGAAATTTATTATGATTACATTATTATGCTTGTTAAAGAGGAGGAAATGCTAGAAGATTAGCAGCAGACATGGAAATAGGACCTGGAGCCATTTTACAAGTTAAAAATTATCAAACTGCAGTAGTTCTTTCACTGTAACTTCACATTTTAATAGTATAACTAATCTATTAAGCATTATCTCCCCTTTGACTTAAATTATTACCAAATTAACTACATCTCAATTAGTGGGTATATAATATTTCTATAAATATTTAAGGATATCTTTAAGAGGGGTTCACAAATGAAAATGTACTTAATAAATTATTACATGTAAAAAAATCTAAAAAGATAAACTTTTTTTCCTAATCAGTCAAACGGCATTATCAAAATGCCTGGAAACAAAAAGAAGAAAAGCCAGGACAGCTTCCAGTGTCGAGGTCAGCCACAACATTAACAAATACAGAGATCCAATAGCTAAAGGCCTGAAAAATCTCAGACATTGACAAAGCTGAGATTTCTGACCTATTAGGAGCCTTGCTCTTACCTACTACTATTGACCATAATTAAAATCCAAGGACTGATGATTTTCATGGAATTGCACCTATAGGTAAAACATCTAGTTTACTTATTTATTCTCTAAATGTTCAGGGAACTTGTTTCAAATTTAAGAGTCAGAGGATTTAGATCACCCAACTATCTGCCTCCTGTTTTAGGGAAACTCCACCTCAACAACCAACAGTCAGTAGAAAGGTCAAATTTTCTTTAATTTACAGCGGTGTGCAAAAGTCTTGCATAAAAATGACTACACTTAGAAAATGGTTCTTATTTTGTAGAAATTAGTAACTATTGTATGTTTTCTGTCTTAATTGAAAGGTATTGGTGTCTTTAAACGATTTATAACAACAAGATCCATTTTGTAATTGCACAATCAAAATTTAAATAATAATAAAATAATTTGCATGAAATCTACGTGTGCAAAAGTGTTGCATAAACTACAAAAAAATTAGGATAGTAGAATATAAAATGAAAAACTCATTTTCCACTATTCTGATTCATTTTTGTTCAATATAGTGATGCCAAGAGCCCGATATTTGACCCCTGAACAGCGGGCCACAATCGTTAACATGAAAGATGGTGAAACTGAGTGGGTCATTGCAGATCGTATCGGTTGCAATCAGTCGATGATATCTCACACCCTGAAACGTTGGAAAGCTGATGGGAATCTAATTTCGAAACACAGAGCTTGCAGACGACGGCTTGACAGGATCGTCTGATCGCCCACATGTCGAACTCGGACTGATTCCACACTTCCACTGACATCCAGACCGACTTGTCAAGTCACCATTGGATCCAGTTGGCCTCGTGCACCATCAGACAGCGTTTGATCCACATAGGACTGTTTGGCCAATTGGCACAGAAGAAGCTGTTCATCAGTCCAGACAATCGTTGAAAGTGACTACAGTGGCTTGTGACCATCTCCATTGGACCGTGGCCCAGTGGTTCCGAGTGTTGTTTTCCGACGAAAGTAAATTCGTGAGGGTCCACTCAGCGGGTTGTGTGTACGTTTGGAGATCGGTGCCCAAGAAATACCATCCTAGTTGCACTCAACCAACTCTGCAGGCAAGGGGAGATTCGGCCATGGTTTGGGGCTGTTTTCAATTGTCCAGTGTCGGTCTATTACATCACGTGGAGTGTCGAATCATATATCTGTGAACACATGCCTCTGATGGCCATCTATCAGCAAGACAACGCCCCCATCCACACAGCTAGGAGTGTCAAGGCCTTGATGGCAGTGTTGCGAATCCCCCTCCTCGACTGACCGGCTCAAAGCCTGGATCTCAATCCCATCGAAAATATTTGGCACTCGATTAAACTCAGCGTTAGTGCTAAAAAACTGATTTGAAACGGAAAATCGAGGAAGCCTGGTTGGAGTTCAGTAGTGACAATTAATTGTCAGTGTTTGGTAACCAGCATGCCTCCTTGTTATGAACAAGTTATCAGGAATTTTGGATATTCTACTCATTATCGATAGATCTGATCACTTTCTGCATAATTGGAATTGAATCTGAATTGATTAAATAGCTGTCTAGATTTTACGCAACACTTTTGCACACATTGATTTGATGCAAATGATTTTCTAAAAATTATAACTTTTCTTACAATGAAACAATATGCTTGATATTATTGGAATAGATGCACAACAGTAATATATAAATAATTTAATGAACAAGATTTGATAACTGCTTTCGACAAAATGTGAGCTAATTTACAGGAAAAATAATTTTCATGCAAGACTTTTGCACACCGCTGTAGATACCACTGGTTGCAAATGAATTACAACCAAAATAACATAGTGACAAATGATAGTAGAATAATCCTAGCCAACTTAAAATTAGAAGACAAAACAGGTGCTTGTAGGCTCCATATACACACCCAACATAAGGAGGCAGAGTTTTTCAAAAATCTCAAACTAGGCTTGATTACTAGAAGAATACACACACACACCAGTTCCTAACTGGAAAGGTCCTATTACAAATCAGTATGGTAAGAGCACCTAAACTTGGGCTTTTTCCCATGGTGTAACCTAAGGAATTATGCCAAAAACTGTCACACTGACAATCATACTTCCTATAGAAAATAAACCACGAGGTTCTCCTGACCACAGAACCAGAGAAAAGATATTAAAATGGAAACTTGCATATTCTCCAGAATGTCTACATTGTAGGACACAGGATGATATGGTCAACACCATCCTTTACCCACAGTCAAGTGGCATGGAACCTACTAATCCAAAATAAGACGCAATCAATATTATATGTATCAAGTCGTTACAAACGTTTTGTCGGTTTTTATGCTACTTTGGGATTCATTTATTGCACACTTGTGAAGGTGTATGTAGATACGTTATATATCTTTTTGTAGCGTGTGCTTTGGCATACATTATGCAAAACCTATCTTTTTAAAAATCATAAAATGGATATTTGTTTTGGGGTTCTGAGTGAAGCAAGGACAGAAACATTTTTCATGCCATTTTGCTCTACAAGTTCAAACCAGGCCACAAAGTAAGGGAGGCAACTTGTAACATTGAGAAAGCATGGGGCAAGGACACAGCAAATGAGCACTCGGTACAACGATGGTTTGCAAAGTTTCAATCGGGAGATGAGAGCTTCGAAGATATGGAACATAGTGGACGTCCTTCCACTGTGATGACGACTGTCTGAAAGCCTCAGTTGTAGCCGATCCAAGAAAAACAGTGAGAGAAATTGCTGGAGAGCTTGACATAAGCACCGCAACTGCTTCCTGACATCTTGACGCCATTGGCCAGGTGAAAAAATTGACAAGTGGGTGCCTCACGAGTTGAATGAACAACAAAATCACCAATTGGAGAGAGATCTGCTCTTCGCTTGTCATGAGAAACAAAAATTACCCATTACTTGACCAAATCATTTTGTGATGAAAAATGGATCCTTTACAACAATTGCAAACGATCAGCAGAGTGGCTCGATGGATACGAGGTACCTGACCACATTCTAAAACCCAGCCTCCTCCCAAAGGAGGTCATGGTCACTCTCTGGTCAACTGCAATTGGTGTCATCCACTATAACTTCTTGCATCCTGGCGAAACCATCATAGCTGAAAAGTACTGTTGTGAATTAAGCGTTCATCAGATACTCAACAACAGCTGGCATTGGTGAATTGAAGAGGCCACCCCAATCCTGCTTCACGACAACGCTCATCCTCATGTTGCAAAAGTGACTCTTCAGAAACTGAACACATTAGGTATGAAGTTCTCCTTTGCCCAGCCTATTCACCAAACCTTTCTCCCACAGACTACCACCTTTTCAAACACCTCGACAGCTTCCTCTGTATGAAATCATCCTCCAACCAAGCAGCAACTGAAACTGCCTTCCAACAGTTTATTGACTCCAGAAATCCAGGTTTTTTTCAAAATGGTATAAATGCACTTGTACCTCGTTGGCAGAAGTGTATCGAATGTAATGAAACTGACTTTGGTTAATAAATTTGATGTTCAGCAGCGATAGGAAGTTTCATTGTTGTTGTAAAAAAACAAACAAAACTTTTGTAACAACCTAATATATATATATATAAAGTCGCCCTAACAAGGAACAGGGATTGCCTTCTAAACTTTTTAATATTTTTAGCTCAGCAAGTTATCTGGAGTAGATGATGCAAAGCTTTAGAGGATGGAAAATCTGCTTCAACAGAATTGGTATATTGGAATTGTTTAAGGAAGTTCCAGCAAATATATGCACAAAAAATGTTCCAGTGCTATTGATTGAGGTAAATTTTTGGATTGCTGGATCCTCAACCAAATTTTTGGTCCTGAAGCAAGCAAGAACTTGGAAAATTACACTGCAGCATTTGCACTGGGCTTCAGTCCATCCCAGGGGTTAAGCAGAGTCTCCATCCTCCCCCAAAAGAAGATAACACTAAAAATTAACTTATCTTTCTCAAGATGGCTGATGTGGTGGTATCTCTCTCTCTCTTTATTTGCCAATGTGTACTTACTCATCAACAAGGAAATGATGCACAGCTAGCTTCTTCCAGATTAAAGCATCCTCTGACACTAATTTCAGTCTGCGACAGACCAAGCAGCAGCTGTTTAATAAAGAAAAAGTAAGTAAATACAATTGCTTAATCAAAATAGCAAACAAAAAAGGATCCATCAAAGTGAAAGCTATAATACTGTTTCATACACACCTGAACGAAGGAAGATCAGAGTGAAATGAATTATCTTTTTCTTATATCCTAATTATCTTCAACAGACAGGTGCTTTTGAGAGAGAGAAAATCTATTGTCAATCAGTGTTTAGGGTGGTGCAGATGTCCTGTGGTAAACTACTGGACTGCTATGGTAGAGGCCCCAGGTTTGATCTCACTCTTCACCAGAGGCTGGCTGCAGGGATTGTTACCTCCAAACACTCCCACATAAAAAAAAAAATCTAAAGTTCTAATAGGGGCTTCTGCTGCTTCATTCATTCTACACAACTACAGTAGAGCAACAGGGCTCGGCATACTTACACAACTTGCACGAGTTGGTCTAGGAGAGATCAGAGTTTTTTTGATATTTTTTTATAGCTGAATATAATTAACTTTCAAGTCCTATCTCAGGCAGTTATTTATGACCTGGCCAAATCAAAAGTGAACTTGAACAATGCTTCTGTAAAAGAAAATCCTTCTCTTATTCTTCTTTGGGACTCAGCCATTCTAGCGGGAGCTGACAGAAACTTTAGACCCATTTTACAAGGCCTTAGTTTGTTTATATCTCAAATATGATGTAGAAAGAAAGTCCTTATTTAAGAAAAGTTGTGGAATTAGTAAAGTTTATCATAGATTCATCCAAATGTTTCAGGGTTCAGAATACTAATGTAGTATTATCTAGTTTTTGTTTTAGAGATTTCAAAAATTAAAAGGGATTATGATCATGTGAACAGCAACAAAGTTGATAATGCAAGGGGAACATTAATGTTATATAGAGAATTCATCACTGAGAGTTATCGGAAAACTTCAGTAATAGATTAATGAAGTAATCTGATGGCATTGGTTGGTGGCAGTGCCCAGGAGGGAGGGGTGCACAAGGAGCAAGCCCCACAGAACAAATATCTTCCTCTCTCTCTCTAGCACAGTGGGTTGGCGAACCCTGGAAGTTCCAATTTTTGTCGTATGACTGAGTCAAGGAACTGTTCCTGAGTATATATCTGTTTTGTTTATATGTACCATATTTGCCGGCTTATAAGACACTTTTTCCAGAAAAAAGTATACAAAAATTACCATGCATCCAATACACCAGTATCGTCAATGGGAGGCCAAGCACCTAAGGTGTAAGGATTGTCTCTCAGGCAGGCACTTCCATCACAGGCCTCTGTGGAAACACACCTGCTGGTTGGTGTTTCACTTGAAAATGTCTTTGCTCTTAAGCAAGCAACAGTCCCTATAAACTGCTCACTCTTGTGTGTCAGTTGATGGGTTTTCCATAGTTGACTTTATCAAAGAAACCTGCTGACAGTTTTTGGCTAAGAAAGTACAACTGTTGAAAGAGTTAGCATGGCCTTGGATAATTCAGGCCTTTGTTGCAAAGATATTGGGTGTGACTACATATCAAGTGTCATGGACAAGGTAGGATGAGCAAGAACTTTAGCTATTTCATCAACAGTGGCAATCATTAACAAAGTGCTGGAGATTAGGGACACTTTTTGTAGGATTTCAGTAGATGATTAGCTAGGGCCATGGAGCTAGCAGCAGCTCAAGGAATCAAGTTCATACCCTCAGATGGCTGGCTGACCTGTGGAAAGCTTGCCATTACACAATCTATAAAAAAAAATAAAAGAAGAGCAACAGGATGCAGACTTATAGTGGCAAGAGCCTGGAAAAGAAACATCTATAAAACATTCACCAATAAGGATGAAATTTTTAATGCAAATGAGCGAAACTGCAATAAGGGAGAACATTTTGGTTGGTGATAAGATGAAAGAATGGATCACTGAGCTGCTATACATTGATATGTCAGTCCTTATCAATGGAAGCAGCAGCCTGTATGGATGACTGCAGAGTTGTCCAAAAAGTGGGTCCAATGAGATAAAACACTTCATGAGTAAAATTAAATCTGTTTTGGTCATTGACTGTTCTGCACACCCACATAAAGCTATTCAACTAGTGTGGTGCAGCCCAAGGACATGAGGGACACAAGAATTAGACAGGGCACAAACAAAACTGCCTGAATGCACAAATTGTTGCTGCTCTGGATGCTACTCCTGAAAAGTGTGCACTTGATGTAACCAAGACAATTTAAGTTCTTACTGTGAAGTAATTAGCAAAAAAATCAAAGAATGCCATCAGCCAGCAAACAATCATGAACTGTTTTCCTAAGACCGGCTTCTGTAAGCCTGACACAATGGTTCCTGCTGAGAATGGCAGATATTTCTAAGCCTGCTAACATGATGCAAGAAAAGTTTATGAATATGTAGGAAAGGACAGTGGTGATGGGAGAACTTTCAAATGGTAGATTTTTGACAGTATAGAGAAAACTGCATTGAGGAATCTGAGTCAGATAACAAAAGTAACCCACTCAAGTTCAGTGTGAAGGAAAAATAGATTGTAGACCACATGCAACAACTTATACAGAAGACAGGAATATAGTGCAGTCCTACAGCAGATAGAGACCAAGATCCATGTAAGAGTGGGGTAAAATAAAGAGTGCACTATCTATTAGTTTTTTTTTTTAAATTATATATATAAATTAAATTCAATCCACTTTTTGCTTCAATGATCAATTTGTTTTCAAATGTGTGATTTCAAACAGTTTCTTGCCCTTCTATCACAAAAATATGAATTATGGTAGGTCACATTAGATAATATAACAAATCTCAACCTGTAGTTATTCTCAGGTTTTGCACGATAAACTTGCCAACCAATTAGTGGAGAAAGGATGAATCAGATATTCTCGTTCCTCTATTTAAAGCTCTGTTTAAGCATCATTTGGAATATGCACTCCAGGCATGAAATCCTTGTCTAACTTAAGATGGTCACAGGCTAGGAGAGGTACAAAAGGATTTTACGCTTTATTTAGTGTTAAAAAACCCAAATTAAACCTCCTTGACTTACATATCAAAGACGATGGAGAGATCTGAGACATAAAACAAGTTTATATATATATATATATTAATATTTTTCTTTCAGAGTTTTGGGCTAAGAGACATAGTATAAAACTTTACAACCTCGACATCTGTAAGTGCGCATTTTTGTTTTTAATTTGGTGTTTGTTCCACGCATTCATCCGTTTGTCTATCTCGCTAACTGACCAGTAATATCGCCGTTAATTCATTCATTTTCAAAAACGCATTGAACAGTTGAGTTAATAAAACAGGGAAGGGGGGGCTGCGGCGAGGTTAAAACAGCACCTGCTCCGTCGTCAGTGAACAGTTATACTATGACTTGTTACTGATATGTGTGTGTGTGTGTGTGTCGTTCGTTCTAGAACTGCAATGATGGGAACACGTTTTTATCTCACAACTGCCCTCTTCGCCTTCCGAATGCGACCTCTGCACTTCGTGGTGGAAATCAGAATAGAAAAAAGCAAGCAGCAGCAAACCACATGGGTGAAGAAGTAACTTGCCTGATGAGATCACGATAATCCAGATACGAGAGTACATACAGCAAGGCTTCGTCCGGCAAACTCATAACATTTCTGGACGACGAAGGAATACAAATCAGTTGAACGTCCCCAGACATGGCTGCCGTGTGTTCGTACGTACCGAGCGTCTTCGGTCTCGGGTCTCAGCGGTTTTCCCTGGAATCTAGCAAATGTACCCTTTCCAGACACCCATTGGACATTACAGGCAGGTTTAGCCGAACAAATAGAATGAGAAACCCCGCCTCTGGAGGAAGGTTGGCATCCATGTCTTCTGGAAGCGGTGTAAGGCGAACAAACGTATCCCCCTCCACCTTGGCATCCATGTCTTCTGGAAGCGGTGTAAGGCGAACAAACGTATCCCCCTCCACCTTTGCATCCATGTCTTCTGGAAGCGGTGTAAGGCGAACAAACGTATCCGCCCTCAACCTCGGCATCCATGTCTTCTGGAAGCGGTGTAAGGCGAACAAACGTATCCGCCCTCCACCTTGGCATCCATGTCTTCTGGAAGCGGTGTAAGGCGAACAAACGTATCCCCCTCCACCTTTGCATCCATGTCTTCTGGAAGCGGTGTAAGGCGAACAAACGTATCCGCCCCCCACCTTGGCATCCATGTCTTCTGGAAGCGGTGTAAGGCGAACAAACGTATCCCCCTCCACCTTTGCATCCATGTCTTCTGGAAGCGGTGTAAAGCGAACAAACGTATCCGCCCTCCACCTTGGCATCCATGTCTTCTGGAAGCGGTGTAAGGTGAACAAACGTATCCCCCTCCACCTTTGCATCCATGTCTTCTGGAAGCGGTGTAAAGCGAACAAACGTATCCGCCCCACCTTGGCATCCATGTCTTCTGGAAGCGGTGTAAGGCGAACAAACGTATCCTCCCCCAACCTTGGCATCCATGTCTTCTGGAAGCGGTGTAAGGCGAACAAACGTATCCGCCGTATGTAACTTTAAGAGGTATAATTTTTCCAGCGCAAAGGAGATCATTTTCATGGTCTGGGAACTTAAATTATCAGTATACTTAAAAATAAATAAAATAAGTTTTTAATTTTCCCTTCCGCTTTTCGCATTTAGGTTAAAAAAAAAAAAAAAACATTTATATATTAAAAGGGTAAACTAATGTTAATATGTACCGGGTTAAAGCTATTGAGACTTCTAAAAGAGGGCTTCTGCACGATTTTCAAATACGATCCTCGTGTTTCTGATGGACTCCTCACCTGTGCGCTGTCCTTCAACCGGTTTCGGACCCTCGGGATAGTGGGCGGCAGTCAGTCAGTCTCCTACCGTCCATCAGCCTAGCTTGGCGAGAGTTCCAAGCCACTGCCCTTCACTCGGGAAGTTTGATGTCGTCTTGCAAAGTTCAGATGAGAGACTGGTGGTTCTGAGTGACTGACAGACAAGCGACCACTCGTAATGGCCACACTAACCTGTTGTTTGTTTTTTTTAAATTATAAATTTATAAAATCATTAATTAAAGCTGTCTTCCTAATTACGCCTACGTCGTGTGGTTAGTTAAAGCATCAGTAGATTGTTACAGAAGACGACCTTGTAAGCTTTTCATGGTTTGGAATGACGCACGTGTCTGATTTGGCAAACATTTCTGAATGAATGAAACTAGCAGTTGTCCTAACTTATTAATCGAGCATTAAACATTCTATTGTGGTCAACAGACAAGAATATAGCATAGCCGAGAAAAGCCAAGGTTTATTAATTTTAAACTCAGCTGTCGGATTAGTATTAATTTTCTTATGGATAAAGATTAGAAACCTCAGTTGCCTAGTTTGGCTTACAGGGATTTCCGTGGTGATATGAGTGAAGCATTCTTTTGGATATTTATTAGTGGAAGATAATATAGATTTAGATTAGTTTTCTCAACTCTAGTGGCTTGCATATAAATAATTACCAGAGGTAAGAATGTAACAGACTTTAAAAAAAGAAAGAAAGAAAATAACTAGAAATTTTAAAGTGTTTATAGTAATCGTGTATCTCCACAGAATGCTTTGGCAAAGTCAAAGCAAGAAAGAAAAAAAATTACTGTACATACAAAGTTCTCTATTTACGTGACAGACATTTATTTCACAATCCATTTTAAAAATATATCAGCTGCACGTGTAGGCTAACATGCTATTAGTTTTGATTTCTGAAAAGGAAAAATTTTATTCATTTTTATTTTATAAATTAAGTTTTTTTTTTTTAAATTCAATTTATTATTGATGCATTTCTTTTTCAAATAATCTTCTCAGGTCAAAACAATATTGCAAATTGTACAACCATTGAAGTTTACTACTCCATTACTATGGTTACAAGAAATTACTACCTTAAGGATTTTTAGTTCAGAGACCCTATAAACATCAAAACAATGCTTAATTGTCTTTGTGTTAAAAAATACATTTTTTTGCATTGTATCTCTCTCTCATAAAAGTTTTGTTTTAAAACAAGATAATTCAATAACTTTGGCCACCAGTGCATATTTAAACATACTTAACAGAAAAATATGTGGTGAGTTATATCAGTGAAAATAAATAATTTTATACTTTACATTTTAGTGGCCTGCGTTAGTTAACTTTTTTTCTAGTTTTGTTAAGTATTATTATTTCCAATCCATGTCACATTTTAAAATAAGATGTAAAACTAAAGTACTCCTTTGGTATGATGCAGCCTTTAGAAGCCAAGTCACTGCCATGTCATACGAGGGCCAGAGAGTAGCAGGAATAGTCTCAATAAGGGTGCTGAGTTACTAGTAAAGTTTGTGGTTATTCAGTAAAACCAATGTTAAAAAGGGCACAATATTTTAAATTCATTATTTCTTTCACTGTCTTTCAGATGTAGGATTTCTGTAAATTCTACAATAAAACCAAAGACAGACCCCCCCCCCATTTTCATATAATGATCAAAGGGCAATAATCTAGTACCTTGAAAAAAAAGAAAGTTAGATAGTATTTGAATACATGGCAGCATAATTCTAATAAAAGCTTGGAGCCATCATACAGAGCACCCATATTATGTTAAAAATTCTGGTGAACTGAATGGCTACCATGTGTGGTATGTTAGCATCTGGCAATACTCATTGTTCAATGATGTCTGACTGCATCCAGACCTTTAATTAGTGCCTCAAGAATAGCAGTCTAGAAATGATGTGCTCCACTAACACTTTTGTACAATATTTATAAATGAAATATGTCACCAGCTTTTAATGACCACACAGGTAAGAAATAGCAGTGGTTAATGTCAGATGCAAAAGGTATGATGCCCCTTCATTCCAAAAATGCTAATTGCATCCCTAATATTGTGTTGAAAAAAAGCTACTGTCTTGCTAAGTGGAAAAAATTAGAAAGGATTCTCCTTTAATTTATCTGAAAAATTGCTTGCTTGTTTGGTTTTCTCACTGCTGAAATTGCACCCAGATAATCAGTGTACAGGATTTGCATATTAAGCACTTGAAAAACTATTTTTTTCTTGGTCCCATAAATTCAGCAACATCAGTGCCTGGCCTTCATTTGTGAACATCATTTTCTACAATTGCAGATACAAATGAGGGTTGAGTAGCCATGGTTACTGCTAACAAGTGTTGCTTCATCCTGTGCTTCAACAGGGAAGAAACTTGTGCTGATAAACTGATAAAGAAGAAGAAAGCATGTCATCTTCAACAGGGAACTAACCCATTAGCTACAGCAGACTAGCAGACTACACACTTTCACAGAAACATTTGAAGAAAAAAAAAATGTACAAAAATTCATTTTTCGGTTAGTTTTCTGCTGAAAGTTGGACAAGAATTTCAAAAAACAAAGGGTGGCTGGTGCTGACCTTCTGTACTGTCAAGGATGAGGATACTGGGTTAGATTTCTGGTCAGAATAGGCTCAGTTTGACGTATTTATTTCCCTGGCATGATTTCTTCTCGCACCTCTCAACCAGCCGCTCATGTGCATTTCCGCCCACATCTAAAACGAATGAACAGTTCTGGTAAACTGTTGCAGAAGTCTGAAATGTGGAGCCATCCTGGCACAGGATAGGCTATGCTTCCTGGCAGACAACCACGGCAGTCACAGCATAACCTCTCTCCATTGCAGAGGCTGGTGTACAACTCAATGACAGCATAACTTACATTAGCAGATCACCATACTTTTCAGCAGTTCTGTACATTTTCTGTGCTGTATAACATTAGTGTGAATTCACAACAAGAATAAAGAGAAAACCTTTTACTGCTGTTATCCATTCACTCACCAGGAAATCTGTTACTACTTTTTAAAAATGGAAAATTGGCCATGCAAACATCAAACACTTTTTTATGTGTTTATTAAACAGAAAATTTGAGAGCCATGTAAAATCACAGTAGAAACATGATTGTTGGACAAAATAAGGGCCATTGTTTTATCAATGTCCCAAAATGACTGTTAAATAATGTTATTTGTACAGTTAGTTATTAGTCTGTTTGAGACCCTCTTTTAAAAGTGACACTACATCCAGATTTTCTTTGTTTTGATCTGAAAGAAAGAAAGAAAGAAAAAGGTTAATAACTACACAAAGTGTCTATGATCCTCTTGAAAAGATGAAAGCATACTTATAAACTTCATCTACTCTGACCTAATGATTATTAAGGAAGAAGAAATGGTTGCTAATCAAAGGTTTATCTAAAAAAAAAAACTAGTCACTTCATGTAAATAAAATACTTTAAGGAAAAGCAGGACAGAAAATATAAATAACAGACACCTTTTGCACTAGAACAATATAAACTAATACTAAAATGTGTAAAAACGTTAGTTACTACTCTTTAATAATAATGTCTCTTGCAACTAAAGATGACAGCTCATGAAGTACATGTGAACACCTGAATGTGAGAGTTTGATACCCCACTTTTAGGCAGTGTGACCTGATGTCTTACTACCAAGAAAATCCTACCAGAACTCTTCATGTCAAGAAAGTACAACAACCTGAACCAAGCCAATTCTGATCAGAATTACAACTCTGGAACCTCAACCATGGAAGTCCAGCCACTAGGCCACTAACCCCAGTATCATAGTAGTAAGATAAACTCTTGTAAATTTCAGAGAAAACTAGAGAGATTAGTAAGCTTTGTGCTATACTGCTGATATATTTATATATATATATGAACAAATTGGAAACCTACCATAATTTGTCATGTCTTTCTCCAATTTCAATTTGTCTTGTGCACATCTAAACATTGCTTCTTCCACTGAGTTTTTACTTATTAATCGCAAAATGTGAACTTTTCTGCAATAATGAAAACAAAACATACCTATATGCACACATTGTAAAAATGGTTTATGGTTTTATTCCAGCAAGCAAACATTGACCAATACAAACAAAGAATTATCTAATTTGGCAGTTGGACATAGTCTTTAATATTTTTGCCAAAATTAACTCAACAGAAAACTAACTGTATTTTTCTGAGAATAAGTCTATATAGAGTATAGGTTAAATTGGCTAATTTTTCCATTTTCTTTTTTGTTGATTCAATGTGTAAGATGTGGCTAGATCGACTATGGTAGTTAGCCAAACTTTCATCCAGTCAAAACAATTAAATTTTACATGTTTTTAGTACTAATAGATTATTCTGATTTAACTGTTATTGTGTGTTAAATATGTACAGATTGAGCAATGTGAAAATGGTTACTGCTACCTTTTCTGTCCTAGCCTGTGACATCTATCTTCTGCCTGTTTGTCATTGTATGGGTTAAAATCGATGTCATGCAGAATGACCACATTGGCTGAAGTCAAGTTGATGCCCAGACCACCAGCTTTGGTTGACAACATGAATATGAACCAACTTTCATCTGTATTAAAGCTGTCTATCATTTTCTGTCTTTAAAATGAAAGTAGAAGGGGAAGCAATAAATAAGTATATGCAAGAAAAACCTCATCAAATTAAGAAATAATTTCCACACAATACAAGCTTTTCATCACTGAAATCCACCTCTCTGTGTTAGCTTGGATTCCAGCACACAAACTAGGAGATTAAAAAGAGGGGTGTGCAGTAATATCTGAGCCTATACGATAGTTCTGTCATTTTTCTGTACTAGTCTGGCAGTGAGAGTTTACGCCAAGTACTGATGTCCATTCTTTACAGATAAACAGAAAGGAGCTGCAGTAAGGACTTTCCAGTGCATGTACCAACAAGGGCACTTTTGTGTATTTTTTTTGAGCTAAACATAATCAGTAATAGTATCTATAACAACATGGTTGATATTTCAACAAAAATATCTAATACACACTCCAAAACAGTCCATCTCAGAGACTAAATCCTGATGGAGACAGAAAGATTGCCTAGTTACTGCCTGGGATGAGCCAAAATTAACCAGCCACTTTTCAGAAATCTGAATTGCATGAAACAGCCAGACAAGAAAATAAGGTTGATTTCTAATATGAAAGCTAGGATTTTCAAGAGAGTTTCTAGATGATATAAGAAATAGTAGAAAGGCAGCTTGAGATGAAATCTAGCTTTACAGAGAGAATTTCATTCCTGAGACCTGATTAAGCCAAACTACAGTCACCTTTCTTGCACTGGAGTCATGCCATCTAGCCGAAGATATTTGTAGTTTTTATCCTTTAGATACTCCTCAAAAATATCCATCATCATTGTAAACTGGCTAAAGAGAAGAACTCTATCTTTCTGAAAGAGAGGAAAGAAAGAAGCTAAGAGAGTTTTAATCCAGTTTTTGTTTTTAATTTTTAATATCTTAATCAAACAACATATTTATTTCAAATATTAATTTTAAAAAAACAAAAAAATTAAAACCCAACCAGAATAAAATCAAAATGCCAGTTATATCAAATTATTTTCTTTATTATGCTATAAAGATCACTGTTGATAATTGAAGGTCACGATAGTTGATAAAAGCAGAACTAACATCACCTAAAGGATAATAGAAGAAGATAAGATGAACATTACTATTTATCTGTATATACTATACAGAGGAAGAAAGATACTGAAAATGTTAATTTCAATTTACAAAAAAAAATTGTCATTCAGCAATGAGAAATGAATTTTCAGCTCGATTATGAGCATAATACAGAACATTACTGAGCACAAATAACCTATGACCATGTGGCTTAGGAATGAAAGCTAAAATTGAGAATTGTAACCAAGTTAAATGGCCAAAGTGTTTTTTTTTTTTTTAAATAGATCAGTCAAACATCAGATATTTTGTAGTATTTCTTAACAAGCACTTCAGAAAGCTAACTTAAGTCTGTGGACTTACCTTTTCATTCATCTCGGAAAGCAGACCATCTAATATACGAAACTTTCCGGAGTCTAATATCAAGGACTTTTCTAATGCAAAATCTCCTATATGATGCTAGAAATAAATAAAATAATGACTAATTAAGAAAGAGAAATACATTCAACTGTGAAATGATAGCAAATTTTAAAAACAAAATAAACACAAATATCTGTCTTTAGTCATATTACATTCACCATTATCCATTAAAAAGATAAGTTTTTAATTTCACCAGTAAATAGATGGAAATTAAGTTCTCTTACGTAGAACCCCACCCCCTGCCACCTATCACCTGGTCACTGACAGTACAGCAGTAACTTCTCGACTGATTCCTGAAGCACTGAGAAAAAATTCAGTTTGAGGCTAGAGTGATGGAAATTTCTGAAAAAATTACATATCTCCAAGTTTGTTGCACATGATTTTTATTTACTAAAGCAAAATTACCTTTATATTGATATCTCTCTGTGCTTCCTAAAATTTAAATTGTTTAATAAATAGCATCCATACAAAAAAATAAAGCTCACACTAACCAAAGCCAACAAAACCTTTGTATAATGGTTTGAAAATCTGAATAATTTCAATTTCCAGCTAAAATCAGATTAATAACTGATATATACATAATTTAGTTTTTACAAGGAGGCAGAAAAAACAATTAGAAATATGGTACACAAGGCCTCCATGAAAGAGAAGTCGGTCAGTATGATTTTTAAACTGTAACTAACTATGCCAATTGATAATTCAATTCTTAATAATGGCCATCATAAGAACTTTTTTCTTGAATAAATTTCTTATTATAGTTAGAATTTACCTTATATTCTATTACTGATGGGGTTTTCTAATACCCAGCTACTACGTTTATATTGTGGCACTTAATATCATAAACTGTAGAACATTTGTTGCTGTTCACATAACTCATCAACAAACTAAAAACTTGCACAATGGCTCTGAAATTCCTATTTGTACATGTGATGCTATTTTAATTTGCCCTAATATCCTATTAGCAGCTCAAATGTACTGATCTTCACACTTATTAATGGAAGCTCCCAAATCCTTTTTTAAAACACTGCATTTTCAAATTTACCATTTTCCAAATAATAGCAATAATTAGAATTTTATTTTTTAATTGAACAATTTGATATTTTTTTATTAGCAAATTTCATTTCTTTTATTTTACTGACCAACTGAATGAACTCAGATTCATTAGAAAACTATTTCTGTCTTCTCCAGTACCGACTCCAGAAAAGATTCTAATGTTTACATGTGCCATGCTATCAATATCACTAAAACAAACAAGAAAGTACCCAAAATAGAACCCTGTAGTGCCCCCACTCAAGACAATTTGGCCTCAAATGAAGGCTTAAAATTATGCGCTGCTGTCATTTCTAAAACGTTCTTCATCCCTCATCAAAGAAGTCCCCAATTTATTCTATTGGTCATCTAAGGGATCCAAATTGACCAAGCGAAAGAGGATGTTGAGGAGAATATTCCCAGACAGGCAATATATGCGAGGCTGCTAACCTAATGCAGACTTTCCGCAAGCAAAAACATAAAATATTCATTACAAGCTTTATATTAAAATAAAAACAATAACAAAGCAAAACCATTATGATTAAATGAAAATAACATTCACACGAAAATTCTTAAAACACTTCTGGTCCTCAATCAGGATTTAAAAAGGAAAAAAAAACTGCTACTTAGAATGTAAAAACAGAACTTACCTTATAGAATTTACAAAGCTTGTATATTTCAAAATCTGACATTACAGACAAATCCTCAAATATTAAATCAGGAAGAGCCTGCCTTGCTTTATGAGATGGTTCCTGAAAACAAAAAGACAAACTGCTAAAACCAATAATAAGCTTAAAATTATTAACTAAGAAAACAACTCATTAATCACTTACAAATTTGAACAGGTGTAAAGTCATTAATGTAATGTAGGAAAAAGAGTCATGCAGACACTGTGCACATACACATTTCACACCTAGATATATTCTAACAGCTAAGAATTATCTTATTAGTCTGGTTAAGTTATGTTGTGGCATGTCAGAGATGAGTGCGTAAATACCTGTGTTTTACATAATACCCAGCAAAGAAATCTGCATGCTTTAGAACAGGACAATGTGTTGTGAAAGGATTTCATTATTTAGGGCTAGAAATCTTAACATGACTTACAAAAATAAACAAACCAATCCAAAAACTAACAGACTGTGACCCATAAACTTCCCTTTAATGTGAAAGAAGGCAATGTTAAGTTGTTGAAGAAGACTCACCTTGGCAATCAACTTGGACATTTCATGTAACTTCTCATCATTGTAATGTCGCCGCTGCAGCAGAGGATGGTTCGCTGCCTTGCGAAGCTGCATGAACATGTTCTGGCGGTGCATGTTATTCGACGCGCTACTTTCAAGCTCCGACATTTCTGTGGAGAATATCTGGACCAGGCTGTTGTACAGTTCTTGCTGCTCTGGAATCATGGAGCAGTGAATGATACGTTCTTCCTTTTTTGGCATCTGCTTCAAAACCTGAAAGGAATAGAAATTTTATGTCCTCAGCTACACACACACACACACATACAGTGTGTGTGTCTCAAAGATATGTATGCATACTTTGTTTACTAAGCTATATATAATTTAATTGGAAATTCTAGGCAACAATCCAACAGTGAGGTGCATACATCAGATTTCAGCCGGCGCAAAACAAAAGGCTTCATGATTCGCTTGGCGTGGGCAATTCTTTCAGCCTCATGTGTGTTCCTGCTCCCATCTGTACTGGATGCTTTCTGAAAGGAAAATTTAGAAAGAACTAAAACAAACAAATCAAGGCAAATTAACCTCAAGAGAATAAAAGGAAATTTAAAAAATAAAGAGAGAGAGAGGATGGAATGGAAATAGAAAACAGAGGTCTTAACTATCATTGTTATGGAAAACCCTTATAAAAGATGAATGAACACCAGTCCCTTAGGGAGTAATACCTGAGCCAGAGCGAGATAAACAGACAAGAAGAAATAGCTCCACTACTGTCGCCCATCTGAAGACTTCACCAGGCCAAATATTATAAATGCTCGGTTAAACATCAGTTTCAATGGCTGAAATGGCAAGGTTGTTTCTCAGGTTCTTCCAGTGTGAAGTTACACAAAGTTCAATGCTCATCAGTTTGAGTTGCAGTTACATTTATAGTAACAAACAAATTGTTTTGACAATCGTTGGAAGACAGGCAGGCATACATCATCTCACTCACATCTCCCAGTCTAGACTTAACGCCAACAAAGTGGTCCAAATCGGAGAAATACCACCATAACATTTACCAACAGAAATCAGTTTGCTGATTGTAACATCCGTGGAGGGGCAGGTTAGGGGCAAAAACATGACGAGTAAAACATACTATGATAGTTCTGTTTTTGTATTGTCTGTGACAGTATTTAACTTGATTGAGAATCAACACAAACTTGAAATAGCCTCGTTTTGTTTTTTTTAATGTTTAACATAGATTTCTAAAATTTATTTTGTTAAAATTAAATTTTTATGTTGCATTCAAAACCACCATCAATTGAGAATGGTATTGGTAGATGAGATAATGCTACACTGACCTTACAGAATCCTGATAGCAAGAATTTCTGTTGTTGGCAATCAATATACATTAGCTACAGTAATATCACTTATTTTTAGGATTCTAAATCTAAAACCAGAAGAAAACACACAAAGTACATTCTTATTATATAAAGAAAAAAATTGTGCAATAAACACACTAATGTGGTGCAGAAAAAGTTTAAAGAACATTTAAAGCTGTTCTAAAATTGTTAGCTTCATACTAATCTTTAAAAAGCGAGCGTGACACGTCATTTTCTTTAACCCTACTTATAGATGTTTGAATATCTGATGTTTAATTTTTCTCTTTTTTTTTTTTTGGTAGGGTTGTCTCCCCTTTGCAAGGCTTGCTCTGTTTTTCAACAATGAAAAATGTGCTTCAGAATAATATTAATGCAAAATGGTCTGCTTACAAACTGTTCTTAGAAACAAAAATTCAAAGACATAATCAACTTACAGTAACGATGGAAAATGTCTTCTTCAGGTATTCAGTCTTACCAACAAACAAGTGGGGCATTACAAAAGAAAGAAGAGACATCAGCTCAAGCAGATTATTCTGTAAGGGTGTTCCTGTCAGCAGCAGCCTCCGTTCTGCCTAAGATGGTAAAAACAACAGAACTAATGCACTTTAGTAGTGTATTATGAATTTTTGAACTGAGAAAAGAAAAAGGGAAAAACAAATAGTCAAGGATAGAAGGGGTTTGAAAAAATTCAAGCATTATTAAAATATCAACCCCAAAATTTCTTTATGAGCAAAGAAACTTATATAATGTGAGTGGTATTTCAGGTCTGACTCAAACATTGTAGAAAGGCTAGAATACTGGGCTCAGCTAGGATGAGGAAAAACATCAGAATTTTTGTTCATACATAATAAAAAAACACTGATTTAAAGAAATGTTTAGTGTGTATAAGAGAGGGTAGTAGTCTATGCTTGGAGTGGACAATTTGTGAATGGGATACAACAAAAGTTATTGTGCTCCTATCTTCATATAACAGTCAGTAATTCTTTGGTCACATAGTGATCCAACCTTAGCACTGTCAGGTTAGAAAATTTAAGTAGCCATAGTACTGTCAACAGGAGCTGATTTTCCTCCAAAACTACTATAGATTCATCAGAACAGTAGGGAAGGAATCATTCTTGTGGATTAATTGACTTAAAGCAGACAAAGTAGCTTTTAATTTTAAAACAATGTGCTGAAAAGGGAAACATTTCCAGGTAAGGTTGGGAAAATAATCTATTTACAGCATGTCTTTTTTCCCTTGAAAGACGTCTAGAACAACAGTTTCAGATAAAAGAAAGAACTTTTTTTTTACCAAGTTCCAATGTTCTATCAACTCCCAACCATACCCAGGTAACTTGCTTGGTAAAGGCTAATACCCAACACCTTTTCCCCTCTAGCTCACTGCTATGAGATGTCTTTAGACCTTGAAAGCCTGGACACAAGGCCACCCAAAGAAATATTAAATTTAAAAACACACACACACACATAATTTATATGCATATATAAATGAATTCTTTACAACTTCAACTATTTTGATAGCATCTTGTATATACAATAATGTGCTATTTTTGTTTTTGAGAGTTTTTTAATTAAAGATCTTTGATCTTTATCAAGAAAAATCTTTCACAACACATTTCGACTGACCACGACTAGAAATCAATGAAATGAAAACAAGTCATGAAAGTCACTGTTTTGTTTTTGTTATGGAAGCAAGACAAAAAAAAAAAAAAACAAACAAAATGACCAACAGATATAAAATGAAAAATGGCAGCAAATTTCTTATTCCCAAGCAGCAAGTATACCATTAGATTTGTTTGCCACAAAGTGGAACTACTACTAGTTGTCCTGTAATCTGGCAAAGTTCACTATTTGTGTGAACTCTTCCCAGGAGTGACTTAAACTTAACCCTACACTTCCCAGAGCAGTCAGAAAGATCAAAGCTTTTACTTTCAATGTGCTAAAAAATATTTTTTATTTCTTTATTAACCTGAATTTTCATCAAAGTCTTGTATCGTAAAGATGACATATTTTTCAACATGTGTCCTTCATCAAATATGGCGTAATGAAAGCCCATCTTCTTGAGCAAGTATCTGTCGTCTGCAGTGCCTGTGGCCATATTGTAGCTGAAATTATTTTAGAAAAAGTAGAAATAAAATTTTTTTTTTTTTTGAATAAAAAGCAAATGTGTTTCAACAAACAAAATTTATTAATAAAGTGAAAAGGAAGCTAAATATATGCATTAACATTGAGAGAAAAAATGCCTAAATATGAAAAGAAAAGTATAATGCATGTGTACAGCTCATTTAAATTGGTTGATTTTCAGTAGGAACAGAGATTATGCAATTTTCAGCCTCCAAGCAATACAGCCAGGCAACCATAGCAAACTGATCACAAAGAATTAACTCCTTGACTCGAAACAGTTCTAAACTGTTGCTTATTCTCATTTAGCATAACTTCAAACTTCTACTAAAAGTCCAAATAATCTGAGACAATGTCCCTTCCCTGCTCACATTACCATAGTTATAATATTAATATTTTTCTTTCGAAATATGATTAAAAGCACCAAAAAAAAAAGAAGTTGATTTCACACAAGAAAAACATGAAAATACAGTAGGCTAGCATACCATGGCTAATTATCAAAACAGTAGTCAAGGATTCCCCCATCCACAACGGATCCTAGGTGTAGCTGGTGTCTAGTCCCCTGTACAGGCCATGTTCTGTATGGGTTTCTTCTAGGTGACCCCACTACCAATAGGCTCCTTCATTAGGAACACTGAAAACTGAATCCTTATTTCTAGTTTACGTTTCTCCTCAACTCAGCATACTGAGTTCCAGATTGACCTTAAGTATATTATTAATGAAGGCGACACACACAAAGATAGTAGTGTTGTTTTCATATTGTTCATTTTCATTATAGCATAAATTATCTTTATAATTCCTTTTTGCTATAATCCTAAATGTTCCACACAAATACAGTAAAGTCTCACTTAACACGAATTCGCTTTACACGATTTCACTATTACACGATTTATAAAGTAGGAAATAAAATTCACTTTACACACGATGTTTCATTATAACATGATCCACCACGAGACAAAATAGCCCACCAAAAGGAGGGTGTTTGATATTCTTCTGCGATAGCTAGCGAGCCATCATTTACTAAATTGTGATTTTATCCCTTAATAACAATGGGTCAAAAAAGTAAAAGTGAGGATATTAGTGCTTCAGCAACAAAAATGAAATGAAAAGGTAACTCTTTGGAAGTAAAATTAAAAGTCATTGAGTGATTTGAGAAAGGTGAAAGACTCATGGATATTTTACACGTGATGGGGCAGAACAGAGCAATGTGCTGGACTATCCGTTCAAATGCAGATGAGATAAAAGCAAGTGGTCTCCATGATACATCAGTGACTGCCACCAAAATCAGTCGTGTTAGGCCTGACATTATGGAAATGATGGAAAGGCTTTTGGGTACCTGGATTGAGCACCAAACAAAGCAAAACGTTCCGTTAAGTCTGCATGTTATAAAGTGAAAAGCACTGAGTTTGCATGAATCAATGAAGATAGATGAAAGTGGAAGTGATGTGAAACCTTTCCAGGCAAGTCAGGGAATGGTTTTTCCGTTTTAAGAAGCGATTTAATCTACACAAATATAAAAGTGACGGGAGCAGCAGCCATTGCTGATAAAAATGCAGCCGAAAGTTTCCGTAGTTTGCTGGTATAAATTGTAGCTGATGGTGGTTATAGCCCAAAGCAGGTGGTCACTGTAGATGAAATGGGATGATATTGGAAGATGATGCCAAACAGAACTTATATTTCCCAAGACAAAAAAAACATCCCCAGTTTTAAAGCCACGAAAGATCAATGAACTCTTCTATTAGGAGGCAGTGCACAAGGAGACTTCAAACTTAAACCCTTAATGGTATACCATGCATGGAACCCTGGAGCTTATTGTTAAGTTACTCTTCATCTCGTTCTCTCTCTTGTCATCCACCAGCACGTATCACTTCCTACTTACATTTATTCTTATTGGAAACTATATTTCACTTAACACGGCGCTTTTCAGGCACAGATTAATCATGTTAAGTGAGGCTACTATATTTTAAAAAAGGAATCCTGCAACCCACTTTTAATCTAGCAATGTCTGCATACAGTAATTAACACGGCCACAAAACCACCTTTCATGTAAAAGGTTGACACAAGTGAAGGAAAAAAAAACACCAGAAACAAGAAAAACCAAAATCAAACCAGAGGCTTCCTTAGTTCAATTTTCTTCTCATTCCATTACCAATGGAATAAAGTCCAATGTATGCTTACGTTGTGAGGATGATATGAACTTCTGTTCCACAGCAGAGAGAATGTCTCATTGCAGCTCTTTCTTCCTGTGAGCCAAAGTATATAACAACTTTCAGGGCTGGGCACCAGAGCTGCAGTTCCTTGTGCCAATTATCTGAAGAGTGGCACAAAAACAGAGGAGGTAATGAAATTCAACACAGATAAGTAAGGAATATAGAAAATTTATATCCTTATCTGAAAGCATAACCCATTAAATATTTTTAAAATATGTATACAGAAATTGCCTCCATTCAAATCATGTATTTATTTTTTAGAAATTCCTCACAACTGTTGCATATTTGGTTGAATGGTTCTGGTAAATATGTATGGGGGAAAAAATCATATATGAAAGAGTTATTCAAGAAAAATTACTCTGAATATTAAACAAGCTTTTGGTTAATTTGTTCTTTGCATCTTAGCGGATACTTTGGCATTCACTGATGACTGATTCCTTTATGTAATTAATTAAAAAAAACAGGTTTCAAGGATTTCAAGCTATATTTACCAATTGTTGATGATGGAACAATGATAAGGTGGGGCCCTTCTTCACCTTCTTCTAACAGATGAGCCAAAAAAGAGATTGCTTGTATAGTTTTACCTAAACCCTGAAAAAAAAACAAAAAAACAATCATATTACAAGTCCATCTTTGGCAAAGTTCACATGGTAAAAGGCGTACACTAACTACAAATTAATTCTCTATTAGGATATCAAATACAGACCATAAGAGTTATCTCCCTTCCATCATAAGATTATTATCTAAATGTACTATCCAAATGCAGCACAGTTATAATAGCATTCTCTTCCTTAGCAAAAAAAAAGTGGCTTTTAGTATTTAAAACTTTTACAATAACCCACAAAACTATACTATACTCCATACAAGCCAATATTTCAGCACAGAGCAGCTGCAAGTAACTATACTAAATGTGAAACAATAATCTAAAACATTCTGCATACACCTGTAATTGAGAAATTTTAATGCAATAAGAGAACTTATTAGCTTCAGCTTCAGATAAGTAGTAACTTCCTTCTAATAATACTATCCTTCTACCTTTAAACTAAAAAATAAATAGAAACAATTCAAGTGAAAAGTTTTAATCATTATTTTTAGTAGTAAACAAACAAAACCATTCCAATTTATTTTTAGCTTACTTCTTTTCTTTTGTACCATTAACACAGGCTCCCAGAGTCTTCTGTCAGAGATTCCCAATGATTACTTTTTGTTTAAAGGTAACGAAAAGTAACAGGGACCAACCATTCATTTAATGATTTCAAACCAAGAATCAAATTAAGGTAAAAAGCACCACCTTTTCTCTCCCACTTCAAGATAAAGAAAAATGGCATTTTAAAGTTCTACTTATGTATACCTAGCCATCTTCTTTATGTAGCTTTAAAGAAGGGGGACTGGTTCATTAATTATTTTAATAAAACAACAAACTGTTTCACAATTTATTTTGTATTAACATGAAAAATGCCTTACCATTTCATCAGCTAAAATCCCATTGACTTTCTGAGAATGAAGAATTCTCAACCAGTTAACCCCAATTATTTGATATGCTTTTAACTGTAAACTAAAGTAGAAAAAAAAACAAAAACATAAAATTTACATAAGAATGAAACCTATTTTGACAAAAACAAATATTTTTCAAATGTATATTTAGACTGTACAATAACCACACAGGTTCACCAGTTACCAGCAAACCAGTTTCGTGATTTGCAGATACAGAAGACAACTTCATTATCAGATCTTATTCACTTATTTTTTTTATTAAGTCAAAGCGTGTACAGAATTAATGGTCTACTGGTATAGAAATGGTGGTCAGTTTCAATTTAACCAATTAAAGAACACAGTCCAACCCTAACCCTCAAGGGGATACTCCACACGATTTGTCTTACATGACCTCATCATAAATAATGTCACTGATGTCTGAATTTAGCAAAGAATAATCTACTCGGAACATATTTCCACACCTTTCAAACGATGACAAAAATGAACAAAAAATAATGCAGTGACTTTTTCTTTCCTTTCTTCTAGTGCCCCCTTGTAACATTTTTAGACACCCCAGATTCTTTGAATGGTATTATTAATTTCAACTTGGGGAGATGTGAGATTTAAATGGGCTATCGATACAAACTGTTCATGGTCCAAAAAGACTTATTATTCATGATCATCACCATAGTTCTTATCTAATCAAAAGGGTCGGTGACTGAGGAACGTGAATAAAATTAATTAGAAGAAAACAAAAGAATGAAAACTCCCCATAGACATACACTAAAGAAAAAGAAAAATTAGCAAAATATAGATCATTTCCTGCATTACCATCCCACCCCTTGCAAATGCAAGAACACTATTTCTGGCCCATATGTTGAATTAATACAAATCTGAATATTTTTCTTAATATTAAAAAAAAATGGGTGAAGCCTGGGCACCAGAAAATAAAACAGTTATAATGTATAACAAACTTACTTTTCATTCAAAATCTTTGGCTGCTTTTTAATCTGAATTTGCTGTTGTTCCACCTCTGTTGTGGACGTAAGGTAACTGACTAAGCTTTCCATTTCACGTGACATCTTTTCACATTTGTTCATCAGTTGTCTGACCACTTCACGTATATGTATGACCTCCTTTCCACCACTGATGAGGCTGTAAGACAAGCCTTTTGTTTTTTCCAGAGTACCCACCTTCAAAGAAATGAGGGAGCAAGCATCAGATCCAGAATGTCTCACAGCACAAGCATTATACATTTCCTTTAAGCCAGTGTGTATTTTGGGATGGTCTAGTTTATAGAATCTTATTAATCACGATTCTAATACTGTACTGGACTTACCGCTTTAACAATTATTTTCAGGTGAAGATAAAAAGCCCTCTAAGAATTAGGTCCAACACAGAGGTAGGTAGTTTCTTTAATCTGTAAACCACTGAACATTCATGTAATATGAATTTTCAGGGACAGAATTGCAATGTAATTCCCTTCACACACTCTCCTGATGGGACATCCTAGCCACAAATTTTCATACCCATTTTTGACTTCTAGATTAAAAATCCCATCTAAATAATATCTACTTTACGGATTTATGTTTGTGGTAACCAACAAGAGATTGTTCAGTCGCATGACCATGTGATATCAGACCTACAGTTTGCAACTAAGATGTCTTAAAAAAAAAAAAAATCCTGATTTCAAAACAGTTTGTATACAAATAGCTCGTCTCTCAACACAGCTATATTGTATTCTGATCAAAATAAAAATATCCCTAGCCAAGGTTCCTCCAACTACTTTACACACACTGAACAAAACACGTGACAACATGACAAGATCAGCGTTTACAGGCAAGAGGGGACTATATAAAACAATAAACCAAAATTAAGCAGCTTGCTGAAGAACGCAACCAAATGACATCAGCTTGTCTAAGCTTCAAATATTTGAATGCGTTTCTTTAAAGACATCAAAATCTACCAGGATGTTCAACTGAAACCAGGCTGAAGAAATGTGCAGTAATCATATCCAGATGGGTTCTATACGAATGTCCACAGTATTATCTAACAGCTCCTGTTTTTTGTTTGTCTTTTATTTTTTTTTTTAAATACCTATATTCTTCCTTCCATTTTTTCATTCAATGTTGCCTGGGAATGGATCTAGGCGACTATCATATACGAGGTCTGTCGAAAAAGTATCCGACTGAGGTTAGGGAGGCAAAAGTGTGCATGGTGGAGCTGCATGCCTTCATGCGCATGCGTGGTTTTTGGCAGGCTTGCTGGATGTGTCAGTCATTGTCAGGCAGCCAGTGTGTGAGGAGCTGTACTACTTACTTGTCGCATTTCCATTCTGCCTGTGATGACGGAACGTGTGGAGCAACGATCTTGCATCAAGTTTTGCCAAAAGCTTGGAGATACCCAAGCAGAAACAATTCACAAAATTCAACAGGCTTTTGGTGACAATGCCATGGGTGTTACCCAAATAAAATAATGGTACAACAGGTTCAAAGATGGCTGCACATCAGTGGAGAGTGACCAGTGTTCCGGGAGGCTGTCAACAAGCAACAATGCAGTTGTTATCGAGAAGGTGTGGACCTTCATAATGGAGAAATGTTGTTTGACGGTGCGGGAAATTGGTGATGAGGTTGGGATCAGTAAAGATTCTGCACATGCAATTTTAAAGGCGGATTTGGGCTTGCACAGAGTGGCAGCGAAATTTGTGCCCAAGTTGCTTTCTCAGGAACAACAACTTCGTCTTGAGGTTGCGCAGGACCTGCTGGATACTGCCAATAGGGATCCTGAGTTCCAGAATACTGTGATAACTGGAGATGAGACATGGGCATACGGGTACGACCCAGAAACCAAAGCTCAGTCATCACAGTGGAAGCACCCAACATCACCAAGGCCCAAAAAAGCACGTCAGGTCGGGAGCAAAATCAAGGTGATTCTGACTGTTTTCTTCGACTACCAAGGCGTTGTGCATCACGAATATGCATCAGAAGGACAAAGTTACAAAGGAGTACTATCAGGAAGTTCTCCAACGTCTTCGTGATGCAGTTTGGCGCAAGAGACTGGATCTGTGGGCCTCACAAAACTGGCAGCTGCATAATGACAATTCCCTGGCTCATTTGTTGCAGCTGATCCAAGGTTTCTTGGCAAAGAAAGGCATTTTGCTCATTCGCTAGGCTCCCTACTCTCCAGACATGGCTCCTTCTGACTTCTGGTTGTTCCCAAAAATGAAGATGCCACTGAAAGGCTCCTGCTTTGAGAGCCAAGAGGACATCATGCAGAATGCGACAGCAGAGCTGAGAGCCATTCCGGAAGAAGCATTCCAGACGCGCTTTGAACACTGGAAGGATCGCTGGGTTAAGTGTGTGGAGGCACAAGGGGCCTACTTAGAAGGGGATTAGCAATTAAACCCCACCAAGTACGTAATTTTTTTTTCCCAGCCTAAGGTCGGATACTTTTTCGACAGAGCTTGTATAAGCTTATGATTTAGATAAAACATCTGTAGGTGTCTTTTGTGGATTTACTAGAAACATTCAAATGAATCCTGGCTGGATACCATTATAGTGATGCTGTCTCAGCTTGGTTTTCATTTGAACATCTTTAATATTTACTACTGAATGAAAAAAAAAAAAAAAATTGTGTATATATTGATGCTATACTTTTAAACTACCTATTTATCAGATACATATGGTTAAGTTTACATCAACATATATATGACCATTAGAAAATAAAAACTTGACAAAACAGTGGCGGAATTTTGAACATTCAGAACTCTTGAAATATTTTATTGGCATTGCCACAAGTGAGTATATTCATCTGAAATAAAAATAGATGTATATCTTTTTTAATGGATTATTGGAATAAAAAAGAAATTAGCTATAAAATGTTCTGCTTGTTATACATGGCTTCATTTGAGGAAGGGTAGTCAATAAGTTATATGCCTCAGCATTAACAAATTGGCCCAGGCTTTTAAAATTGTCCCTAAATACCACCTGTTATTCATAAATTGAAATGGCCAGTACGTCTTGTACACCTTTTTTTATTTCAGATATCAGCATTTTGTTACTAAGAAAGGCCATTATCAAAAATGGACAAATCATACCCCCCCCACCTTCATAAGGAAAAAAAAAGGGCAAGATGGGTGCCATGAATCTAATCAGCTAATCAGAAGAAAAATCAAATGAATGTACATAGGAATCTTGTGAAGAGATTTCAGCTATATCCAAATAACTCTTCAACCACTCTGACCCCACCCAAAGTCAATATATTTTACTATGATAACTAAACAAAGTGGGAAATTCAAGCACCCTGCATCACCACCACCTAAAAATTTCAAAAGGGTTCCTGAAGCAACGATATCAGATTTTTGGGACTCAAAAGGGAACAGTCACAAATGACCACCTTCAGGCAAGCTAAACAGAATAAATGCATGCAAGCTAATTTGGATTTAAATATTTACAATGATTTGCAAACAAAAACTTATTTTACATTTGTCTAACAAGAGGCAGAAGATTGCAAATAGTTATATTAACCAAAAAGCGTGTTGTATCAATGTATTAAGACTAACAGTCAACAATATTGAAAAAATGTTTTACAGCTTGAGAAGCCAGTAAGAACCAAAGTATTTAACCCTCATACTTACAAGATTATCCCAGGTTTTAAAGGGCCGTAAACTCAGGATAAGAGCAGCTTTCTTTCTAGAACAGCCAGGAACAGAAATCAGTTCTTCTAGACAAGATTCTTCAAAGAACGAGAATATTATTGTCCGTTCGGATTCTACATCTGTTTGGTTTAATTCATCCTGCAAAAGACGGGTAAATACCACATATATAACAGAACAGTCTTAGAAACTACAACGGAGCACTTAAAAGAAATATCTTATGGCAGGAATAGAATGTGTTTTTTAAGAAAATAAAATTTTTTAAAAAATTTTTAATGTCATATTTGAGTTGACTACCCCTCCAAAGATTGGTGCTTTTGTAGTCAGTTGGTTCTCTCACAGTGATGGTTGGAGATCAGAGTTCAAACCCCAGTTGTGATAGCTTAGTTTGGCATGCCTTCCTGCATGAGTTGTCTCCCACAACTAAAAACGAAGAGATCTAGTAGGGTGTTTTTGGTACAAGTGGAGAAGGTTCCACAGCTAACTCTTGACTGGCTTGTACCTTGACCACTTTACAAGAGCAGCCCCCCCCTAACCACACCCAGGTAAGTTGGTTGGTCATCAAGACTAATAGCCCACATCTTTCCTCTCTAGTTCACTGCTGTGACATGTCCTTAGACCTCGAAAGTCAGGACAGGGTCCACCACCAGGAATTTCTATAAGTAAAAGTACACGATTTCAAAAATGTAGCCAATAACCAACCAATAATAGTTCTGTTCTTATTTTTCATTATTTGTTCATTTTGTCCTTCCAAATGTTGGCAACCGAATAGAATTAGCCACAGTGGGTCCTTGATATAATTGAGTTTGCTTAACACTCACTCACTTATACGCAATTAACATAGTAGGGAAGGTGAACTGATTTACATGAGCCTGATTCACTCTAATGCAATTTGGTATGATAGTCTCGCTGTGCCCAGAGTCTTTACATTGGCTCAGCTGGTGGCACTATTTGCACTATCATATACAACAACTATTCTGCGGTGCACATCATATTACTCTGCCAGACTCCTCATCACATAGTTTGCTTTCACGATCCATTTTTGTTGCCATGAAAATTGAGTTATGCATTATTTTAACTTTTATAATTATCTAAAAGTTGGTGACCCAGCAAATGAGGTTATTTCTGCACCAAAGAACAGCAGGAAAAGTGTTAATGTAGCAGTTAAACTAGATGTGCTAAAGTGCTATGATGCTGGTTGCTGGAGAGCTCCATTTACCTGATTCAATGGTAAGAAACATTAATTAACGAAAAGAAAATTTGTGAGTGCAGTGTTTATTTCCATATACTTTTTGTCTACTGTATCTGTATTATAATCTATTTCCAAAAAATTGAATTTAAGAACATATCCCTTTCACAATACATTAGGTCTATGAACAAAATAAGATTTGATTTACATGGTTTGATATAAACAATGTTTTTCAGGAACAGATCCATCTGGTAAATCAAGGACTTACTGTATTTTAAAAATCTAGAGAACCTTTTCTGAACTCTTTCTAAGACCTGTTCGTATCTACATGTACAAGGCGTGATTGAACGGGAACTCACAGAGAGGTTCTGACATTTCCTTTCTCGTTCCAAGCAGCTTTGTTAGAAACTCTTATATATTCCTTGTTATTATTTATCAGGAAAAGGGCTAACAAATTATGAGAGTAAATGTCAATGAAATTTGGCATTAAATCTGCTTTCATCAAACAAAAATCTGGCAAATGGTTTACAGTGACAGTAAAGTTTGCTAAATAACCAGCTTGTATATACAAATTTCCGATGCGTTTTTAATAACGGCACTGCATCACTGCCAATGTCTTTTTAGCTTGTGCCTTTCTATCAGTTAGTTCTACTACTACAATGAGAATAGTGCAAGTTAATCTTCTAACTTCTGTAATAATAATAATACTGTACTAAAAATGTTATATCTTTCAGCTGCTAGCTATAGTATTTATTCCAACAAAAAAAAAAGAAAAATATCCTAAGACAAACAGGGCTTATTTGATGGTAGCACCAAATAATCCACAATTAGTTTACCGACAACCAGGTCTTCAAACTCATCAAAATATTATTACCTTTTAATTTTTCCTGAACCACTCAAATCATTGTTGTTCCTTCCATCTTACAATAAATCTTTCATTATTCACAAAACCTTACTTTTACTTCTTTAACTGCTTACAGATTATTAAACTGCCTGTTCCCAACAAAGGCAGGCTCTCTCTCCCTCTCCTTCCCTCATTCTCTCTCTTTTCTAGTGAGAGTACACTGAACTATACTTGAAGTATGCATGCAAGCGAGAAATCTGTTCACTTTCATGTTTTTGGAAAGAAAATATATGAGAATTTATTTTGGAAACTTTTGCCAAAATTGTTCAATGTGTTTTTTTTAAACATTCTTATATTCACTAAAAAAAAAAAAAAAAAAGACGACCAACAAACAAAAGGTAGATGTAGTGCCAGCCATAGCACAACTGTATTAGTGACACAGTTCATCTATATACTGTTCTCATCAGTCAGTCTATCCTGGTCCAGTGAGCTGAGCCAAGGTAAGCAACATCATCGCAATGATTATCACTCCCCTTCTATATCCCTGTAACATTTTCAATACTTACATAATCTTCAGATTCATCAGCACTTTCCCCATCACTACTGTAGTTGGTAATGACATCGTCAACTAAATCCGAAATGTTAACAGAAGCTGTAACAAAACAAAATTAAGTTATCCACGTGTTATTCTCTTCTTAAAAAAAATGGTGGTAGAGCTAATTAATTTCAGTGCAAAATTAAATCCATAGTTTTCCTCATTTCCCTTTTTTTTCAAGATTGACATTCCATTACTTGGCTTTTCAATGGTAACAGTTCAGATAGTAGAAAAAATTATTATATATAGCACTAGATAGTATTTATGTTTGACTGACTGTATATTAACTTTGCATACTCATAATGCAAAATATGAGAGGTTGGGGTGATACAAGAAGAGCTACCATGTTTCTTAGCTCTCCCCCCATTGCTCAACCTGAGCTGAGTAATACAGATTTGAAAGGTAGTGAGGTACAAATGCACCCAGATAATATACAAGAAGCACTCTGACCACAAGATCAGAGAATGAGCAACCATCAACCTTCTGAAAACTCAGCAACCCTGTTCAAGTTGTTGAAATCCCATGACTGTTCTTGAATGATCGTGTGCAATGTTTGCTGGGTAAGACAGACCAAATGATTATGAGAGATTTCTGTATGTTACCCATTCACAGCTTACTTCAAATGATGCTAAAATACTCACATTTCTTAACTCCTTGTTTCTGGTCACAGGAAAGCCAATCTGTTGTAGCTTCTATCGACCAGTTGTTTTCTTCCAGTAAATCATGAAGTTCCTGAAGAGACAGCAATTCATCATTTACAAAATATGTACATTTATAAACAAAAGCTAGTTCGAATAATTTGATTTCACAATCTCTTAATTTACTTTAATGCAGTTACTTTTCTATACATGGTAAAAATGCTTCTATAAGTAAGTGCACACCAAATTTAAAATGTGCACATCCATTCACTGCTACATGAAAAGGTTTTGGAAGAGTGCTTAAATTAAAATTCTTTTTATATATATTTATGTACATAAAATTTAGGGAATTATCATAATCTTTAAATGGGGATAAAACAGTTATGGAAACAACTGAGAATTTGCTTACTTTATATTCAGCTTTATCAAAGCAATAATAAAATTGAAGAACTAAAAGGTAGAGTTAGTTCAGTTATCTCCCATCACTTTATTAGTAATAAATGAACTAATGTGATGGAAAATGTCTGAACTCTCTCCTTTCTGTAAATAATATATCATCAGTTTTATTTATAGAAATCAAAACAACCCTAATGTCCTTTCACATATTTATTTCATTTGCTTTTCAATCTAGGTTTTTCTGTCAGCCGAGGAAGATAATGAACATGGTTGCATAAAACAAATTTTTTACTCATATGAAATAAAATGTCCAAAGGGGAAGAAACTTCAAGCCAGTACTGTAGGCTTAGTATACGACACATCCAACAGGTTCATTTACAACCACTGGCAGAAAAAAGGGATAAGTAATAACATTTATTCTCTTTAAATTAAAATGCAAACAATAATTTATTTACAAAGAAAAAATATTGAAAGGAATGTGAAATAAAATGATGATGATGATAAAGTCCCTGACTACAGTTTCAAGTGAAGAGGCGGTTCAAAGATGACAAGATACTAAACCAATCAATACTTTTTTTGTGATACTGACTTGGAATGCTTAAACTCAGACTTAGTTTATTAATGAGGTACAGTTAATAAATATCCATCACGTTGATTTTTTAAAAACTACCTTGACAGACCACACACACACACAAAAAAAAAAGAAGTTTACCTCCACAGAAAAATCTGGGAATGCCTCCTGAAGTAAACTTGCCCGGTTTTTCTTAGTTTTGGCATCTAAATGCGGCAAATCTGCTTCAGCATTTGAATCACTGCTGTCAGTGTCGATGACTATCTGCTTGATTCTTTTCAGAGGTGTGTACCATTCAGATTCTGAGCTTTTCTGGCTGACTATCCGCCTCCGTTTCACTCCTAGTTAGTAGAAGTCAGAAACTTTGTTAAAACACATACAGGGGTGAGGTGCTGTCAGCTTGTTCGGGCGCTTGTGGACTGACAGCTCTGTCGCCTGTGCAGTAAAGGAGGTGGGGGGGGGAAAGAAAGAGGATAGATGGCACAGCTCAGAAAAGCTGAACAGTTTTGCCATTTAAAAGTCAGCCCCGGTGTGGTGCATCAACAGACTGACACTACTCTGAAGAAAATTTACAGATGATGCTGGAATAATGAAAGAGAGTGTGTGTGGGGCACTCTGAAATTCTATCTCCTCCTACAGTTCTACACTGGTAGCTAAAATCATTACATCTTCCAAAATTTCTATTTTTTTTGGTAATTACCATGATGAATGCAAAAATGTAAACACCTGCTTTATTTATTATCTATTCACTTGTGCATTTCTGTTGTTAAAATAATTTGTTCAGTCAAAACAATAGTGAAAAGTGAAAGTGTGCATTTATTAAAGAACATAAAAAATTATTACTTCAAGAATGTTTATTTAATAAAGATCTTAACAAAACAATGCTTAATTGGCCTTTTATTTTAAAAACAGACTTTCAGTGTAATACACACAACAGAATCTCACTAATTTGTTCAGAAACAGTGATGCAATAATTTTGGCTGCTTCTGTAAATCTTTAGGTAACTCAAACATAAATATTTAAAACCCACTCAATAAATGTGTGACTATCCTAAACTTTATCAGTCCCTTTTCTAATGTTTTATTATATAAAAACCCAACATTCTCTAGAACTTCTGAAGGAAAATTCAGAATGGTTATCACAATATACTAGCAAACCAATAGAGAGGTATCCACAGGACCACCTTGCCATCCAATATTCACAAAAAAATTGACTTTACATTTTCAGCTAATTAACCAAAATTATTTCAAAGTTCAGCATACACATATACTCAGTCAGCAAAACAATTTAAGTACTTATCAATTTCGAACAAAATAATTATTTTTCTTCACATTATCCGTATCATCAGTTTGTCATCTGGAATTGTTTAGGCCCGAGGATAACTTCATTACGACTATTTCTTTACACATTTCTATAGCATATTAACAAAATTTAATTTTAGTTTTTAAAAATTATCTTTGAACAGGAATCAAACTCCTTAATATATTCGTTGATTAATTTGGACTCTGAATACATTTAACTATGAGATCAAATTAAACTGTACTGCACAGATTTTCCCAGCATATGGAAACCTTGCAAAATAAGCAGCTAGTGAAGTTGTCAATCTCCTTCCTTTCTTTGTTGCATTATTTATTACAAGTTATTTTCTAAAACTTTCCCCTCGCAACCCACTTACCCTTCGAGTTGCCTGTTAATGCTTTTAAAGCATTCTCCAGGTTTCCGCAGCTCTTCAGCAGCAGCTTCAACTCATCTTGCGACTTCTCGGGATGGAGAAGATAAAGTGTGTTCAGTTCAGCCATTTCCAACTTAGCAGAACCGCCACTGTTGGTGGCCTGAGAGTCGGTGCTTGCACTGGAAGAGGTCTCTTCTGAACTGTCTAACCAATCATCATCATGTCTCTTCTTTACTGCCCTAATAAAAAGGGAATTCAGTTTTAACAAAAAATAAACTTCTCATAACAACAGTTTTGAACTTTAAAAACAAACAAAAAAAAAAGTGTAATTTTTTTAAATTAGAGAATTCACGTTTTTAGAAACCAGCAGGACACTAATGTAGATTTTAACATCGTGTGGTTTAATGCTGATTTGTAGCGGTGGTAGATTTAAAGCTAAGAGGCAGGGTTTGAATCCTGGTCCAACAAACATAACTCCACCCAACCCCACCACCAAAAGCATGGTTTCTTCTCACTCATCTTCACCAGTTCTGAGAGTTTCCTCCCACATCTGAAAAACGAATACAGAAATGGAAGCAGCAATTTAATCATGGTATTTAAATTAAGTAAATAAAACAAAACACCATAACCAAACCTTATGCCATTTAACTGTCTGCTACAAGAGAAGAGAATTCCATTTTAACGTTTAGTCACAGACAAAGTGATGACCCAAGGAACTGACCCAAAACAAGGACCTTAAATTGTATAATGATAATTAAAAGCAAGATAGTCAATCAATTATTTAAAACAGTCTATGTATTTTACATCTGCAAAGAAATAACCTTTTCTATCAAATTTATTCACTTTAACATTCTAAATCTTATATAAACATGAATAGAAATGTATTTTTTAAAAAAAGGCAGGATCACTGAATGAATGAAGTTTTTAAGTAAACTTATAAGGTTAAAGGAAAATTTTTCTATTGTTTTTTATTTTAAAAAAGATCATGATCAGAGAGAGATATCACTTACTCAAATATCTGGCTGATAACACGGTAAAAGGATGACAATAACCATAATAAAAAATACACAAATATCTATCAACATGATTTTTACAATGATCTATATTATTACTGTCATCTCAGGCTTCCAGTAATCTTTTAGTTACAATTCTCAAAACAAACAAAAACCTTTCTGAATATTGGTGCACGCCAAAATCTTAGCCAATTCGTGACTGTAAGAGTAACAAAAAGTGCATTACTGTCCAAGCCCCAACAAAACTTGAGATTATTCTTCTGAAAACCTCCATCAGGCGCTTTTCTTAAAGGGCCAAAAACCAAACTAGTTAACCTTATTATTATTAGCCATTTCAGCATATTCAAAGTGGAAACATCGCCGAGAACCTATGTTAAGTGTTTCCAATAATCTAATATCCTTTAAAAAAAAAATAAGGTAGCATGGTTGAGATGTGCACGAGAGACTTAACGTAATCCAACTAAAATTTATTTAAGCTTTGCCATCAGCTAAAATCCACTGTTCTTTGTATTTAAGAAATTTTGCTAATAACCATCCTTTTCCAGAACTCTCCACTCCCCAGGCCCCATCCCCCACAATTCCAGATCTACTCTCCTGGACAAAACAGGAAAATAACAATACTTACCCAGTACTTTTAATGAGTTCAGAATTTAATATTTTTCCTCTGGCTTTAGACAACCAAGGCGAAGCTAAGCTGGAGACTTTAGGAGAAACTGTATCAGATGCTTTACTTTCTATTTCCAAAGTTTCATCACATTCTGCTTTATGACTCACTTGTGGTGGAGGAGTTTCAGGAATGATGTCAACATCTAAAAGACAGAATCTGGATAACTGAGTATCAGTTGACAGACAATGTACAAGAAACTTCACTTAACTTCTGATAAATCAAGAAATAAAAAAATGTATAAACAGCTGTAACATATTTCAAATAGGCTCAGATGAGGCTGAAGAGAAAAAAGGAAAACGATATCAGGCCGTTACAAAAGTTTTGTCGGTTTCTTTACCACAACAATGAAACGTGAAGTTTACTAACCAAAGTCAGTTCCATTACGATCGATACCCTTCTGCCAACGAGGTACAAGTGCATTTCTACCATTCTGAAAAAAATCTGGATTTCTGGAGTTGATAAACTGTTGGGAGGCAGTTTCAGTTGCTGCTTGGTTGGAGGATGATTTCATATGGAGGGAGCTGTCGAAGTGTTTGAAAAGGTGGTAGTCTGTTGGGGAAAGGTCTGCTGAATAGAGGCTGGGTGGGGGAGAACTGCATACCTAACATGTTCAGTTTCTGAAGAGTCACTTTTGCAATATGCGGTTGAGCGTTGTCGTGAAGCAGGATTGGGGGGGGCCTCTTCAATTCACCAATGCCAGCTGTTGTTGAGAAAGTATCTAATGAACGCTTAATTCACAACAGTACTTTTCAGCTATGATGGTTTCGCCAGGATGCAAGAAGTTATAGTGGATGACACCAGTTGCAGTTGACCAGACAGTGACCATGACCTTCTTTTGGTGGAGGCTGGGTTTTAGAATGTGGTCAGGTACCTCGTATCTGTTGAGCCACTGGGTTGATCATTTGCAATTGTTGTAAAGGATCCATTTTTCATCATACAAAATGATTTGGTCAAGAAATGGGTAATTTTTGTTTCTCATGACAAATGAAGAGCAGATCTCTCTCCAATTGGTGATTTTGTTGCTGTTCATTCAACTCGTGAGGCACCCACTTGTCAATCTTTTTCACCTGGCCAATGGCGTCAAGATGTCAGGAAGCAGTTGCAATGCTTATGTCAAGCTCTCCAGCAATTTCTCTCACTGTTTTTCTTGGATCGGCTACAACTGAGGCTTTCAGACAGTCGTCATCACAGTGGAAGGAAGTCCACTATGTTCCATATCTTTGAAGCTCTCATCTCCCGATTGAAACTTTGCAAACCATCGTTGTACTGAACGCTCATTTGCTGTGTCCTTGCCCCATGCTTTCTCAATGTTACAAGTTGCCTCCCTTACTTTGTGGCCTGGTTTGAACTTGTGGAGCAAAATGGCATGAAAAACTTTTCTGTCCATGCTTCACTCAGAACCCCGAAACAAATATCCATTTTATGATTTTTAAAAAGGCAGATTTTTATAATGTATGCCAAAGCACACGCTACAAAAAGATATATAACTTATCTACATACACCTTCACAAGCATGCAAAAAACGAATCCCAAATTAACATAATATAAAAACCGACAAATTGTTTGTAACGACCAAATACATTAGTTTGGTTATGTTAGTAACATGCTGAATAAAATATGTCATCTTCAAAAATAAAAACAACTTTTATTACAATTTTAACAGTTTGCTTGGTTATTGGCATTTAAAAATTTTCTAACAAATAATAAAGAAATTTTCATAACAATAAATGTTTTGCTGAAATGCTAATCAAAAGCAGTTCATAGAAGGAACCTTTTTTAACTGATAATTTGCTTGATGCTACAGGAAAAGAAATTCAGCATGATTCAGAAATATGTATACACACTTTAAATTTATGTAAATTTAATACTTGTAACACTGAATAAACAAAATTTTGTAATGTACACAAGCAAACATGTGAAAAAACATACAATGATCATCAAAAGACAAATGTTTGAAATGTCCACCATTTACACACAAACATGCACTGCAATGTTCTGAGAGATCAGCATACAATAAGTGGACATGAACTGAGATGTTTCGTACTTCCTGCTCAATCTTTTCCTCCAAGTCTCATAGTGTTCGAGGTTTAGCGGCTCTGTACACTGTCCTTCAGGATCCCTCTTACAGGTAGAAGTCCAAGAAAGTGTAAGGTCAGTGACCATGGAGGATATTCATGAGAAGTTCAACTAGCCATATCCAAGGAAATTCCATATCAGGAAAGGCTCAAACATCTCTGGGATAATGTGGTAGTGCTCCATCTCGCTGAAAGTAAACCTCAGAGCTGCCATACAGATGTCTTAAAGCAAGAAAAGCATTGTTGCATAGAATTTCCAGATTATCTTTGTTCAGAACATGCAAAATCCTAGGTATGTACAGTTTCCACTTCAATTCCTTCAAAATACAGTGCACAGTAGGTGGACTAATTTTCAGTTCACTTGCACACAACTTATTTTGGAAAAACATGGTACATGGTTATTAGTTTCCCCATTTTCAACACTCCATACTCTCCTTTTCCACTTGATTTTATTAACAATTTCATCTGTAAAATACCACTTTAAAATGTTTTTCCTTCGTTCAAAACTCAGCCTTCTATCTGCCATGTTGAGGATTTATATAAACAATGATTGTTCCGAAAGTATGCAATATCGCAGTTTCGAACATCTGACATAAAATGAAAGTTGTATGCAGTTTTCACGTAATCTTGCATACATAACAAAGTTTTGTTTCTTCACTGCAATAAGTATTAAAAACAGATATGTTCAACGTGTGCATACACTTTTCTGAATCACCTTGTACAATAAGACAAGAGCACTGAAGATTTGTTTATGCTGATAATGCCAGTGCTTTCTATTCACTTGAAGATTTAATACATTAAGTAGCAATAGCTCAAAAGTCAGTCCTTACATGAGGACACTTCAAAACATAGGTCTCATAAGTGAACCTTTTCATGGTTTGAGTATCTTATCAATGCCTGTGTTGTTGATTCTCTCTGCCAGAAAACACGTGTAATGCACTTCAAAGTGCATGCTCACTCTAAAGGTAGAAATCATTAAAACATTGATCGCTCTAAGAGAAAATGTTTGCTACCAAAATTTTCTTAATGGTATTCAGAATTTACCAGCATGCACTGAGAATTCTTCTTCTCCATGCCACAATCAAATCTGAAAAGCTAAAAGTTTGAACAAGCATAAAATTATTTAGATTTAAGTTATAAATGTGGTTAAAATTTTTCTTTCAAACTGCATCATTCAAATCTAACAACAAAGTTGCTTGCAATAAAGACTGACTGGTGGTTTTCTGATTAATTTCACTAATCAATGATTGGGGAAGAGCTTTGAGATCAAAATGATCTTTCATAATCGACAACTAATGGGTCAACGCAAAAGTGAACCCTTCAATATTTTGTGAAACTCATTTTAGCATAGTTTCAAAATATCTTAAACAGTAGTTTATTTAATGTTTTCCCTTAACTAAAATGAATAAAAGAAAGTAAAATAAAGTTTTCATGATGATCGACCATAAGACCATGACTTAACACATCAGGCACTACTAGCTCAAAGCAGAGTTTTTGATGCTGTCAGGTCGAAGTGGTGTTCTCAACTAAGCCAATGGATGGAAAGACAATTTAATTTGTCTTCACTAAGGTAGTAAAATGAAAATGTAGCATCCTTCAGATACAATGCAAGTGAATATCCTTCTGAAATAAAATCCCATGAGACAACATCCTATTTACAAATTAACCCTTTCCCATTCAGGAAATGCAAATGTGTACTATGCACAAACATTCAGAAATTTTCCAAAATAGCTGCACAAAATGCACCTGCCTGATTAAAATTAAAAAAACACATTTACAAATCGAAGAATGACACACCTCTGTTTTCATTTGGCTGTGTCCAGGAAACAAAAGGAATTTAATTTAGCACAGAAAGTAAAAAAAAAAGCAGACTAAAATAACCCAAATGTTGTCAGAGGTATTCTGCCCACTATCATTACTTTTAACACCAAGTTGATCATCCTTACTTCAATGATCCTCATTTGGCAGCACAGAATTATAGTTGCGTTTATCTTTACAAGTGTTTTTATCTCCTTCCTGTAGCTCAGTGTGGCATAGAAGTTATACTCCTCAGTCATGTGGTAGAAATCTTCTTCTGGTATCAGCTCATCAAAGAAATCTACTGGCCCCACATTATCACAGACAACAATCTTTAAGCCAGCAGACTGAAAACCCAAACATGCTGATCCACTGCAGATTGCTCAAACTCCAATCAACAACCTTGTTCTCCTCTCCTCACCATTGTTGAATCTCTCCATCGCTTTTCAACCAGCTAGATGATGGGAGATTCACAGTATGAACACTTGAGACCACCACACTACCAGAAGGAAAGTATTCAGTTGGAATCTGCCAGGTATCAAGTAGACAAAGTAGATAACACCCTTGGTTCATGCTAGTAGTTTCACCATAAAAATCACTTTCATGGGATAATGAAGTGATATAAGTAGCCAAGGGAAGTAATAATGTGGACCAGTATTCTTCTAACTGTATTGTCTATAGTATAGACATGAGTCGTTTAATGGCTACTTCTCAGATCCCAAAAAATGTTACTTGTATTTTTCCATGCAAAGACGAGTCTGAAAAAAATCATGTCTATTCTGTCTTTGGTTTCTTAAGACAAATTTAAAACAAATCTACGTTAAAACAAATCAATCAATTATAATTAACCAACAATTAGTTTGGATGAATCAAGTGATTGTCAAGCACTAAATCACAGCCAATTTCTAAAATCATCAGCTTGCCACAGCACTGTATCAGGAGTAGAACATTCTTAAAACGGAGATATAATACACATAGATCCATAACCAAACCAGAATGGATGGAGGAATCCCATGTAGCCTAATGGTAAAGAGGAACAAGAAACCATGCCAGGAAACCATATGCTAAACCAAGTCAGTTAACTGCTATGAAAATAAAACTACACTCTACTATAGCAGTCCACCAGACTACACTCTATATTTAAGATACAAAGGATTTTATTTGTAGAAATGGTTGGGAGAAAGAAAGCAAGAACACCTATGAAGTTAACAAATGTGATGTTTACTAACACAAACAATAAAATGGTGCTATCACAAAAACATGACAGACAAAACGGTCCTGTAAGCAGCAAGTTTGTGCAGGAAAAATTCTTAAAAAAACCTCACTGAAGTGATCAGACTAGGGAAAAGTAAATTTTAACTACACAGCAGATTGGTTTAGTCCAACTTCTTTTAGTCACCTACTCGTCTTCTGTATACTCACATCAGCAGTAATTCTCGGTCAGTACTAGTACATATCTAACAATCTATAATAGGCACTTCTTGGCAAACCCTGCCCTGACATCCAAGGTCTAAAGACATCTTGCAGCAGTGTGTTAGAAGGTGAAGGTGAAAATGTGAGGGTATTATTAGCTCTGGTGATTAAGGAAGTTACCAAGGCATGGCCATGGGCTCTTAAGTGGTAAAAGCTCTACCACATGTACTCTGAAAACCCCTACTAGAACTCCTCATTTTCAGATGAGAGAAAACCAAAAATCTAAGAAACCCACACAGATAGCTGGACTTAGAAGAGCAAGCAGCAACCATGTCTAAAAGGTACACTAAACGAGCCAGCTTCAGAGTTGAAGCATTCAAAACGCTGATTCTAGCTTAGCATAAAAATAATGTTTTGCATACTTTATGACTGGATAAAGAGTGACTGAGATACTAAAACAAAAATCATGGATGGGTGGGTCTAGAGAGGTAATTCTTCAGAAGAAAATTCTGAGAATTTTCACTCCAAGCTTACACATCAGTTTTAAAGAACAAATTTTTTTCAGATATAAAATCAGACAATCTATCACATAACATGTACCATAGCTCTACCATTATTCGAAGTGTGAAAAAAAAAGACTTAAATATACCCTGCTTTCCAAAACTGATGGAATGTCTATCCAAGTAAATTAAAGATAAACAAAAAGATTAGCTAAATCAGCTACAGCTGGTTTATTGTCAATGGCTATCTTCAACTTAATGTTGGTAAAAATCATATGATGATGCCACAATAATTTCCTATATATCCACCAATTCAATGAAAAATCATAAATACCCAGCAAGCCTTTCTGACACTCAGGTTTCTTTAGTTTTGGTGTTTTTATCTACCAAATCTCCACCTTGATTTGTAGTGTCAATAATTTTGGCAAGTATCTTTCCATTCATTTACTATCATACTTTGTGACTGCAGAAAAGCCATGGCGAGATACACCGTGTCAAGAAAACAATAAAAATCCTTAACTTTACAAATGAAAACTTGATTTATAAGATGCATGAAAAAAAAAAAGTATCTCAAAGTTCATTCATCTTTATAAATAGTGGTTTATAACAGTCGTCAAAGCAAAGAATCACCACCAACACTCAAATTGTGTTCTTATTACAATTAATTGCTCAACAAGTTGGTGATGATAGTTTGGATGCAGACAATTATCTTTAATCACCTTAGACTCATGTTCAAAATATAATAATAAATAAATAAAAATCAGCATTTTATTTTATATCATTGTTTAGTCTTTTTCTGGTTTCTTGTAGTAGTTAGCACAACTGTAGTCAAACTTTATGACAGTAATTGTTTGTTCTTGTCTGTTTGGATACTGTGGATGTCTTCAAATTCATCTTGTTACAAGAGAATACTTACATGGAATGTTTTACAAGTGGATCATTATAAAAACACCATCAAATACAGTAAATGTAACAGTAGACAATATCTACAGCAGAAATATTTAACTGTTTAAATTCTTGAGCAAAAAAGTATTGACAAACTTGCACTACATGTAATAACCAGTGATTTATTAATAATTTCAAACACTAGCAATACAAAATATAAATTTCAACAGTAATACAAAATATTAATGAACCCAGGGTATGTATTTGATGAAAATGATATGCACTATCCATCCAGAAAATCAAGATGCTATTCATTTGCACTGAGTTTCTTACATAATTTTTTGGTCAAAACAGGTAAACAATACCTAAAGCTGAACTAATCTTTTTGTCAGTCAGATTTGTTCATCTATCACATTATCATTTTTGTTCCGTGCAGTCCAATCACAGTATAAAACACATCTCATATTGATGAACAATTAGAAATCCACAAATCTGTCTGTACTGTGTTTGTCAGTCCACCTGACATTTTCTGCTAGACATCCAGTCCACAAGTTTGACAAAACCAACTTTCTAAAGCTTGTAGTAAATAGATCCATAGTCTGGATTCATCACTGTTTACCAGCTTTACAATGGTTGTCCTTAATGCCAGAAAACAACTATTTTTCATGACAGCTGAACTAGTTAATCTGCAGAAAATTTCCCCATTCTTGTACAACATACAGGTTCCAAGTTTTCACTTTGTCTTTTCATCTTTATGGATGCATCTGTTGAAGTTAAGTTCTTTCCAAGGCAACTATGATCTACAGCAATAGTACCTTTACCAGAACGTACAATGACAACTTGATCATAAGGCTCCAAAAACATAATTTCCTCAATTTCAGAGAAGCCTTGAGGAACCTGAAATAAAAAGATGATATATTAAGCACAAATTATAATCAAAGAAATGTTATCATATCTTAATGAGAGAAAAAATGCAACAGCAAATTTATGAAATACCCCCTGCATCCACTTCATACTTGGCACTGTTTAATCTTAAGAGACAGAAAAAGGCTGACTTATCTTGCCAACATGGCAAGATCCAGAATGCTAGCCAGGTGTGCAGGAGAAGAGTAAGTTGAAGTGGGGCATCATAACAATGGCCTGAACAAATGCCAAGGGATGCCACCTTTAGCCACCTTAACAAAACCACCAACTGGGTCCTGACTAGAAGAGGAAGGAAACCAAATCAAAAGGAAGACCCAGGCAGAACAATGCGTAAAAAAGAGTAAGAGAAACACACAACACTAGATACCAAACTCATCAGAGGACAAAGCAGCAGCAGCTAACATGAAGAATGAACCGACTTCATTAATCCACTGCCACTGATCATTAATGCATTTACTTAAACTTTCTGCCATATGTATTTTCAGAGTCCCTCCCAAGAACAATTTCCTTAAAATTCAAGAAAGAAAAGTTACAAAGCTTTTCTCTTCATATTACCTAGAGTTGCACATGTACATTCTCTTATCCTACCATGCTTAAAATCATGTTGCTCAAAAATAAATTTTATATATTTTGTACTATACCACACAATATATATATATATAAACTCACTACAGTAGAGTTTTAAAGCAAATTATTTAATTTTTTTAGGTGTTTAATTAACACTGAAAAAAGGAGGAAATTACTAATTAAAGTTAAAATTCTGCTTGCAATCATTTGCAACGAAATTATTTTTTCAAATATGAACACTTCGAAATATTAAAGTTAAGGTATTTTTTATTTTGAATACGCTACCTTTGTCTGCTGTATTAGTATTTTCATTCTGTCTAAAACCTACCCATTTACATATAAGCTGATCTAAGAAGCATGTAAAGAAAAGCTGAACTTTTTTTTTTTAAGACTAATACTATAAAACCATTTGCTTCAAATAAATATGAAAATAGAAAAGTTAATAACTGAGTTAATTAATGAACTCACATTTCAGCAAACTTTTCCTGTTGCCATCAATCATCCGAATTTACTTAGACCTGAGGAAGATTGATTTGGATTGCAGTCTTAATCACCGCTGATAGCAACAAAGACAGATATCTGAAATATAGGTCCATTAGTTAGTTCAGTTACTATTATAATGTGGTGATGGAAGATGTCCTAACCAACTTTCTGCACATAACACACTATCCATCTGCATTTCCTATTCAGATTCTAGAAGACAGTGTAATTAAGATCACCGACAAATTGTTTGTAAAACCTGTTTAAAAATTACTAAATTTTTTTTTTAAAAAAAACAAACAAAATCAATTTATAATCTTCAGGCCATCAAATATACATGGAACAAAGATAAGTGACACCACAAAATAGATAAAATACCCCACTTAGAGCAGCTCTCTTAAAGAATTACTGTGTGTGTGTGTGTGACATGGTGGGGACTGGCTGACGATGTAGGCGTGTGCGTACAGGTGGGAGGAGAGTCGATTGTTTACACCATTTTGGAAGCAGGGATCTGAATAGAGACGAGAAGACGGACAGATTCTTTGATGATAAACTTACCGTTTTAGGGTACCCCGTAGTCCAGATGCCACTCCCCGCTACGCGGCCGTTAAGGTGGTCTTGGGGGGAGGCAGCAGCAGCAGCAGCAGCAGCCCCCGTGTTCTCTGGCTGTTGTCTGTCCGCGGGCTGCAGCACGCTCTGAACGTACTGGAAAATAGATTTTTAAAGGATGTTCACTGATGGGCGGTTTCTTTCCAGGAAAAAAAACGAATTGGTTCAAAACGGAGCAGCTACAGGAAGGTGGGGCATTGTTAAGGATCTCCACAGGGTGAAGGTCACCGAAGTTTTCCGCTTCCACCGGACCTCTCACGATTATTTGTGGGGTCAATAACCCCCCCCCCTCCTCACACGGGCGGCTTCAGCTGACCCCCACAGACAGACAGACTGACTGACTTCAAGGGAGATCCATCAACGAGGAAACACAAGACAAACGCGTTTTCTTTCCAACTCACCTTGCGGTCGTTCCGCTTCACGAGCCGGTCCCTCCGGCCGGAGTCCTCCCTCCTGGGCGCGTGCCGGAAGATGGTGGGCACGGCGTCCTCCCGGAGGCGCTTGCGGGGCGGGTAGCCGAGCAGGCGGGCCTTGAGGTCCTCCTGGTAGCAGGACGGCTCGAAGTGGTCCTCGCACACCACCGAGTTCCTGCCGAAGTTGAAGGTCTTCACGCTGTGCCCCGTGCCGATGTTGTGCAGCCACTTCCTCGCCAGCGCCTTCTTCGCCTCCGTGGTGGGCTTGGGCACGCAGAAGTAGTGCTTGTCCTTGTTCCGGCGCTTGTTGTTCACGCACCCGTACGCTTTGCACTGCGCCATTTCGCGGGACACCGGAGGAGGGAGAGAAAAAAAAAACACCACAGACGGAAGCGTGTGTACGCGCGGCGGATCAACGACTTGACGGAGTAAAGATGGCGGCCTCTAGTCAACAGCGTTAGCTGCCACGTCTCTCTCTCTCTCTCTCTTTTTTTTTTTTTTTGAGTTACCTCCCCTGCAGCCAGTGAAGATGAATGGTTTACTTCCTACAAGAACGTGTACCTCCCAGCAACAGCAAAGAACAATAAAAAAAACTATTTTAATTGACTAACTAACTAACTAAAAACACGACAAAAAGAACATCCGAAGTGTTATTTAAGAAAAAAAAAGAAGAATAAAACCGAAAAACTCAATATTTGGAAGTGTTGCATCATTTATATATATATTTCGTAATGTAGATGTAGAGTTAAAGAGAACTTCTAATTCAATAGACTTCTTACAATGAACACTATGTATGTGACTTCAGTTCCACAATAATGCTCAAAACTACTGTAGTTGTTTAAATCAAACTTATTTTTTTCCAATCCAGTAAAAGGGTGTTTGTTTTTTCAGTGAACAAACAAAATACTAGTAGTGATTTTTAGCACATCAAATTAGTTTTTATTTTCCCTTCAGTTTGATGATAAACACACAAGATTACAGCTTCTGATAAGACTATTATATCAACTTTATCTAATAAGAGTATATTTTAAAAAAAGTTGTTGTTTTTTTTTAAATTTCAGTACATTTACAGAGTGGCTACAAGCTGTTTGTTTGTACTACATTGCTGAAATTTTATTTTAATTATCAAAAAATAGACTTGTAGCAGATTTCCTATGCTAACTTGAAGTCATTTCCAGTAAATCAAATCAACATTTGATTGAAAATCTGAAAGCTAGCAGAATTTCATTCTTTTATTTTTTTGCATCTACACTGAATTTTATTTTTTAAATTCATAAAAAAACTAGGTGAATCAATCCATAAAATTACATGACATAGCTTATTTATATAACAAAGAAATGTTTTTAAATGTTCAGATACTTCGTTTTAAGTTATAAAAAAGACAAAATGCAAGACTAGTTATTTTACAAAAAAAAAATCTATATTAGAGCAAAAAAATTGCAAGTTATCAAACAAAATATATAACAAGATACCCTCATTCTTAAAATATGATTTTAAATACAAAGTCAGAAAACACAGATTTTCCAACTACAGAAATTTGAATATTTAAATGTGCATCTGATTTTAATAAATGAAAAGAGCAAACAACCTATTAAAATTTTTGTCAAAATTTTGTTTCTCTCAACCATTTCTGACAACTGGATTTGTCAATTACATCACATCACTTTAAATATTGTATTTGAATGATTTAAATATTTTCTTAACGATATGAATAGTACAACAGTAATCAACCAATTAAGAAACTTCATCAGTACTTCTTTACACAATAGTGGAAGCATAGAGTAAAAAAAAAAACTAAAAGCTATTGTTTCTTTGAACCTACATGCCAACATGGCATCCAGCAGAAAAATCCAAGTGGATGAGAACAAAATGCTGAGATTAGATGCATGCCTACCATAGAAAATCCCTTAAACAGAGATGTAATCCTTTGAAAGATATTAGTTGTACCAATTAAGCTATTAAGCTTAATAAGATTGCAATTAAATTTTAGTCATGCATTGCTGCCAAGGTGGACCAAATGCCTATTGACTATCTTTAATTCAGTTTTATTTACATCTTTGAATTCTTTCTTGTTTCTCTTTACATCCTATAAAATTATTTGTAATTTATGCATTTATTTGATAAAAGTTGTTACATTAAGAAGTTTTGTGCTGATTATTTGTGAATAAAACTTTAACCATTTTGGAAATATTTTTGTCTGCTGTTTAACCTTTGGAAACCAGTGTATAATTTCTACATGCCATTCTACTCACAAACAACCACAAGTTTTCATAACGATGCACTGAGAAGTCAGACTTGCCAACTCTCCCAATTTGGGCAGGAATCTCCTGAATTTGGACCTTTGACCCAATCTACTGACTGGTTTTTAAGAATTGGTCATTTCTACCAATTTTTGGCATGTACACTGATTTTTTCTGGAAGTTTGCCAATTTGCGTAACTATAACTAACTTTTTTTTTACATTCAAAATTTTTCCGGTAAACATCAGCCAATCATTTGCTCTCTATAGCAAAACTAGTTGAGTAAACACATGATTAATACAGGAAATCGGGCTAATTCTTGGCCAATGAAAAGCGATTACACAAATAAGATAACCAATCATCCTTATCGTTCTAAACAAAGCTTGATTGTTCACATGATTACTCAAAATGGCTTCTTTGGCAACTAAGGTGAAGAGAAAATGCTACAAGTGCACATTCCAGACATCTTGGGAAACAGAATTTCTTTGGGTGGTCAAATGTACTTTGAAACAGATGCATTTTGCAAGGTCAGGCCTACACTTGACATTTATGAAATGCTATAATTCTCCGACTGATTTAGTTGTATCCATAATTAAGTTTGTTTTTATTTAAAGTAAAAAATTTTTAAAGGCTCAGGCTAGGGGAACCCTTGCCCAAATTTTAAATTATTCATCGTTTAGTAAGATTAAAATTCTTGTTTCTTATTGTGTTATTCCAAATTATATGTGCCATTTTCAATAGTAGCTATCTTTCACTTTCATTTTCAATTGTGATTGTTGCATTAAATTATTTTCAAACATGTTCTGTATTTGTGAGTGAGATGTAATGGTATAGTTTATTAAATAGTCTGTCAATACAATAAAATTTTATATAAATGATTTTACTTGTTCATTTCATATTTCCGATTAACATAGGAATTTGAACAACCTACCTAGCAATAGAAAACAATATTTCAAGATGTATGAGGTATTCAGATATGAAATCAAATACATATTTAAACTAATTCATCAACTAAGTATGAGTAAAACCATAAAAAGGACATCCAAGAAATTACTCCTTCACTGATATTATAAATATAAATATACAAGTACATTTGGTGCATCAACCCTGTTTTCTGGAAGTAAAAAAAACAACATTGTGTTAAGATTAAGTCTGAAATTTACAAAAATGGAAATATGATGACATCTTGAGACCTGCAGAATTGAAAACAAATGACAAAATCAAAGAATGCATGGGGTATTTGCAAATTGATGGTCTTTAAACCAGTTTTGCTTGTAAATTGCTTGATTTGCTGCGAGTTGTGCACTCCCCCATGAGAATTTTGAAAAGCTGGCAAGTGCGAGAGGTTTTTACCAGATTCAGACTATATACACAGCCAATTTAATTTTTGTAAATGTGTTGTTGTTACTCCTTCACTGATATTATAAATATAAATATACAAGTACATTTGGTGCATCAACCCTGTTTTTGGAAGTAAAAAATACAACATTGTGTTAAGATTAAGTCTGAATTTACAAAAATGGAAAATGATGATATCTTGAGACCTGCAGAATTGAAAAACAAATGACAAAATCAAAGAATGCGTGGGGTATTTGCAAATTGATGGTCTTTAAACCAGTTTTGCTTGTAAATTGCTTGATTTGCTGCGAGTTGTGCACTCCCCCATGAGAATTTTGAAAAGCTGGCAAGTGCGGGAGGTTTTTAAATTATCAGCAGATAGAAACCGGATTCAGACTATATACACAGCCAATTTAATTTTTGTAAATGTGTTGTTGTTGTTTTTTTTTAATGTACTTTTCATGCATATTTTAATATTTTCTGAATAAATCATATAAAGCAATTGTAAAAACATATCGAGATTCCCCAGTGTCTTTAAAGTTTGCAAAATAGTTTTAAAACTCTGAAGTTACTTATTCTATGTTGCAATATTTTCGTAACAGTTATACAAAGATTCTTCTTAAAATGGGGAAACCGCAGTATATTTAAATAATGAAATAGATACATAAGGCAGAAGAAAAATTTCTTGAACTTTAAAAACAAAATTGTTTTTATTTGTTGAATGTGTGTGTGTGTGTGTGTGAGTGTTCCTGAAACTTATTTTTAATTACGCTTTTATCATTTATTACTAGTACTGATATAGTGTGATAATAACGATATTGTTATCAGTAGTAGTAAAAGAAATACCTTTTTATTTTATCTTTCATTTTGCTAGAGAAACGCCTAAAATATATTAGAACCGAATGAACAATTAGGACTAATAGTCATTCCTTCTTCATCTGCAAACTTACCGGAATCCAGTCCTACAGACCCCGCACCTGCGATATCCGTGGAACTTTCCGAATCTGCGCAGCTGCTGTGTCGGGATGAGGGAAGAACTCCTCCATCCGTTCCACTTCTCGAAGGCTTTTCCGTGCGCCTGGGTAGCTTTTCCCCGGCCGGTTTTTTCGTGTATTTATACTTTAAAAGCATCTGGGATCCACTGCTCATCATCTTCGGCCCAGCTAAGGTGGTCTGGATCCCGGGATGAGGAAACTCGAGAGAGATACCACCACGCGTCTCCTCTCCCTCTCTCTCTCTCTGGTAGCAGGACTGGGGAATGCCGGCTGCTGCGAGAAGTTTCGGGAAACCGCTCTCGATCAGAAATCCCGATCAAAGCAAAACCTCATCAGCGAAATCCGATTCAGTTGCTTGTGGCCATCACGGCTGGAATATATTTAATAATTAACAAAAACAAGAAAAGAAGTGGGGGGGGGGAAAGGATCCGCCACCACCGTAATATATACTTTCCTCTCTCAATAATTAAAGAGCGCCACTTCTGGCGCGATAACTACACTGGCCATTACAGTAGTTTTCTCCCTTTAATTATTATTATTTATTATATTATTATTATTATTATTATTATTATTATTATTATTATTATTGTTGTTGTTGTCGTTTTTTTGCTTCTGAATTCGTGGTTCTATTAAAGGATGGGGAAGGAACTTTTTGAGTGCTTTCTTTACTTAGGGTTCCTTTACGGCTGATTAGCAAAGAGCCACATTTTTATATATATAAAAAAAAAAAATGGTGTTAATTAAAACAAAAATAAATATTTTCACTATTTTAAAGAGTTCGTGATTGTGGAATTACGAGGCCGGCCCTTAACAGGGGAGATTTTAAAACATTTAAACTGGGATTTTAGCTCCGTAATCAGCTTCTACACCGGAGTGATAGACTAATTCGTCTCTTTCAAAATATCCTGCCGGTAACTTATTATACAAAAGCAAACGATTTACTCTGGTGGTGGTTGGAGGGGGGGGGAGAGAGCTTATATTTGTTTATTTTATTTAATATTTAATAATTTAAAAAAAAATTATGATGTGTGCACATGCGATTTTATCATAATTTATCATACTGTCGTCACTTTAATTAATTTTATCTAAAAAAAAATAATAATAATAATGATAAAATAGTGTTATCCCCTAGAGTTGTTTCCCCTGCTTTTTTTTTGTTTTTTTTTCGGAAATTTGAGTTCTCGCGGAGTTTCTCGGGAATTTGGTTGTCAACGACACCGCGATCCGATCAGTGAACCAGGAAGAATTACAGCTAAATAAGCTGGACTTTGCGGGGTCATGGATGATCTTCAAGCGCAAGAAGAGGTAGTGCAATCGTTTACGGTCGCCTTTCTGACAGACTGACCGAACGCATTCGCTCCGCATGGTGTCGTCTGCGCGAAACTGACTTCGGCGGAAGTTGCGAGGATCGAGGAGCGACAGTCATGTCTGTCGTGGGTCTTATGTGGGGTTCAGCTGTGCGGCCCCACCTCCACCCCCGATTACTATTGCTATTTTAACTGCTGCTTCGCTGGAAATACGGTTCGGTAAGGGTGGGTAAAGGGGTCTGCTGGGGGTCTTTCTCCTTCTGATGCCATTGCGAACGTGCCCATTCATCGAGCAGGTTTTCTTCCCTCCGGTCCCCTCCTAAAACCCGTTTTCATCCCCATGTTCCGTGATGCCATCGCGAACGTGCCCATTCATAGAGCAGGTTTTCTTTCCCTCCGGTCCCTCCTAAAACCCGTTTCCATCCCCATGTTCCGTCTGATGCCATTGCGAACGTGCCCATTCATCGAGCAGGTTTTCTTCCCTCCGGTCCCCTCCTAAGACCCGTTTTCATCCCCATGTTCCGTCTGATGCCATCGCGAACGTGCCCATTCATAGAGCAGGTTTTCTTCCCTCCGGTCCCCTCCTAAAACCCGTTTTCATCCCCATGTTCCGTCTGATGCCATTGCGAACGTGCCCATTCATCGAGCAGGTTTTCTTCCCTCCGGTCCCCTCCTAAGACCCGTTTTCATCCCCATGTTCCGTCTGATGCCATCGCGAATGTGCCCATTCATCGAGCAGGTTTTCTTCCCTCCGGTCCCCTCCTAAGACCCACTTTCATCCCCATGTTCCGTCTGATGCCATCGCGAACGTGCCCATTCATCGAGCAGGTTTTCTTCCCTCCGGTCCCCTCCTAAGACCCGTTTTCATCCCCATGTTCCGTCTGATGCCATCGCGAACGTGCCCATTCATCGAGCAGGTTTTCTTCCCTCCGGTCCCCTCCTAAGACCCGTGCAGCAACACAACAAGTCCACTGTAGCATATCACGCTTGAAGCATCTCGTGTATAAAGCAAAAATTCTATCTAGCAATGTGTGAGTTTACTAGACTATAAAAAAAATAAATTGGATATATCTTCTTTTTCCTTTAGGCCACCTACCCCCCCCCCCACACATAAAACAGCCCGAAGAAGTCACCCTCAAATTTAACTAAACTAGTTTCTGTCTGTCATTAATAGAGAGAATGTTCCCACATTGCAGTGTCAATGAACTGGTAAGATCGAGTAGACTCTGCTAGATCGTATTTTCCAGAAGAAGAAAAAAAACATGATAGAGAGATCCTTTACATAAAAAAAAAAAGAACTTTGGCAATGGAAAAGCAGATATGTTGTGCAGGCACTAATTTTTTGGCTAATTTTGGGAACTCTGCTACCATGTCTGCTTGCATTCTTTTCAGATGCCTGTCCTGACTTTGACAGTGAGGACATCTCCCAGAAGTGAGCTAGAAGGAAAGGATATCTGCTTTGGTTACTAAGCAAATTACTTGCGTACAGTAGTCAAGGTGCAAGCTAGTCAAGAGTTACCCACAGTACCTAGAAAATCCTTACTAGAACTCATTTTTTTAGATGTTGGTAGGAAACATATGTGGCCAGCCAGTTAAGAAGAACAAGAAAAAATCCTGTTAGGGAAGTACTCCAAACCAAGACATGCTTGACCAGGATTCGAAATCAGCAAGGGGGGGGTCCTTAATCTTCTACATATGCTATTGGATCTATGGTTTGTTTCATGGTTTGATCATTCTAGATTGCTACTGACCATACACTGGTTTTTCTTGCTATGCTGCTTTCTGTTTTAGCATATTTAGTTTTTTTTCAGTTTCTTAGTTTTCTGTGCTGGAATTTCATTGTTCATTTTGATCAGCTAACCAGTGTTTGCTTGTGCTATGTACTTGGAGGCTCCATTGCAAAGTACGTTATCTTTGCTTTCTTATACTAACTTGAGAAGATGGCTGTTATTGAATTAACTTTGGTTTTAGTGTCAAATTTCTTCAGTTCACTGATTTTCAAATATATAATGTTGAAACTGTATGTCACATAACTAAGTTGAATTTGGTTCACTTTTTGTCATCATTCTGTTTTTTTTTAGTACTTATTATAAATTTGCTTTCTTATTCTGGTATGTCGTGTACCATCTTCATTTAAGCTGGTATTTGTATGTTTCTTGCTCTAGCTCTTGAATGGTTATATTCAGGTCAAGTTGTATATCACATATTTGGATCAGCTTGCAATATCTTTCTTTTGGTGCTCTTGTGGCCATTTGTCAGTCACTCCATAAGGACATTAAATATAATTTTGGTTTTCTTCATGCTGATATTAGTTGGCTTTCATGAATTTGATAAGAGTGGGGGTAGCCTATACATATACATTGGATTCAGTATCCATGAGTGTTTCACACTATTAAATAAATACCTTTTTGTAGTCTAACCATGCTGTGCTAGTGTTGTTTTTTTTTTTTTGTCTGTCTTTTAGTATCATTCCATTTATCAGTAAGTGGTCTTAGCATCCATGTCACCTTTTACAACCTTTTTGCTCTGCTGTTCTAAATATATGTAGGTTCTGTTTGTGATAATGCATATCAGTATTTTGTACTTGGTCATCAGACATGTCTGCAGTTTTGGATTTTTTTAACATTGTGCTTTGTGTCAGCTGTTATGGGTTCTTAGTTGGGTCTTTTACGATATTTTTGCATTCTCTTCGTTGCTCCAGATTTTTGAGCAAGAAGTTGGGTAATTAGTCTTTATTCTGCTTTTTAACATGCTTTTCTGATGCTTTCTTTTCAGAACACTTTTGTGGTAGAGGATGTCACAAATGTCATTAAGGAGGTAGGTGTAAATTGGATACTTTATGACCTTCTGATAATGTTTTTGAAAAGGTTACATTTATTCTATATCAAAATTTTTCTTTGCACAAAATTTCTTTTTCCATATTTTGGAAATGACCTAAAAACGATATGAAAAAAATACAGCTGTAGAAAGCCTATAATTATATTCACTTAATTTGAAGAGCTCTTGTCAGTAGTAATGAAATAATTTTATAGTATGGAATAAGATTAGATGATGCTAATCTGTTTTGTTTTGTTTTTATATTAAAGTCAGTTGAAAGTGCCATTGGTGGAAATGCATACCAACACAACAAAATAAATCAGTGGACATCTAATGTGGTAGAACAATGTCTGAGCCAATTGACAAAAATGGGAAAACCTTTTAAGTATATTGGTAAGTATGGTAAATGAAAAACTCAATAAAATGGAAAAATTCATTAAATGAAAGAATTATAAAAATGATTTTAAATTGGAAAAACAAATGTGCTCTAATATGCTAGTCTTGTGGACATCATCAAAACTAGACAGGTGTTGTCTTGACGTTTTCTTCTTTTATATTTTAAGTTTATATACCTGAATGATTGATTAGTTTAAGAATTCCAGTGAAAGATGGAAAATTTCTATAGTTTTTGTCTTAATTATGAAGTCACTTTTAAGAAAGGGATCAGCTACTACATAATGAAGCAGAAAGTCTCTACTAGAATCCTTCATTTTTAGATGTGGGAGAAAACTTACATGGCCAGCTGGGGGAAGAGAAGAGAAAAGCAGCAGTCCAGGAGGTACACCAAACCAAACCAAACTATTCCTAACCAACATTCACATTAGCAGTCCAGTAGTCTAATCACCAGAATACTGCACCACCAATAATAAACTTTACATCTTTAATTTTTAGAAATAGAATATCATAATTATATTTAATTATCAAGGTTATATCTTTGCTTTTTCAGTTACTTGTGTTATCATGCAGAAGAATGGAGCAGGTCTCCATACAGCCAGTTCCTGCTTCTGGGACAGCAATACAGATGGTTTGTCTTTATCTTGATACATAATTAGTTCTCATCAAAATAGGAAAAGAAAAAAGATTATTTAATTTGGGTTATGGGACCTACACAGATTAAATTTAATCTTTAGAAATTTAATATTTTTTTTTTAAATCTAAATGCCAAAACCATAAGCATAATGCAGCACTTGTTAGCTATCGCAAAAATATCTTTAATAAGTTACATTTTTAAAAAATATATAATCAAAAGAGTTTTCTCATAGCAGCTTAGTATCTGAACCTGCCTTTGTGATAAGTTGTTTGTCAGTGGGCTAATTCCTTGATTATTGCTTCTTGAAATCATGTTATTAAAATTTTGTTGGTGATTTATCTTTTGGAATTAAGAAAATTTAAAATATATTGCTAAACTACTGAATTAAAAGATTTAGAGGTAAGAAATTGACTAGAAATTGGATTATGACAAAAGGGAGACAATTAATCCACACAAAAAAAATTGGGTGCGCGCACATTTAAGTTAGAGGCCCATTTATATTTCATTTTAAAAATCATCAAAGATAGCAAATTTAAAAATTGAGGGAACCATTGTAAACCTCTAGAAAAATGTAGATAATGCCGACTGTGCTAACAAATCTGCTAGAATGACATTTATGTTGGCCAAGCATAAAATGGTTTTCTCCACAAAGCATGTATCCTGTGAATCTACATCAGCAATTTTTTTTTGGGGGGTGCTGTCTTTTGTAAATAAAACTGCTATCATTTAACCAAGATTGAGTGGATAAGAGCCAATTTAATTGTGAAAACTGGCAATTACAGAAACTGTGGCCTGTTAATCTGGATGACATTGTTAAATAAATTCTTGAAATTGAAGCATCAGTTCTAACATGGCATAAAGTTGATTAATGACATAAATTTAGTGTGATATCCAGAAGTAAATGAATTTGATATTGCTAACATTTCTCTGGATTCCACTATCTTGGAAGTTGGTCAACATCAGATGTACCTTAGAATAAATGGTTATGCTGAGAATAATTAGTTTATTGGTAGTGTTTTCTGGAGGCATAACACTGAAAATGCCTTGCAAGAATAAGTAATAATGGCAACACCCTTTGATACAGAAAAAATACTTTGAATGTTGTTGTGCCATTCATTATTCTTTATGGTCCTGACAAGCATGCCTCATCAATAGATGGTTTGCTAAAATACTAAATTAACTGCTTGTATTTATAGAACTTATTTAAAGAAAAAAATGTATTCTTAGTGGATAAGGTTTTGAAAGACTGATAATGTGACAAATTTTTCATCTCAATGCTGTTCATACGTATGCAAGGTAATGCCAGTTCAAAGTGGTATGAAATTCAGATGTCTAATATTATTTTTAATTTGCATTTAAATTAAAATATTTAGAAACAATACAGATGGTTAATATTTTAGCAATGCATTTACATAATCTTATGCAAAAAATTTGAAATGTTTGTTTTAATACTATTATATATATCTACCAATAGGATGACTTATGCATATGCAGATGATTAAAACATAGTGAAAAGTTCTACTATGAATTTTTTTTTCTTTTTGCAGGTAGCTGCACGGTGAAATGGGAAAATAAAACTATGTATGTGATAGTGTCTGTGTTTGGACTTGCCATATAATGGACAGTACTAGCAATGATGCAGACTTGGCCACATGATTACCTACATGACTGCTTCTATTGGAGTTCACATTTAAAAGCATACTCTTTCATCCAATAGTATCCACAGTTTTCTTTATGATCTGAGCTTTCTGTATATTATTGATAATAAAATCTTCTAAGTTATGTCTGTAAAAACTGTCACCTTTTATTCTGATTTGTTAAATCCAGTGAGTAATTACATCTAGGTATATTATAATAATGAAATTTATAAATGGACTCATTGAAAATGTTACTTTGTCTAACAACTTTCCATTAACCATGCTATGGAACAAGACAAAACTATTTCAACATGTCTGATTTCATTAACAACAAATCGCTTGATCAGGATAAAATTTTAAGCATGCAGCCTAAGTGCAACAAAAGAGTTAAAATTATTTATGGGGAATTCAACTACTTTATAATTAGTAGCCTCCATTAAAAATTCTCTAATTATATAGTTATTTGCAATTAGTTTAAACACTTAACATTAAATTAACATTTAACTTTTTTCCTTGTTGAATTTCACAAATTACACTAAAAAAAAAAAACACTTCCCACAAAATTCGTTTTGTTAGTTGGATGCACTAATGCAATTCTGTAATCATGAAAATTTACTTGAGCATCTGAGTTTTGGCTAGGTGTCGTGCTCAAGTTTCTGGAACCCTGAGAGAAGAAAAGTAGAGGGTAGCTTAATTATGAAAGGAAAATCCATTTAGTGGCTGACCTTATACAATGCCCATGACTTAGAAGAATTGAGACTGCACATCATGTAACTACATTAGTTCTAATTTGCATATAATGGTATTCAACCTATGATTTTTTTTTAAAGATAAACCCTTTGCATCCCTTTTTATTAAAAAAAAACAAAAATTACCTCTAGAAAAATTGTTTTATGATAAATAACAACTCTTATTAAGATCTTAGGCTATCAGTCATTTGTAGATGGATATTTTTCAATTTGTAAGCTATAACAGCTAAATAGGAATGGAGAAATGTGCACTGTGCTGATGGCATCTAAAGGTCGCAGGTTCGAGACGGCCTCAAACTCCAAAAATAAAAACATCTATGGTAAAAATGCTTCGTTGTATGCTGTTGTGGTTCAAGACCAGCTCAGGCTACTTGAACAATCAAAAATAAAATAGATTTTAAAAAATACCCACTAATTTAATGTCATTACTATCAGTTACGGGTCCAGGGTAGGAGAAAAAGTAGATGAGATGTTTTCCCATTAATTACCTTCCTCAACAAATGTGGGGATGTGACAAAAATCAGACTAGAACTGTTTTTCGGATGTGGAGGAAACAGGAGTACCCAGAAGAAAACCATGTGACCAGGTGATGAAGAAATCAAAGTCAGTAGCCTGCAGGAATCAAATAGGCCCTCAATCTTGGCAGTCCAGTAGACTACTGCACTGCACTTCAAAATCAGTCCTCATATACAAACCATGATGGTGGTGACAGGTAAAACATCTTGGAATAATAATGCTACTAATAAGATGGCAGGAAAAGCCTGAAATAACCTAGTATCTATAAGTGGCAGTTGGTATCAATATTTTGAACTGCATCAGCTTCTGGGACTTTCTGGGCAACTTTAAACCAGTTGAAAATTATGGAAAGAAAAAAACAACAAAACTAAAGCGAATACCTTTTGATGGTCTTCAATAGCCTTACTATGCTGTAACTTAAAACAACAAAAACATTTCAATTCTACACTTACAAACAAAAAGCAATCATTGTTTTGAAGTTTAGCTCATATCTTAGAAAGGATGAATCACTAGGACAACCACAATTAGTGACTTGTGTATTCATTTAATATAACATTTAAGGAAAAAAGTTTTATAATTTGAATGTCTCATATAACTGAAGGTGTGAATCAAGAGGTATTGAGAGATTCTTTGTTCTTTATAAATCTAGTGTCCATGATTGGAACTTTAGGGACTTGTGTTTGGTAAAATGCATCAAGTTGTCCGCTTACAGCTGGAACGGTACTGGCACCCACATTATAAGGCTGGTATAGTGTGCAGACAGGGTACGTGTTATTAGCCACATGGGGTGTCACATCAAAATTATTAAGCACTGGATCTGTAAATATGCTGGACCAAAGGTATTCCAATATTGTGTACTGTCATGATATTGTACAGTCGACAGTAAGTCTCCTCCAGTATTTCCAGCTTTCTCAGTAAGAGGTACCGACTCATTTACCAATGGCAATTCTGAACTTGTTTCTTCATTGTCGGTATCACCAACTACTGGGCTCTCTCTCACTTTCTTCCTTTGCCATAAAAGTTTCCTTGGAGCAGCAGGTCGTTTGTAAACTGCTTGTGGTTTGTTTTGGAGAGCATATTCCTTTGGTGGTGCGAATTCGGCATTTCTCACATTCCTTTGGTCTTCAAAGTATCTTTTCTCTCTTTCAAAGAATTCTGTAAAACATAAACAGGATACTGCAGGAGAGCATAAGGAGAAAAGGATGTCATCATGGCTCACATCAGTTCCACAGAATAATGAATAAATTTTGTAATCTTTTGCTGATAAAAAAAAAAAAAATAGCCACTGACGTGTGTTGGTTTTACTGAGAAATGAATTTAATTCTTTGAAGAGTACATCCGTACATGTGCGGAAAGTAAGTACTGACCCTGACATAGTAAGAAGCCAATACATGTGCATGTCCTAAAGTCCGCAAAACCTTGGAAACACATTTACAGGATTACTCTGCCAGGATCTTTACCCACTCCCCATAAATATATGGTTAGTCTCCAAAGGGTTAAAAAAAATCATTCTAAGCCATTTTATGATATAAGCTTAAATTCTAATTTTAAATTCAGAAAACTTTCAAGTGTAGTTGAAAAGTACTTAACAGACATGTCTTAAAAAAAAAGAGAGGTCAGCAGTACTGAACATTTTTATAGATTAATTTAATATGCCACAGTCAGCAGACAGAGACCAAGCTTCCACATGGCCCAGTAAGAAATCAGAAGAATACCACAACAGATTTTAGTTTATCAACAGCTTCAGAATAAATTCTAAGGAATATGCCTAAACATATGGAAAAAACATTCCAGGACTGCAGATTTAATGAAGCCACTGCATATCTTTCACTTCCATCTGTGAACAGCCAACAATCTCCTTTCTCATCAAATTTACAACATAACATCATACACTGGACTCAAGATATTTTATAACAGAAAGTTGCAAAGCAAATGTATGACATTAAAATTTAACTTTCTAAAAACCTGTATATACAAAAAAAAAAAAAGCTCTGAACTTGTTCCTTTCAATAAATCTTGAATTTTTATCTTCTTTACTCTCAGTTATCATTCATTTTACTCAAGTATTCTTTAAAGTATACAATTTCCATCTTATCCTCAGTGCACACAATAAAAAACAGTCAACTCAGTAGTATAAAATTGCAATGTTCTGTAATGGGACCCAGTAAATGACTTCTACATTCACAGATGTGGCAGTTAAATACCACTGAACCATATTTTAGTAATCTACTAAGAGTATTTATTTCTTGTGTATGATATTAAAGTGTACACAAAGGTACATACCTTTGAATGCTTTTGTTGTATCATGCAAAGTCTACATACCTTGTTTTCCTATGTCCCACTCTCGAACAGGTGCATTCCTTCTTGGAGAATCCTTCCTGTCACTAACTTCTGGTTTTAATTCTTCTTTCTTTACTTCCATTTCCAGTTTTGGCTCGATTTCCTCATCACTTATTTCAGCTTCCTCTGCTTCAACTGATTAGGGATGAATAAATACACAATTATTAAATGATCTTAAAAAGATGCATACAGTATGCTAATAAGAAATTAAGATTAAAAATATATGCACAATGAAGGATTTATTTAGAAGTACGCAAAATGTATCAAAGAACCATAACATATGTTACAGTACAAAGGTTGGAAATGGAGACCCTGAGAAATTGTTCTAAACTTTGTAATGATTTCTATGAACTTTAATTACATTTTTTCTTGTTACTTGGCAGCATATAAATAAATAAATACATGTTTGAAAAATAATTGTGAAGCCATATGCTTCTGTATATGAGAAACACCATTTTATTATTGGATTTGCAAACAAACTGGTCTTTCATGTGGCACATACCCATGTCATCAGTCAGTAACCCTTCTTTCAGCATCTTCCGTTTCTTTATTTTTGCAAGCCGAGCTGCCAACATGGCTTTCCTCCTTTCTTTTAGGCTGTTCCGCTTAGTTCGTTCATCAATTGTCTGAAAAATTTTTTAAAAACTGATTCACTGGTAACTGGTTGTACTAATTTAATTTAGGTAGTCCTCAATAATGAGAGCTTCATTTAATTGAGAACGATGGCAGATTGTCTTTTCTCATAATGCTCATCTTAGATCAAAACTTCTAATTATCCATGAAATGAAAACTCCTTTCTTTTTCAATTGTAATTAAGCATTTATTTCAATAGTCTACTAGGTATATTTTTATATCAATTTTGAGAGAAGCATTTTCAAAATTAATCTTTAATGATTTTTATAAACCAGTTATTCAAAATAATGTGTATAAATATTATATCTTCCTTAAAAAAGGTTGGAATTCCATTCATTACCACCAATAGAGTCAATGATAAAAGTATATATAATTCTACAGCTTTTTATAATGGAACCCAAGATTTAATTTCAGCGCCACATAGCCTAAGCGGCGAGAAGTTTTTAAAACTTAGATGAAACCACTTTTGCAGCAAGTATCTACTGTTGTCTACTTTTAAAAATATTTAACTTTCCTGTTTCCACTACCTGGTTTAAACACTTTTTCTTTCCAACTCTTGGCAGATCACACACACAGATAATTTTATAAATGATACACCTGTGCAACTCCACATGCACAAGAAAAGCAATCAGGTGATTAAATAAATCTACAAGACATTGAAATCACATCTAGTGGACAGGGAGAATTTGGCTTAACTTAACCATATGGACATTGTGATCATTAAGTTCAACTTGACCCTGGCCATATCTGGTTTCAATTCCAACCCCATCAAAACAAGCTATCTCATCTATCTTTTTTGTTTTGTAAATGTATACTTTGTGCCTCACCAAGTTTTCCACCATCTGCTCACTGCAATAATTTTTGTCTTTTCTTGCCTGCATCAGTATTCTAAATGAGCTGTGTTATTAACTGATAAGAAAATATCTTACCTGCCCTCTTAATCTGTCAAGAGTATCCATCTGTTCTTGCCTTTTTTGTTCATCTTTTGAAAACTGAAAGTATCCAACGCCATGGGTACGGATTTCTGTTCAAAAGATTATAGAATGAAGTGGAAGGGATGAGCCATTTCAAAAAAGATTTTTTAAAAAAATTTGTATATGCTTATAAATATAGTGAACCACCTCATAACCAAAATAATTGGTGCACACTCCTTTTTTGGTAATGGATATTTTCAGTTAATATAAATGAGAATTTTATTAAAAGGTCTTAAAGTTCCTTTTTAATTTAAGGAAAGAATTCAATGTATGAATAAATAAAACAATTTCAAATTTTGGACTATTGAAACAAACACATTAAAAATATTAAACATGTACAGTGCCTTAATAAATTCAAAAAAAAATATACATATTACCGTGCTGCTACAGCAAGTCTCAAAAGTACAACCTATATCTAACTTGTACTTTCAAGTATATTGCTTATGTTTGTTCAAAATAATTTGTCTGAATTTTCTATATTACTTTTATAATAAAATGCTGAATTATAATATCTTCATCTACCCCTGGTGATCACATGACCTAGATCATTCAATGGTATTATAGAATCCCTCTACCTATGGATGCATCACTTTTACACCATGTGAGACACATAAACATCACAAGTTGCAAAAACCTGTTCTATTAAGTAAAATTTTTCAGGAATGAGATTGGTAAACCAACAATTTTGTTATATTAATTATTCTGCCTGAAAACTGTTGGCATTTTGCCAGATTTCTGATCTGTTGACTGAAATTCAATTTTATTTTCAATTTCTGGAATATTCTGGTTGCCAGATTTCAGTTAAAAGGGGTTAGGCTCACTATATATTTACTTGGTAGGTGATAGCCTAGCAGTTAAACTACTGGTGGACAGAGTTCGCCAGCTCGGTTTGGCATACCTCTCTGTTATGGTTTCTTCACCGGCTGGCCATTTGAGTTTCCTCCTGCATCTAAAAATGAAGAGTTCTCTGCTGAGCCCTTGTGACACAAGATAGGCAATGCTCTCTAGTGGATAACAGTGGCACTATACTCCCTTGTTAGGGTAGTCTACCATGTAGAGATTGGTGAACACAAAAATTAAAATATAGAAGTAGGGTTACCATTAAACCGGACATGTTCATAGTGCATTGGCTTTGATGAATCCTTCAGGGAAGCCTCCTCCTCCTCCTCCCACTTTTTCCGTAGCTGTTCACGGTACATATCTGCAGGCGTCAGCGATGGTGCTACCTGTGCAGACTCTCTATAAGCATTCACATGTTTTAATAAGCAACTAACAAACATACATTCCTATGAAAAAACCAAGTAACAATGTCATTTGAGAAATTTAAAACTATACTTGCTTGCACAAATTCATTAAAAATATTGGACATCTGACTTGCAACAATGAATATGAAAGTCTGGCTTATATACTCAAGGTAGCAGCACTCAATTTACAAACTAAATGTAATAAAAACATAATATTTTTCTTGTTTTTTTTTCATACCAACTGTATTCATTATTAGTCTTATAACAGCAAAATACTTGTCCAGTACAAGAGAAAATTCAAAAATTAATATAACCTTGCTTGTTTCAGTGGGAAATAAGTTAATATTACAAATGTTATTAATATTTGTGTGTGTGTGTGTGTGTGTGTGTGTGTGTGTAGAAATAGCAATTTATAAATACATTTAAAAAAATGACCTAGGTTTATTTTTTGTATATTTTATTGATTTTTTTTATACATTTTCAAATCAGAAAAAAACCTTTATGAAACCTAACAGACAATCCATAAAACATACCTACCTACAATCATGGCCAAAAGTTTTGCATCACCCTAGAATTTTCTAATCAAACCTGCTGAATTTGCATAATAATATTATGTTAGTATATTGATACTGATTTGTAGTTTTCCACGAGTTTAATGGGGTTTGAAATGACCAATCAAAAGATATGACAATTTTTAAATCTAACTTGCAAATACGTGATTTCTGAAAAGACCATATACATCATGTTAAGTGTGACTCAATTAGAAGTATTCAAACAGACATTTAGAAGTGGCCATAGGTATAGTATCAAGCTATATGAGCGTGATTAAGAGAGATATTTTGTTATTTCTATTTCTAGTGTGATGCAAAACTTTTGTATTATCATAAACACCTGTAAAGAACACAAGAATTCACATGCCATTTTTTGTAAACCATTTTTAAGTACATATAATTTTATGTTGCATGGAAACAATTAGTGTAGTCAGTCCTTTTTATCATTATGCATATTTTGTTTTCATTTATGTTTTCTCCAGATTCACATATGCATTTTTGTATTTTGGCTAATAAATATATGTGTTACAAATATATGATAACCCCTTCTGCATAATAATAATAATAATATGTATATATCATTACCGTCCAAGTCCAAATGCTTTGTCTTTGTTGAGCATTTCTTCCAAATCTTTTCTCAAACAAGATCTGGATCTGCCCAGAGAGTCTGTATATTCAACCCTGCAAGCACAACAGAAACTCAATCAAAATAGACCTGTCAGCAATCAGACTAAAAAGGCAAGATGTAGAAATAATGATATTATTTGATTTTAAAGATTTTAGATGAGAGAGAGAGAGAAAATAAATGAGATAAAACTCCTTGCTGCTGTAATAAAGATAAGTGTCTGTGGTTTCAGTTGATTTCAATCATAAGCAGAGGCTAATTAGTGAGACTTTTTATTTATTATCAGTAGTTTGAAAAAGTAAATGCTCTAATATTTACCATTCTTCATCAGGAAAGCTGGCTGCTGGAGCATCATTTTCAATTTTATCCTCACTTGGTTCTCTACTTTCTTCCTTTTGTTTTTCTCTGAATCTATCAATAGCCTTTTTCTGGAAGTCAACCAGAAAAAGTTCATTACCATCATCTTCATCATCTGTTCAGAATAAAAAAAAATTGTTACATAATATATATATATATATTTTAAAACAAGTTTTAACACTTTATGTCTATCTATCTACTTAATATAAACAAATATTTTAAATTAATGGTATTTTGTACTTAGCAACCCAAAAATTAATAACAAAAAATCCAAAATAAAACTTTTAAAATAAATATAAAATATGCCATCATCATATACAGTATTGTAAATAATTATGAAAATACAAATTATGCACAAATAATAAGTAAATGCAACTGAGAGATGTATATAATGCATACACAAAGTATTATTACAAAAAATATATAAAAAATAATAATAAATTGTACAATGCATTAGTATTTGGTATGTGATTTCTTTGGTTCATATAGAGCTCTACACCTTGCTTTCATGCTCCCATACAGATTATCATTGTATGACTGTGGAATGTTGCAAATATCTGTAGCTCTTTCCACAATTCATCCAAGGTATTTGGTTGCTGTCTGACATTTTCAGTAGCCATATAATCCCATAGTGTCTCATTGATGCTCATATTATAACCTTCTGCAGACTTTGTGAGTGTTCAGTCAACCTCTTTACATTCCAAATAGTATTCCGCCACATTGGCTGTATGCTCTGGGTCTTTGCCATGCTGGAAGATGAATCTCTGCCAAATATCAAGCTTCTTGATGGAATGGCATAATGAATAACTGCCAGTACCTGTCAGTAGTCAGTATGCCTTTGATTTTATGCAAATCTCAAATACCTTTGGCTGATATGCAGGGTCACACTTCTATTGATCCACCCTCACAATGACCCTCTGGTCCAAACCAGGACTCATTTGTAAAGAGCTCCTTCTTCCAGGTTTGGTCATCCCAACATTTCCTTTGAACATCCATGGTGTATGCGCGCGCGCGCACACACACACTTTAATTATTTTCCTTTTATCTTATCAATCTGAGGAATGTAAGAACCAAACAGTGAGAACTCCCCTCCCACTTCTCAAGCAGGTTCTCAATCCAAAGCACTACATGCACCCTTTTTTTTTAAATACTTGGAGCAAAAAAAAAAAAAAAGAGTAAAAACAAGAACCAAAAATAACTTCATAAAAGTATATTTCATTTTTTTTAAAATCCCACCAGCACATTCATTATCTACAAAGAATACTTATTGTGATGCATCTGAGAACAAAGTAATAGATCCTAATTTGTTACAGGAAAACCAATATTTAAAATAAAACAGCTCGTAGAAATACCAGAATAAATAAAATCGGAGTTCAAGTCAGTTCATCCAGAAGGGTGTTGCTATTGTCTCAGCACTTGGCAACCTCCCACCTGAATGTGGCTTGTTTTATGTCACTGTTTCCACTGTTGAAACTTAAGGACTGCCATGTCATCACCATATACAGTCTGTGATCATGTGTGAAATTCTAGCATAGCTCTCTGTTCTGAAACACTATTTACAATAAACTCCATTTGCAGTGGCTACTGAGCAGTAGCTAAGAAACTACTGCTGTTAATGAAGCAACGTTGTTTTGTGTGAATAAAAACATAGGCTTGTCCAAATGTTCACCCCAATTCCCACTAATTAACTGGGGCTCATTACTTTCATTAAAACCCTACAATACTAGAACACTCCAGTAGACTATTCCTTGTTATGGTCTGTTGCCCCTATTAGCCTGCATGATGACAATTTGCACTGGTCATTCTGACAATCAGCCTTTTTGTTTACTTCCAGAAGTTAACTCTGTAGCATGAAAGAAGAGGAAACCGATGACTAAAACTGTCAAACAAGTTGTTCTGACCCTTTATGAATTTTAAAAAGAAAATAATATAATGTGCAGCTGAGAAAGATGAACAATCCTCAGCTGGCTATACCACAGTATTGCTAATTTTTTTTTTTTTTTTTGCAGTGTAAACCAAAAACTACTACTTTTAACACTTCAGGTTGAGATGAACTGTTTTCTATGGTAGCAGATTTGCATCAAAATGTTTCCCACTTACCAAAACATTTATAATAATATTACAAGATTAATCTTTGCAGTACATCTTTAAAATCATAAGCATGCTGGTAAACACACCTGGAATGTCTGTCCTCTGACTGATTTTATCATACAGTTTAGTTTTTGCTTCCAGTGCTTTCCTGTAATTACAAAACAAGTTTGGAAATACAGTATGGTTATTCTCACTGAGAGTAGTAAACAGAAGTAGACATTAACTAACTAACTAGTGGGCTGCTACAGTTCAGGACCCAGCTCCATCTTCACAGGAAACCAATCTAGTTTGGCATACCCCCCCACCCAAAAACCAGCACGGTTTCTTCTTGCTCATCTTCACCAGCAGCTGGCTGCACGAGTTTCCTCCCACATCTAAAAAATGAAGGTACTAGTAGTGAATCTTTTCCCACCAAAGTTGGAGATGCCGGATTGACAACACTAGACTCCCTAGCTGTCACTGGTGTATACCAAAAATATAAATAAATAAGATTTTTTTTTTAAGATAAATTAATTTTAAAATGCTTGATTATTTTGAGGTCACGGGTTAAGAAACTGCCATAAATAAATTATTCATGAAAGCAGATGAAATGAAATTATATAAGAATATAATCAAGAAAGAAGAAATTTTAATTTCCTGCAATGTATAACTATACGTTTTAGAGCAGTAGTAATTTTTATAATTCTCTGGACAACATTAAATATTATCATCATAAATTATTTACGTACCTGGACTTCTTCAAGGCATCCTCCTCCTCCTCTGTATCTTTCTCTTCAAGATCTTTCTGAGCTCTCTCCTGCACACCTGTATTTGTCTTACTCCAGAGACTGGGTTTCTATAGCAATATCCCAAAGAATGCTATAAAGCTTCTTAAGATATACAAGAAAGTTATTACACAAAAAAGCTACTTCCAATTAGCAATTTCAAGAAAGCTAGTTGCAAATCGATAAATAAATTCATTAAACAGAACAAAGAGAAAAGAGTGTGTGCAAGTTTCCAAACCCTAAGAAATCAAAATGGGTCCCTGTATTAGGTGTTGTTGGTCTCTAAATACTGGCAGCCTTGTGTTTCTGCAGCAAAATAATTCTTGAAAGATGTATTGAACCACAAGAAATTTCAAATCAATAAGATCTTATTTATACAATTTTCTATTTATTAAATTAATCCACCCTTTTCTTGATTTAATTTTTGGTGCAGCAGATAAGCAAAATGTATGGTCCTTGTTAGAATTTGAAATTATTATAAAAAAAGAAAAACAGTAAAATTATTTAGCCATTTGTTCTTAACTAAAAAAAAACAAAAAAAACATTATAAATCACCCATGGTAATAATTGAGCAAGATTAATGTCCTCAAATTTAAATAGGTATTATGTAGTTTACCTTGAAAATTTCACTGATAGAGCTTAATAATTAGAGATAGTTTTAACATTAATAAATAAAATGTTTGGTAGTGGATGGTTGAGCACATAGCATATTAGTCTGTCAAAGCTTAGAACTTAAGTTCAATCCCCATTTTGGAACCGTGACTCAGTTTGGTAAATGTACCATAGCATATTTCCTTCTGTACCAGTCTGTCAGCATGGAAACAGAAGTTCAAATAGGGACTTTCCACTAACCAGTGTAGTAGTTCTAGGGTTCTGCCACATATAATTTCCCAGCACAAATCTTGGAGATATAATCAGCAATGCCACCAGAATAGAATAGAATAATAAAATGCTACTGTTGATTATTTTTAAATTCTGAATATTTCTAAAACATCTATTAAAAATAAATATATTTTTGAAAAATGAGCCTCTATAAATGTTTTAAGTCTATAGTTAATAAATTGGAAATGTATGTCTTTAAAAATATTACAAGTAAAAAGAAACAAACAAACATAATGAAACTTACAGTAGTTAAGTTATTATTAAGCTATGAAAAAGCAATTTTTTAAGAAAAGAAAAGCTACCAACAATCAATATCACCATGTTGGAGTATGTTTTATCCTGTTACAGTTGATTTAAAGAAGTTGCAAATGTAAGTTAATAATGCAATGTTGCTAAGAGACAGTAGATAGTATTCTTTAGTTTTTCTAAAGCTTGATAATGTATGATTTAATCCCCCCCCCCAATGCCATTCGAAGCTAAATAAACAAATGATATTTCCTTCAATCTTCTGCCCTGACTCCAGCCTTAAGGATATCTGTGCATTAGTTTCAGCCATCAGGCATGTGTATGCATGATAGCCATTTTCTGTTTGTCACTATTTAGAGAAATGTTTAAGTCTCATATCCTGATTTTCACGTGCTCCACAGTAAGACAGGAATCCGTGCAGAAGATGCCTGCTTGTACTTTTCTATGAAGCACTGGTTATTTTTCATCAGTTTTACTTTTACCTAAGCAGAGTCTGTTTTTAATGAATTCTTGGAGGAAATTTGATCCAGTTTGAGCTAATAAACTGTCTATCTCATTGTCAAATATTCCCACATAGCCAGGAGATCCATTTGCATCATGTAGTAGTTCTCTTCCTCTCTTCATGGCAGGAAGTTTAGACTCTGCCACTTCCTCTATAATACAGTCTAACATTTTTACATTTTTTTCTCCAAAAGCAATCAGTAAAGGCTTGCAAATTAGTTGATTTTTGTTGTCCTTCATGGGAGTGTGCTAACCCTGGCAGTCAAATGGCAAATGAGAGCTCTGGCCTGGATGCTTTAGCAAAAAAGAGCTGGCTGATTTCAGTTTTTCGCCTCATTTAAAAGTTTAAAAGAAACTGAATAAAACTTCACTTATTTACTTTGGGACAGATAATCACCTTTAAAGTTACTATTGGCCAATGAATTAAATTTAATGATCTAGCTATTCCTCTTAATACATCATTACTCTTTCAGAAAAAGTTATAGTTGCAGAAAGAAAGGAAATCTTTCAACTTGTATAAAAGTCACTGTATTCTTTGCATAATAAATTACTGCTACTCTAGGCATTTGTATTAGGCACACAGTTTCATGAATTCTCTACTCTTTTATTAAAAGCCACACAGATATCCAGCCTACCATACACCTGATAAACATTCCCTAGAAGGCATGCCTTTACACTGAAGGAGTAGAATGATAATGACTGATGTGAGTGAGTTGTCTTTAGTAATTACAGTACTACTAACTTTTCTTAGGGTTATCCATCGTTTCCTATAACCACTCACAATAACTAAAACCCTTACAACAGGAAGTAGAGAGTCAGTTCCAGCAGTTCCCCATCACCTTGCTAATACTCGGCGGCATTCAAATGAAACACGGGCTGTGGAACAGCATACCCAGCTGGGTTCCATTTGAACATCGACAGGTAATAACTGTACCAACCAATGGCTCAGTTACCACTGCTAAGGTGAAGGAAAACTTCCAAACCAACCCAACGCTTCTCATAGATAACACATCGCCAACAGCACGAGGTTTATCATCATTTGTCCGAATGAGGAAAGATAGAGCACCAACTTTCTCGACGGCCCTCGCTTTTATGTAGTTTGTGGAGCTGCTAAGCTTCTGTCTCCTAAACTCTTGTCTCTTCCTGAACAGCTCTGCTTTAAGGTCGATCAGCTGAAATTCAGAGCACAGACATTTCGGGGTAAAATTTAAATAAACAGAAAAAAACTGAAAGTTGTTCGCACAAACCTCGGTGGAGGGGGAGGGGGGGACTGGGGGAGGGGGAGAGAACGAGATTCCGCTGAATAGTGAGTCGTCGACTTGTAGAGGAAAACCTCTCAAGATGATGAAGTTTAAAGCTGAGTTCAGTCCGGTGTTGTCGTCAGCTTTAATCGACCCTCCCCCACCCGTTATTAGCCACATGAAGACAAGACGGGTCCACCCCACACCCCCCTCTCATCATCCATATGCCATAATTAATAATTATATTATTTCCATTATTAGTAAATTCGTTTTAAATCGAGAGAGAGAGAGAGAGAGAGAGAGATGAGAGGGGGGGAAATGTGTGTGTGTGTGGAAAATCCTTTTCTGCTTGGCCCCACACACATTTCCACTCACTGACCGCTCAATCGGGTTTCATGACGACCAAACAGCGTCTCCATCGGTCCTACACGGGTTAATGCTATAAGCAACAACGGACACCGGGCCTCACTTAATAAGCAGACGTACCGAGGCAGACGACACGTCGATCTTTCTCTCCTTCTCCATCTTCAGCAGGCGGAACTGCCGTCAACCGGGTGGGGGGAGGGGGGGAACGACAGCTTTACCACGTGACGGATTCTCTCAAGTTCCTTAGAAACGGCCAGGCTTCAGACGAAAATCAAGATTAAAATGAATGCCGCGGGTATGAAACAAAGCACGGAATTTAAAACGATTGTTCAACAACGTGGAGGGGTGGGGGGGAGGAGGGGTTAAGCGTGACCGGCTTCGAACTGGTTTGCGGCAATAAAGGGGGGGTGTGGAAAAAAAAATAAAATGGCGGAAGTGCGGTTACGAAAGCGGTAGACATATTAAACAAAAATCGGGATTTTGCTATGGTCTGGTGATTTGGTGAGTTCGTTAAAATGCCGGCCGTTTTTCTCGGCTGGCTTTTCTGCCTAATCCGGCGCCCGTTAAAATGTAACTCGATGTGGCTATCGGGTTTCGAGGCATTGGTGTTTTTTTGGCGCCGAACACGAATCTCGCTTACCGGGCAGCGGCGGATCAAAGGTGGGGGGATCGTTCTCTCCTGCAAGCGGCAACCTTACCACCTGCTAGGTCGGGCCGGCACCGACCGAAATACAGCAGCAGCGGTCCTCCTACCTCTCTCACCCCCCTCTCTCGATTACCGTCTCCTCTCTCACGTTTGACTTACCCAGGTATTAATTATCACCCCTCCCCTCCCCTCTCTCGATTACCGTCTCCTCTCTCTCTCTCTCACGTTTGACTTACCCAGGTATTAATTATCACCGTCTGGTTCAGCGTTATTAACGGTGCTTACCTCGAATTAGTCGTTCGAATGCATTTTGTTCTGCGGTTAGGAATGATCCTCCCCGAGGTTCTCTGCTTCCTTTACATCCATCTGCAGAACTTGGGTTTTCTTTCCAACTTTAAATAATATTGGTTCTCTGTTAGCTCGTAGACGAGTGAGAGCCAGGTGCCCCCCCCCCCAAACTGGAAGAAACGGCCACTGAAATCCGAGGATATCGAATATATGTAATTTATCATTTTTCATTTATTACTCAGTATTGATCCCTTCTCCCTCTCTCTCTAATTGTTGTTAGTAACAGAGTTAACCCATCTCTTCTCTCTTTTTTTTTTTGCCTTGTGCATGTTTACGAGCCACAAAGATACACCAAAGGAATGTTTCACTTTGTAAATTTAAAAAAAAAAAAAATTTTGCTAGTTTCTTTATTAAAATGCCTGAGTGAGAGGGCACCGAGGTGGCCAACGCTTAGAGGTCTGTACATTGACTGGGGGGTAGCACCTAGCTAATCTGATGGATATTGGAAACCCTGAGAGTTCTGTGAATCATGGGTTGAAGGTAAACACAACTGAGGAGTCTGTTAGAAACACCTGGACTGTATTTTAAAAATCATCATCTATATATTGCCTATATATGAAAATCTGTGTGCATGACTATTTGTTAGCAACAGAATAAACCTTTTTTTTTTTTTTTTTTGCTTTATACACACACGCGTGCACGCTCTGACATTCTGCGTGTTAACAAACCACATAACTATACACACCGATTTTTTTCTCTTCACCTTGTTAAAATTAGCCAATTAAAAAATTACTTTTATTAGGTGGGGAAAATATATCTTCAGAGAACAGATTAACATTCTTATTTTACTGATATTTGAAGCCTAAAAGAAAATCCTGTGAGAAGTATTAGGTAGGTACTTATGTTTTCCTAATGACTGGTTTAGTACTCCAAACTGTCTCCCATGACAAAATTATTGCATTACCTTGTTGTTACGCAAAATTCTGAGTGTTTATTGTGTGCATTACAGTATAAAAATTAATTTTGAACATTGTAGAGCCAACTGAAATATCAAGTGTTTTGATATTCTTAAGGCCTCTAGTATTTAATGTGGTAATTTTCTGTGGAGATTTAGCTAATAAAGCAATAAATGCACACTTTTCAATATTTTGACTTAAGAATATTTAGCAAAAGAAATTGATAAATCAAAATCAAAAATGCCATTAGACATGGTATAATTAATGTAGTTGAGAAATCAGAACTTTTTGTAATGCAATAATCTTACCCACAGTACTCTCTCCCTATATGTGTATATATATTTATAAAATTTGACATCTGTAAATGATTATTCATGTTTAGTCACTTTAGAAAAGATGTATGCATTAGTAAATGTTTTAATATCTAATGAAATTGTTGTTTACTTTCAGTTACCTAAAGCATACAGTTATGAAAGAAATTAGAGATGAAGTGTTTTGTATCTGTGCTGGTGACAGGTTCTGTTAGGAATTGGAGTAGGTGGAACTTCTCTTTGGTAGGTATGAACATCATTCTCAAGAAAAATATATGTGAATGTTTGCATGGAGAATATTGTGATAAAAAAATTTAATTATTTTAAGTTTTGTTATTTGGAAGCTAATTCCTATCTTTGTTTTCTAAATGAATATTTTTTTGAGGGGGGTGGTCTGATTGTGGTAAATAAGATCAGATAGGTGTAATACTCACTCTGATACCCAAATGCACCTTTAAATTCCTTATAACATGTGAAAATTTTATGCACAAGCAGTGAGCTGATAATACTGACTCATTTTTCTGAGAATATGGTCTCTTTTTTGGTGATATCAGTTTTGCATGTAAAGTATACTTTATTTAAATAATATTATATTCTAACTTATTTATTAAAAGGAACATTTATAAAGGCTTTGCTGGAGAAAAAGTTTAACATTTTAATGTAATTTTCATGTATTGTTGCCATATTTTTTTTTTTCCTATATAGTGGCTTGCTCCTTAATTACATAGGCAACATCAAAACACCGGGGAAGTGCTCAATTTTTACAGGTCGAAAATAAAAACTGCATTCCGGTAAGTCTTGAAGTATTAGAAATGTCATTTTAATTGTCCTACTTCCAATGTATTTTTGGTTTTGCCTTTCAAAACAACTTCCTCCATGAAGGTGAAAAATAATGATAAATTAATTTCTTACATTTGTATGGAATGAAGGGAATGAAATTTAATTTGGTAGTTTGTTCTGTTTAGTAAAATTTGACAAGCAAAGATGCATCTATGCATAATTTATTGCTCAACAATATTTACATATTTACCAACTAATTTAAAAAACAAGAATTAACTTTCTTCTACTCTACCATATTTTTCTCTCAGATCATGAATAAACTGCCTACAGACACTACTTCAGTGAACACATCACAGATGATGGGTATAGCCCAGCCACCAATTGGAATTCGGCCAGTAATTCCTTCCACCCAGGCAACAACAGCAAGTACATCTGGACCAGAAAACAAAGTGTTGGATAAACGTCGACTACAGGAACTGGTTAAAGAAGTGGATCCTTTAGAACAGCTAGATGAAGACGTTGAAGAAGTAAGGCACATTTGTTTTCTTCTTTTTTCCCAATTATTGTTCTATGATAACTGTTATTTTTTTATATGAATATTTATTCAGTTTCTAAATAACCAACAAACAAGAATGAAGTTAACCTGATTTATGTAATAAAATATTTCAGATACTTTTGTCATTACTTTTGATGAGAGGCACTATTATTATTACTACTATGAAAAACCATAAAAAGAAAAGCACCTGAAATGTTGCCACTGCTTTGATTTAGCAAACTTGATTTTCACTGCTCTGTGTTACTCTAACTGCATGTGACAGCACAAAAGATTTGCAAACTCACTGATGAAAATGTGAATAGTATGCTACCTGGCAGTAGTATTTTCTAGATGGTCTATAACATCTGACAATTTAAGTAAAGTAAAGCTAAGCAGTAGTTTTAGTGGGCGTGGCTTTCGATCACGTGATTGTGGCATGTGTGGCTGTGTAGTGGGCATTCAAATTAGCGGAGTGTAATGGTGTCCTGGGCGCTGTAGAGTTTGGTTGTGTTCTACGTGTTGGAGCTTATTGTTTCTTTTCACATTAATTTTGTTACAACTGAATGTGAAAATTTTGAGAAGAAAGATGGCATCATCAATTGTAAGAAGCGAAAGTAAGATGATGAAAACAGAAATTTTAAGCCAGAGTGGGAGGAAGATTTTGCATTCACCGTTAAGGGAGGTAAACCTGTGTGTCTTATCTGCAGTGTATCATTGAGTCATTACAAAGCCAGTAACTTGAAACACCACTATGAAACAAAGCACAAGAACTTTTCATCTGATTATCCACCTAAATCAGAATTACAGAAAAACAAGTTAACTGTGTTAAAATCATCACTAAATAGCCAGCAGACACTGTTGACAACATTCAGTAAGGAAGACGATACAATGACTGAAGCTAGTTTCATTATATTGTGGAATATTGCTCGTGCTAAACACCCATATTCTGATGGCGAATTTGTTAAGAATATAGCTGAATTTTTTGCAGTGTTAGATCCAAATAACACAAAACTTCAGCGACTAATAGCACAAACATCAGTTTCACGTCACACTACAGAGAGGCGTATCTCCAAGATCAGTGCTGATGTTGCAGGCAAAATGCAAAATGATTTAAAGCATTCACTTGCATTCAGCTTAGCTCTTAACGAATCTACAGACATACAAGACAATCCACAACTGGTGGTATTTGTTTATTATGTTTCCTCTGATGTAATTGTGAAAGAAGAGATGTTGGACTTAGTTGCACTAAAAGAAACAACTCGTGGTGTTGACATTAAAAATGCACTTGAGAGAGCCTTAACAAATGCTGATGTTCCACTGGATAAACTTGTCAGTGTTGCAACAGATGGAGCACCTGCAATGGTGGGAAAAAATGCAAGATTAATTGCATTAGTGAAAAGTGATCCCCGCTTTCCAGAGTTTCTACCTGTTCACTGCATTATTCATCATGAGCACCTGGCAGCCAGATACTTTAAGTATGAAGATGTTATGAAATCTGTTCTTGAAATTGTCAATTACATACGCTTAAATGGGAAGACCCAACGACAGTTCAAAAATTATATTGAAGAACTGGAGCTTGAAGATACACCCAGTGATGTCTCTTTCTACTGCAGTGTGAGGTGTCTATCAACCAGAAATGTCTTGAGTAGGTTTGTGGAACTGTTGACCTACTATTACTTTTCTTGAAGAAAAGGAGACAGTGTTTCAAATGCTTTGACCTATTTGCCATGGTACAGGTTGACTTTCACTAATCTGGCACTAATTTCGGCTTCGGTTGTAAACACAGGCAAGCTTTTCCTGTTTGATTTTCAACATTTATTATTGTAACTAGGTCACTTTTAGCCCAGCCATGGTTCCAATGAATAAAGGAAGTGCTTCTCGTGGTGTAAAGCGCAAACCCCGCACATTGTCACAGTTGAACTCTTGAAAAAACTTGACAGCGGCGTATCTGTGAGAAGTTTATGTGAATTATACAGCGTTGGATCTTCGACATTTTACGACATAAAGAAACAGGAAGAAAAGTTACTCAGTTTTTTTGTTAACAGTGAGTCGAAGAAACAGATGTTTAAAAGGAAAACAATGAAACCTGGTAAAAGTGCAGAACTAGATCAAGTAATGATGAAGTGGTTTAAGTTGCGTGAAAGCGAAGGTATCGAACTGTCAGGTGATCTTGTGAAGGAACAAGCCAAAATATTTCATGAAGAACTCTAACTGGAACATAAGTGTGATTACAGTGAAGGGTGGTTGCAGCGTTTTAAGGATCGGCATGGCTTAAAGTTTCATGCAGTGTGTGGTGAAAAACGATCAGCTGACAAGGACGCAGCTGCTAAATTTGTTGACAAGTTCGCCAAGTTGGTCAGTGATGAAAATTTAAGTCCTGACCAGGTCTACAACGCAGAGGAGACTGCACTCTTTTGGAAATGTACACCAAGAAGAACTCTGAAATCGGAGGATGCAGAATCACCGACAGGTTATAAAGCATCAAAAGATAGTGTTACTGTGCTGGGCTGCTCCAATGCTGCAGGAATGCACAGGTGTAAGGTGCTGGTCATCGGTCAAAGTTTACGTCCTAGAGCTTTCAAAGGTATGACACATTTTCCTGTAATTTACCGTCGTGGCAACTGAAATTACATTGGATTGGTTTCAGAATTACTTCGTCCCCGAAAATAAGAGCTCACTGTGACTCTGTTGGCTTGGACCATAACTGTAAGATAATGCTTACTTTAGATAACTGTTCCGCACATCCAAAAGCAGAACTCCTGGTAAAGAACAATGTTTTCGGTATCTCTCTCCCACCTAACTGCACTTCATTAATTCAACCACTGGACAATGGCATATTACGTTCTTTAAAGTTGAAGTATTGCACTCATTTTATGAGGCGCCTACTGAGTGGAGTTAACTCTGGGAAGCCTGTACGTGAGTTTCTTCGTGAATATAATGAGAAATATGGTTTACTGTGTTGCCATTGCTTGGAAATCTGTAGAGGCATCCATACTGAAAAATGGATGGGACAAATTGTGGCCAGGGTTAATGTTTGAGACAGCACCTGGTGAACATCTTGAACAAAACTTTACAGGATTTAGGCCTTCATAGGAAAAACAGCTTATAAATGATCTGTTGTGTTTTGCTTGTGATCTGATCAATCCTACTGCGACAGATCTTGCATCAAGGCTGGATGAAGATAACATTGAGGAATGGATGACTGCTGATGAAAATGCATCTGTTGTTCATCATTATACTGATTCAGAAATTGTACAAATGGTTGGAAGTCCACAGCAACAAGCCAGTGAAGGAGAAAGTAGTGATGAAAATGAGGAAGATGTAGCAGAAAGAGTTTCTATTGATCAGTTAATTCAGCTGACAGGTGAACTGCTGAAAGGTCTAGAGCAACGCAGTTTTATAACTGAGCAAGAAATAATGAACATTTACATGCTGCAGGATAAACTAATCAAAGAAAGGCCAAAATATATGAAACAGCTCAGCTTGCAAGATATATTCAAAAAAATAGCTAGAAAGTGTTCAGAGGAGTCATCACTTGAAAATCCAGTGCCTTCAACATCTGCTCACTCAGATGTCAATCTTGACATCTACTCACCCAGATGTGTTGCCACCGTCACTTCCTGATATTTCACTCACCTTACAAGATAAAGATGATGAGAATCCTGACAGCCCTTCAACTCAGGGCATGTAAATGTGCTCTTAGTTGCACATTTCAGTTCTTCACTTTGGAAGTGGCAGTGATGATCTTTCTTGTGTAAATCAATAGAATTACTTGTAGTGGACCAATTATTTTACCTGGGTTTCATTAAAATTTCACTTGAATTTCATTTGATAATTCTCTTTTCTTTATTAACCAACTTGTACAGAGTTATTGGGTATTTTAATTTTAAGATGAGGTGGTTAGCTAGTGGGTTAGGTGTATTCTAATCTAATCAATCAATAATCCGGAAAAATGGCTAATCTGGCACCCTCCAGCTCCCAATGATGCCGGATTAGTGATTGTCAATGTATAACTTAAATGTATATATAGACAGGGCTTCAAAAACAAGGATGTCATGTGCCATTAGTGACCAGGAGCATCTAGCTGGCGACTATCTTTTCTGATAACCATCACCAGGTTAATATGAGAGTCTACTAAAACCTGTATGGACCATTGTCTTGCAAATTATGGACAATTAAAAGATTCATTAAAGCGACATGCTCTTTATTTATGATTTCAAACAGCAAGAAAACTGATTTTATGAATCACATTACATCTAGTTTTAAGAATCAAGTGAATAGCGTCTTGTGACAAGCATAAGTGACACACAAACACTAAAGAAAACACAGAAGAGGCGAACATTAATAGGAGTGAGATGAAGGAAGTGACTCTCACATTATAAATACCCATTGGACCTAATCCAACTTTTGATACAGATATTTAAATGTAATCCACACAGTTTGTACCTATGCATCTTCAGGTTCACCCTTCATAACAAAAAAAGATTGTCTTTCAAACTTCCTGACCACCTCTGCTCATCAGGCAGCTTGAAGTAGCCATAAGGCTTTAGAGGACAGCAAATCCACTTTAACCAAAATCATTTTCAGAAGATATGTAAGGCTATATTTATGCAAAAAATACACAATGTTTAATTCCAGTGTAAGTTACAGAATGCAGTTTTTTGATACTTGGTTAATTAACCAACCAAGCTTTGGGCCACCTAGAAGGCAAAAAGAAATTCACATGCTCTACCTATTGTCATCCTGTTTAGTTGACAACTAGAAAAATTTTGCTAGCTACCAAATTTTTTGAAGCCCTGTATATATACATACATGTATAAAAATAAAAAAAAGTATACATTAATTCACTTTTTCATCTCAGCTACTGCTAAATTAGAATGCCTTTTGTTTTCCTTTAGATACAAGATGGTGATGCCACAGATGACAGTATTTCTGTCGAGTTTAACCTAAGAACTAAAATAAGATGTACATCAAAATGAAATTGTGTGATTTAATGTTATGCTTGACGGAAAGTTGAAATTATACACAGGCTAATCAAAAGTGGTTATAGTGAAAGTATCTGAAGCATTTTAGGAAATGGGTTTATTCTTTCTATTTTCTAAATGCTGAAAGAAAACAGACAATGGACCAGGAAGAAAAGGTGTATGCTTGTGAGGAACCAATCATATGGAATCTTTTAAACCATCTTAATTTTTGGTCACTTGTGACAACAACGATGAAAAAGAAAATTTAGTAGAATTTAAAGAGTGCTTTGTCTGAATTAATATTCTCATGTTGATATTATTATTTTAGCAGATTTGAGTGTTCTGGTGAAATAAGTGTCTTTAAGGTTTCCTATTTATTCCAGGTGTTGCTACAGATTGCAGATGATTTCATAGAAAATGTTGTGACTGCTGCTTGTCAAATAGCAAAACATCGAAAATCTAATGTTTTGGAAGTAAAAGATGTACAGCTTCATCTTGGTAAGTCTGGACCATACTTAGTGAAATTAGGTTCAGCAAAGTTATTTTTGTGTTTTAGTAAGGAGAACAAACTCTGAAACCAAAATTATAATGATGATAATATTATGTTGTTATAATGAAGAAGGAAAGTTTATTATTAAAACATTTCTAAAACTAGAAACTGGTAAGAAATTTTTTTTGTAATGTTATGGATAAATTGTCAACCTTCACAGCTGAAGATGGCACTAAATGGCTTGTGAAGGAAACCACAGCCAGCTGATGAAGAGGATAAAGAAAAAATGCTAAGGTTTACCAAAGCAAGCCAGTCCTGACATGGATTTGAACTTTGGCTCTGCATCACAATACTGTCCCACATGTCTTGGATAACATTTCAGTGTGCAGATTGGCAAAGTTTTATAGGATGAATAAACACTAATTTCACTTGCTTTATAGAATCAAACTTTAAAAATATATATATATATTTGCAATAAGAGCTAGAATCTTTGGCTTCAAAAACATTCTATGAGAAAATGATTTTTTCTGCACAGATCACCTACAATTATATCTCATTAGCCACATGAGATAACAGAAAGAGGCTTGCTTTATTAGTTAATTTGTCTCCTTCCTCTCCAATGAATTTTTGTATATTTGTTGTTTTTAGTGTACCGTAGAGTTCACAATAACAACTACAATAAAAACCAACCAGTGCCATTGACAGAACCTACATTTGACTACTCATCCCAATTTGTTGTGAAATTTTTATCTTTTAAAACTGCATGTTTGAATCTGACAATTGTTGGAGTTTACTCCTAAATTAATTGAAAATGCTAACATTCTATCTTTGAAGGACCTTTGTTACTATCAGACAATTTTTAATTTCTGTATTTAAGAATATTTATCACAATGGATTTTCCTTTGGTTGTATTGAAACAGTCACATGCATAGGCATGTATCTTTATTATAAATCAGTTTTTACCAAGAATTGTTTTAAATTTAGGCTTTGACTGACTGGCAATGTAGTAGCTTATTGTGTATATATGCATGCAAAGAAAGTGTTTATTACTTTTTTTTTTAAAAAAGAACGAAACTGGAATATGTGGATACCAGGTTTTGGATCAGATGAATTGCGGCCATACAAGAAGGCGTGTGTGACTGATGCACATAAACAGGTAAGGAGTGATTTCTTTTGTAACAGATTAGGTTAACATCGAATACAAATTTAAACTGGTAACTGCTTTTCAGCAGAATAGTGAACAAGGAAATTAATGGGCGCATACAATAAAACAGCAATTTTTTGTATTGATATGTTATAGACAATATAACGCTGGAGAATTTGATATATCTAACAGTGTGCATGGATGAAAATGCAACTAAAGATAATGTAAGGTCACATTTACAGTGTATTTAGAGCAATGAGTTCTATTTATGTCTGATTCTAGAACATTTAGTATTCATTTCAAATTGTGCAATGCACATTACTCAACTAATCTTTTTATTTTTTCTAGAGGATGGCTTTAATTAAGAAAACCATGAAGAAGTACTAATTTAAAAAAAAATTGTTTGTCAGAGAACATTTTTGCTGCCTGACTTCGTCTCATCCCTAAAGTGCTAGAGTGAGAGAGACACTATCTATAGTATATTTATAAGGAACACTATTTACTTGCATGTTCATTTGTGAAAGGAAAATAAATCACAATGCAAATGAAAAAAAAAACTTTTTTTTTTTCATTTATAACAAGTATTTTTATTAATGTTATAATTAAGTTGTATTGCCACTTGTTCAGGGAAGAAAATGTAAATTGTACAGTGTGTGTGATCAATGGAAAATTAGCATGCATGAGAATGACAGAATGTTATAATAAAATATACCAATTTTAATGTTTTTTGCTTTGTTTTAAAATGTTCATAATTAAGTTTATGAAAGGTGAAAAAAAATTTTTTTTTTTAAATTGAAGAGGATTAAAGGTGCTGGTTACTTCACAAATCTTTGAAGTTTGTTTTGAATTTAATATCTCTTGAGATAAGAGGACAGAACCAATTACCATATAAAGTAGCCTTGAGACCATCCCTAGCCATTGTAGATTAAGCATCTGTGATGTTTGCAACAGTGAAAAGCAAAAATTTCAAGTTAATGCTTCTAAATTATTTATGGAGAATTAAAATTCATGTTATTTTAAGATGGGTATAATGTCTAGTCAGTTCTATAATTCACTGATTTGACAGTTTTGATTTTTCAAAAAAAAAAGTAAATTATTTTTCAACCTGTCCCAACCCTTGAAGGAAAATTTGATATTAAGAATTGCTTTTTGTGTTCAGACTTAGTTCAGATTTTTAAAATTTATTTTCACAAACCCAAATTCAAAAAAAAATTGTCAAATGCAAATGACTCAAGGATTTTTTCTAAATGTCCTTCTTAAAGTATAAAATACCTATTTATATGGAAGATCTCAAGTATGTTCATTGCAGCAACAAGAATTCGTTGTTAAAAATAAGACTGGTGAGCATTTGTGATTTGTGATTTTCAAGATTCATTCATCAACTTTGGTGTATGAAAGCATCACCATGATTTTATGTAAGCTCTAAGAAACATGTTGTAGTTAATTTGCCCAGTCATGTCCTTATCATAGAATGAGATGATTTCAAAGAACTCATCTTCAGTCAAGTTGACATTGAACTGCTTCAGGACCTTCCGGAAGTCAATTAGGCTGACATTGCCTTTCAAGTCTTTGTCAATGTTGGCAAATGCTCGTCTGATCAGCTTCCATTTGTCCAGTATGGTATCACGCAGCCTCAGCATTGCATCATAGATTTTGTTGCTGATTGTTCCAGTAGCAAGCTGAAAGAGAAATAATTGGATATTCATTTGATTAAACAGAACAAAGACAGAAGTGATCTGTTATTTTAGCTATTGACATTCAGTCAGAGTATGCTTTGTTTTAAGAAAATTATGTAATGCTACACCAAATTAATGATTTGGCATATGAAAGAAATATAAATACAAGACAAATAATGTAATGTATAAGGTTGTTACAAAATTTTTGTCGGTTTTTTACCGCAACGAGACTTCATATCATTGCTGAATGTGAAGTTTATTACTCAAAGTTCCATTACAATCAATGCACTTCTGCCAACAAGTTACAGGTGCATTTATACCATGTTGAAAAAAAATCTGGAGTTGATAAACTTGGAAGGCAGTTTCAATTGTTGCTTGGTTGGAGAAGGATTTCATATGAAGGAACTTGTCAAGGTAGTAGTCATACCTTTCAGGTGTGGTGGTATCGCCAGGTTACAAAAGATTATAGTGAATGACACCGGTTGCTGTCCACCAGAGTGACCATGACCTTTTTGGGTGGAGGCTGGGTTATGGAATGTGGTTAGGCACCTTGTCTCTGTCAAGCCACTGTGCTGATCATTTACAATTGTCGTAAAGGATCCATTTTTGTTTCTTATGACAAGCGAAGAGCAGATCTCTAATTAATGATTTTGTTGTTCATTCAACTCGTGAGGCACCCATTTGTCAAGCTTTTTCACCTGGGCGATTGCATGAAAATGCTGGGAAACAGTTGCAATGCTTACAGCAATTTCTCTCTGTTTTTCATGGATCAGCTCCAACTGAGGCTTTCAGACAGTCATCAGCACAGCTGGAAGGACATCTACATTCCTTATCTTCAAGGCTCACATCTGATCAAAACTTTGCAAACCATCTTTGTACTGTGCACTCACTTGCTGTGTCCTCGCCCCATGCTTGCTTAATATTACAAGTTGCCTTGCTCGCTTTGTGGCCTGGTTTGAACTTGTAGAGCAAAATGGCATTAAAAACTTTTCTATCCATGCTTCACTCAGAACCCTGAAACAAATATCCATTTTATGATTTTTAAAAAGGTAGGTTTTGCATAATGTATGCCAAAGCGCACACTACAAAACATAGATTATCTACATACACCTTCACAAGCATGCAAAAAATGAACCATAAATTAACATAATATAAAAACCAACAAAACTTTTGTAACGACCTAATAATTACTAGCTTAGGAAAATATATTTCAAAATTCTGAAATAGTTGAGCAATTATGTAGTGTTTTGTATATCACATTTTTATGGTAGAGTAGATAACCGTGCACTACTAAATGGCAACTTAAACTAATTCACTCATACTATCATGATATAGTCTTACACAAACTAATGGGAACATCACAATTTTTAAACATTTTTCAATAAACTTTTTTTTTTTTTGTTTTTACCCAATATGCATCAGCAGTAAAATGCACCATTTTTTCCAATGATTGCATTATTCCTTAGCCTGGCTACAACCTCTTGACTTTCAACATCTTTTTTTTTGAAATTTTGATATGATTACTTTTTGATTATGAATATAATCTCAAGAAAGAGAATTGCAATTGTAAGAATGCATGAGTACATGTCAATATCTCAAAGATATATTGATGGAATGCTGGGTCATTTTAGTCACTAAATAAACTTACAAAAAGCTTGACATTGGCTCAATATCTCCAAAATGAAAAGGGAGATGTAGATGAAAACAAGATTACTACTGTGAAAAAGCAAGCTAGATCATCAGAAGACCAGTGACATGCTAAAGAAACTGGACACTGCCGGCATTTATCTGGCTCCAACTGCACAACAAAGACTTTGGATGGTAGACAGAAAGCCTCTGAAGAAACAACTGCTTGGCTGGCACATGCTTAGAAACACATCATGAATGAAGGAAGGTGCTGCTTTCTGACAAAATATATTTGAAGTACGAGGTCAATGAAGCCAGTATATTTGTCAGGCCTAGCAAAAGTAGTACATATTGCTGATCATATCAGTCAGAATGTAAAACATCCAGATAGGGTGGATGATGCTTTGGGGGTGTTTCTCTTGTCATGGGACAGGCTTGCTCATTCCAGTGAAAGCCATGATGAACAGCAAGTAGTACATATACAGTTCTTGTATCCTGCCACACATCCAGAACAGTTAAAATATTTTTCCACACAAAACAACATGGAATAACTAGACTGGCTTGTAAATTCCCTGATCTTCAACCCAATAGAGAATGTGGGAGCAATCTGCAAAGGGAGGCCGAGATGGATTCCATGCTAAATCTTGAATGACTATTTCATAAATAAAACAAGTGATCAGGTTATCCTTCATTGGACTGCCTCACTTCTCCACATAGTTCCTATTTTTGCAACTCATAGTCCAGCAATTTGTTGCTGAGTAAACCACATGTAACCTGTTGGATATCATAATCACTGACAAATCTTCAACCTTGGACAGCATCTTTCAGTGGTCCAAAAAAAAGAAAGAAAAAATTGTATGGGGCAAGATCAAGACTGTAGGGAGAAAGAGTTTAGTGTGTTGATGGTTGACTGAACACTAGTCTTGCATTGCCATACTGCAACACCTGACACTATTAGGGCATCCTGGTCAATCTTCATCCACTACTGGTGTTTGGGCATTTTCAATCCCAATTACCCACTCATACACTTTTCTTTGCATCAACATTCTACAGTGGAACACCTTCAGACCACAAAAAACAAATTAAATTGTTGCTTTTCTATGGTGCAAACTGCAGTCATTGTTCACATTTGTACATCAGTGATATCTGGCAGTATGGAATTATTGCTTTATTTTACATAGAAAGCACTGATGTAAATATTACCTTTCTCATGAAACACCATATCAACAAAAAATTTTAATATCCCCATGAATCTTCACAAAACTATGTCAACACCCATTCAACAAAATTCTTGATATTTATCTAAAAATCTGAAGATTATATACAAAATCAAGAGACAAATCTGCACAAAATTTTTGCAAACAATTTATTAAACAAAAGTGTTTGCCAGATTTTGTATGGATGTACATCTGTAATTTCTTGTTATGGCTGAGATAACATCAATGCAACAAGATGGTAAATTCTAGCAATGTCAAATGTAATGGCAGTTTGTGTTAGTGAATAAACACTAGAACAGGGTGTCATGCCTTGGATATTCTAAACTCCAAGACAAGTGGACTTTATCAAGAGCCTTACCCAAGTCTAAATAAGCAAGGTAATCATTTGATTTTGCCAACAACTAAATAAGTCAGGTCTTTCAAAAATTCTTCTAGATTTGATAGATTAATTTTTTTTTTACTTTCCAAACCAAGCTAAGAATCTCTTTTAAAATATTCTTTCATTAGATGATTTTGTAAATCACTAATAAAGGATTCTAAAAATCTGCATATTATCAGGGTTAGATTAACTGGCCTATAATTATCAATCACTCTGAGGTTTTGCAAGACCCTGAACTTGGCAAGAAGTTCTGTTTTTTTTTCCTACAAATTTAAAATTTACAAAAAAATGATGTACCTTTTCAATTACAGAGAGCATAGGTTTGTGCAATTTCTGTCGACGCATTAGCCTGCATTCTTTAGGCTTCAAAGTGAGAACAAAATGACGGAGCAGTTCCACATATTGGATATATCCATCTCCCTTCAGGTCATACTTCTGCATGAATTTGGAGAACTCCAAGTCAGACAAAGTTCTCCCATATTGGGACAAAATAACTTAAAAAAAAAAAAAAAAAAAGTTAACAAGTCAGAAAAGTCATTATGTTTAGGTAGCCATGTTTTATTCTCGGAATAGTGACAAGTTACTGTACATCATAATAAAGCAACAAGAGAGTAACCATCAAAGAAAATTCTCTTTCTTTCATGTTCTACAGGCTAAACATTAAAAAAATCTTTGTATTATATATATAATTTGGTGGTTAGGTTAGGTTACTAGACAGCTAAAAGTCAATGGCCTGAGTTAAAATCCTGGCCAAAAATGGCTTGGTTCAGTTTTGATGTATAAATTCTTGGTTTTTACACTATATGCTGTGTACCTGTGGAGTCTTATTTAAGAGAGAATGTTGATTAAATAGAGTTCAACATAGATACCAGAATGTTTTGTCTCTCCAGGATTTGGAATTCACTGACTGATTTAAAATATTAAATCTACCAAGTTTGAAATAAGACCTAATAGAAGTTCTCAAGCTAATTAGGGGTTTCGAATATGAAGACAGGGAGCAAATTTCTTGCTATCTATAGTTACTAGGAGCCATAATTACAAATTAGCTAAGATTTCAGTATGATTAAATATCAGGAAATATTTGTTGTAATAAAATTTGTTACAAAGTGGAATAAATTATGCCCAAGTGTAGTTAATACTGATGGTGTTAATCAATTTAAGAATTGAAATGATGTCCATTTCTCTTCTTTGGGGGCCCTTGCTTCCTTGTAAGCTATCAAAATGCTGAGATAACATGACTTAAAATGCAGTAAAATATGCAGATGATGTTCTAAAATGTCACTTAGTTGCATTGCAATGTGTACAAAAACTAAGAACTATAACTGAGATTTTTTTTAATTCTGTGACAATTGTCTGTTCCACCACAGGAGAAGAATCTTATTAAAATACCATTTAAATATACCTTTGAACTGCTGTGCGCCAATCAGTCCCGTATTTTTTAAGTCATATCGTCGGCACTTCTGCTGAATCGCTTTCCAGTGGGAATAAATTATTTTTTTCAACTTTTTTTCTACTGATTCAGCATTGACCATCACATTAGCCATCGATGGATAGGGTGCAGCTGATGCAGAATGACTGATGGTAGATGACTAAAAAAAAAAAAAAATACAGAAGACTCCATATAATAAAACAAGTGGGAGTTTGAAGAAACACCGCAAAGCTTATTATTCTAACCAGTAATTTTGTACTTTGGTTGTTTTTGCTAATATTTTATGATTAGATCTTTTGTTTTTAAATTCTTTATAAATTTTGATACACTAGGATTCTAAGCCCTGTGCTATGAACAACACCCACAAAGAAAAAACCAAAACCACTTGCCTGTAAATGAGGTTTGTCCGGTAAAATTGCAGATTGTGGCCTGTCAGAAACAGACTCAAGTGCAGGTAACTTTGATTCTGGCTCATCGTTTACATCTGCGTTCAAAGTCTCTAGCAATACAAGGTTTTGATTGGTTGCTATGTACTGCTTTAAGAAATCTCGGTAGGTCACATTTCCAAACTCGTTAACAGGAAGTGTAGGCAAGAGTTTCTCAAACTATATTAAAAAAAAAAAACAGTTCACATTAGTTTGATAAGGCATCTTAGATTTCGAAAGCGGCATGATCTAACAAGTATATATATACCATTAATGCTTTGCAAACAGCTGTGCATCACATTTGAAACAAAGGTTTCTTTTAATCGTTAATAAAGTGGATTTACTATATTTTTAAGACTTTATTGTGAATCACACTATGACAGACAAGAGGATCAATAAACACAATCACACTTTATTACATTATCAAAAAAAAGATATTAAAGAGAAATTCTAATTAATTCCATTTGATAGCCATGTTACCACTGCTAAACATATTCACGGATAAGACTGGGCATTTGGTATGCAGTACAGGGTTAGTTACTCCAGGAAGACTGGGTGGCTAAAATGTCTTTCAATACAATTATTTGGTTCCAATAATAAAATTACTGGTCTCTTAAAATTAATGATATTGGTTAAAATAGTACAAAAAGTGTTTTATTTACAGTATTTCAATGAATTTTGGGTGTACATGACAGTTTATATATATTAATATCGTTCTGTTTGAAATTTTTTTTTTTTTTTAGGAGAAAAGAAAGGGGAGACAAAAATTTATGCACTTTAAAATACATGATTATCCTTCTTGACAAAGATTTAATATTCAAATAGAGGGGAACAATTGTTTGAGTCAGAATAATATTGCAACAATGGTAAGTAAACTGCTGGCTGTGTGTAACTAACATAATATAGAAGTTCGGTTAATGGAAACTGCCTGAAGCAGATTCTTGTGAAACAAAATTAAAAGAAAAAATAGTGAGAAGAAATGAGATTCAGTACCTCATCGTCTTGCATGGAAAAGTCAAATTTGCCTAAAATATTGCGAAAGTCCTGTGGGCTGACCACATTAAGGTCTGCATAATCAGCCTCTTGGAAAGCACTGAGTAGGTTGTCTTTGTTGGAGAGCACAAGTTCCTGCAGTTGATCTTGGATGTCCTCCTCCATCCTGATGGCAGTAGATGGTGGTAGTTGCTTCTAAGAAAAGAAGGAACTAAGATTGTACACACTGCTAATCCCTACCCTACCTTCTGCCATTCCTGTTGGAATATCTTGGTAACAAAGCTGACTATAAAGAAACAAAGACACAGTAAATATAATATGCTAAATATCTTTTATGCAGAGATTCTGAAAAATGTTTTAAAAAATTAAATCATAGAATGTTTTTAAAAGCAACTAATGAAAACATGTACAACTTGGGTAAACTCACTAAGAAATATCACAAAAACTTAACATTTTAAATTATGTAATACTCCTAAGGGAATTGCACCAAACGCATTGAATGAATTTTGTGATTAATTTACAGTTTTGTGTCCATGAAAGTGAAAGAAAAGATTGGGTCCACAAAAATATTGAGCCTACCAAAGACTTCAAACTATAAACCACTGGTTTTGATGATGTATAAAAAAACCAAAAAACTATTTATGGTACTAGTTACTTAAGCAACTTTTTTTTTCCCATCTTTGTTAGAATGAAATGTTTTAATTTTAAAAAAAAGAAAAAAATATTACAAGGATTAACATTTTAAAATGTATTTTAATCATGTAACAGTTAATGACAATAGCTGAAATAAATTGGTTTTGTGGTCTAAAATGGACATAGGTGGACATTCATTCCATTTCTGAATAAACCTTTTAAGATTCAGAATGAAGCTATACCCAGATGAGATTGGCAGAATACACAAGAAAGATTTGCAGAGAGCATCAACAAAACTAAGGGGTTTTGGGGATTTCAGAGGCATTCCCCTTTTTTCAAACTCTTCTAAAGTTTTAGGTTCCTACATTCTACAAGGCATTGATACCAAGTTTCAATATATATATATCACTCAATAAAGCTTGTGATGAAATAAATACTTTGTAATTATAAATTTTGGAAACCTACTCTCTGCATAAGGATTAGTATAACAGAATTCACCAAGGAAATATCTAGTTGAGAAATCTGCTATGCATATAAGGAATGCTGTAACAAGTCACCTGATCATCTGGAAGAAACTGGTCGAGAAACTGCTTATAGTTGATGCTGTTTTCACTTGTGATACCACATTTGATCTTAAGTCCATTCCACTGAGGCAGAGTCAGCTTAAAACAAAACGCATCCAGCACTTGCAAGAACTTGTTGGCAGGTATCCAGCCAGTCTGCTGCTTGTCAAAGACTGAGAATGCCTGCATGGAACAGAAAAAAAAAATCAAGCAAGGCGAGCAGTGTAGGAGTGACTAGTTAGATGAAAAGCTAGCAATGTTGAGAGTTTATTTAAAGTTGTACAACCCGGACTTTTGTAATAGTAGTTATTGTTATTAATTGTGTCAGTGGTCATTAAAGATATAGTGTAGCCTAGAAATTATACAGCAAAACTTAAATTCATCATTCACTTCATTTTTCTTAAATAACTAACAGGTGCAGCAGGCTGCTCATCATCAATAGCAGCAGCAGTTCATGTACATGCCTGCCTGTTATCCTGCTGTCAAAAGGTTTATACTCTTCTGAGAAGGTTTCTCAAGAAATCTTTTGGCAAGTTTTCACAGTGAAGGTGGCCTGCAGCTTATTCTCAGCAGCAATCAAACAAAAAATCTCACTAAAGCCAGTTTTTATCTGGGGGAAGGGGGGTGGATGGTGGGGTGATTTCCTTACATTTATAAGTCAATACATTTAAATAACCATACAAGCAGTTTGTATACAGGCTACTTGAACAAGCATAATTAGGTTTCTCTTTTACAAATAACAGTAACTGTGAACACCTGAACTATACTGAATCAGTGACAGATCTGAAGAACAAGCTGGCCATGGAGGAAACCTCTCATTCCAGGTCACTATCATGCTTTGCTGGTGCTGTACTGAGATCTAGAAATTCTGTCACAAGCAAACAAACAAGGGAATATTTATTTTATTTGCCATGCTTGAATTGATGCTTTTTAGAAGTAGGTGAAAACTACACATGAAATTGAACTTACAGATTCATTGCTTTAAAGAAATATATAGTCTAAATTCACCGCTTGACATAGCATACTTAACATCAGCATGAAAAGGCATGACTTTATCGACAAGACCAGACGTAACAGGCTACCATTTCATTACTGCTTAGCAAAAAATAAAATGGCATAGAGTCAGAGCTGTGAATATTAATGGTGTAATCAGTAGAACTTGCACAATAACTTTGCAGAAGTACCGTATTTTTCGGGTCAATTTTCCCGTTTTCCAGGCCTTCATCCACATATAAGTCAATAGTGCGATCATACTTTTTTACAGTGATAACAGTATAAAATTTCTGTCAGGATTATAAAACAGCAGTGGTGGATAACATCAAAGTGAGAGGTTTGAAGGAAAGAGTTTTAGGTGAAATAAAGAACCTTCAATCCGTATGGAACACAGTTTGACATGATTTTTGCCTATCAAATAAAAAGATGAATCATCCAGCTCTGCAACCCTGGTTTGCGTTCTTGCTTTTTACAGTCTCTTGTAATGAATCCTTTGCTTTTCACCAATAGCAAACAAATTTCTCACTAACACCATACTGCCGTTCTGCTGCGATATTTCCACCATTGTTTTCAGAAAAATTCACCACTTCCAGTTTAAAAGCTGCAGTATAAGCTTTCCTTTTCTTTATAGTGGGCATTTCCAAGTGAGGGTTGATATTTTTTACAACTTTGGCGAAATGAAGTTCCCCTAACACAATGATATCTGTGCCCCTAAGCCTTAAATAAAAGGGAGGTAACTGAATCTGAGGCAGCATGCACCCACATGCACGTACAATCATACCATGAGGAAATTTATGTACTTAAGGGTCCCATGTTCCCAGTATCATGATTTCATCCATATATAAGTTGGAATGGAGTATAAGTCGATGGTCGGGCCCTTGCAGAAGAAAGTACTGACTTATACGCCAAAAAAATGGTAGATTTACTCTTCTGATTACAAAGTACCTGGCACTTTTCAGAAACTCAAACTTTGATGTTTATTTAAGTTTCCACAAGAAGCATGCTAACAAGGGTTAAACATTTTTCAAATGCATGTTTTAAAAAAGGATAATATAAAGCTAGAAACATTAACTTTTTTTTTCTATAAAATAGTTGTTTGGTGAAGAAATTTTGTGAATAAAGAAAGAGAGAGAGAAAGTGTGTGTGTGTGTGTGTGTGTGTCTGCATGTTTATTTACCTTTTGTAAAACTTCTATCTGGTCTTTGATTCTGGATTCAAGCTTTTCACCAGCTTCACTGGGAGATAATGTTGTAAACTCCTGGATATTTGGTCTGGGTACTACATAACAGTTGTTCTCAATATTTCTCAAAAATACTTCATAATTTATCTTGTTTGTAGCAGAACCAAACCCAAATCTGAGGATAAGAGATTTAATTACTCAATAAGATGCAAAACTTTTTTGTGTTATTTAGATTTTTAAAAATATGCGCGCTCAGGATGTTTTGTCCATTAAAGAATGAAATTCATTTCAGATAATAGCTTAAACCACTCATATTATCATACAGTTTTAAAAAATTTAGATATACTTTGAATGCAAGAGATTCTACATGTCTGTGTTCATCCTTATTTTTTTTTTGTCAGAGTTCGCTGTTAAGTAAATAAGATTATATTCTTAAAGAAAATTAACAATTTTAAAATCTTTTCATTTGCTGGTAAAAACCCCAAAGATGTACTAAAACAAATTTTTAAGAGTGAATAATATTTTTAAAAGAATTCTTAGATCTGTGCATGCAAATGTGAAATAAGTGTCTGTCCACAATTTTTTTAAAAACTTCCCACAATGCAACACTGTGGAAGTTAGCACGTCACTCAAGTCTATTAGAATTCTGGTAAATAGTGTCCATCAAAACACATGCCAAAGTCGACAAAACAAGTACTGAACATTATCCATTATCTACATCTGCAATGCCATTTATTAGAAGAGAGGAGAGGCACAGAAAGAAAGAATTAATTGTTTTTTTTTGTTAGTTGAGGCTTCATAACACTATTGTGGGGAGGTTTCCTTAAATCTCAGAGAATGACACTTATTTAAGGTTTCTTACGTTCCTGTTTAAACACTGCATAGCAACCAGCTGCTAGACAACAAAGCCAATATAGTGTGGCTCATGAAACACTTCATCTAATAAAATCATGTTTAAATAGTTTGGAAAATATGCTAAAGCCAGCTCAATCTAAGTTTAAAATTTACTGCCCATCTGACTTATCATCAAGCCAATCATTCTAGGAATATCAAAAAATTACAAACCAAGTTATTTATATAATAAAAGTATTATAGAGAAACTAGAATGTGACAGCCAATAGGTGCTGTCATTCACAGTGACTACAGTGTCAAAGAAAGAGAAAAGATACAGAAATATGCTGACCTGCGAACTGAATGTAATACAGTGTGGCAGATAAAGACAAATGTGATACCCATTATCATTAGGACTACAGGAGTAGTGAATAAGGCAATGAAAAAATAGCTTCAATAGATTATGATGCCCCATATTTCCATCTCTTGTAAAGCATAGTCCCTCAAGAATATTGTGGAACATCACCTCCTTCAAAGACTAACACAGCAGTGCAACTGGTCTACTTAACCAACCATTGGAAAAACAGACATTTCACATCTTTCTGAATGGTTTAAAATAATATAATAATATAATAATAATAATAATAATAATAATAATAATAATATAATAATAATAATAATAATAATAATAATAAACAGATTAGAATAAGACTGACTTATATTATATCTGAAATAGTGTTATTTTAAGAAAGTAATGCTAAGTGTCAGAAAAGTCAGTATAAAAATAAAAAATACTGTAAAATTAAAAAGCAAAGTTGTTCTTAGTTGACAAACAAAACCACAATTTTCTTTGACATTTATTTTTGCTGAATTTCTTGTACTACATGAGAATAACACTATGTAAAAGTTGGTATTCATAATAAAAATGTTAATTCCAAGTTATGGAAGAAAACCTTTTTATTTTGCTAGATAATAAGTTTTATAACCTTTCTTTCTCTGACATGTTGATAATCAGATTAAAATTACTATTTTAATTCAGTGCTTACTGGAGAAAAATGAAAGAGTTTAAAAGAAATTAAGATGTTTTGTTAACAGTAATGATTGAGGCTAAGAGAAGCCCACATTTAACCCTTTACTCTTACTCCTAAAGCACTGATGATAAATAATTATGGGATTGGAGTGAGAAGAGTTGGTGGTCAGAGAATTCTCAAACATTTAGCGAGCATATAACATTGGAGGCATCTTAATGATAATGTCACCCAGAGGGTGGAGGTTTCCCAAAAAAAGCAAGGCAAAAACTACCTACCTATGAAGAAGATCATAGAACTTGTCACTGTCCAACTTGTAGTGAAGATCTTCCAGAATTCTCTTGACGGCAGGAGGAGACACAAACCCGATCCTCTTAAAGTCATAGCTTCTGAAAGCTGCATAAATCTTTGCATAGTTTTCTTTTAGTTTGCATCTAAAAAAGGAGAAAGCTGAGTTAAAATTTAAAACATTTAATAAATCTGACTACAAAATATGATTTGTTAAAGGAAAGGGGAGAAAAGAAGCTTCTATCTGCTGAGAAATAAGAGAGCTTTAGCTTTTCACACAGATGGCATCTTGCTTATAGAATTTTAATTAAACAAAAAGTAGAAAGGAGGAGGTTTTTTCCTGCATTGAAAATGTGCCATATGAGGCAAATAATCCCACATCAGCAATTTCAAATCCAAATGAAGTAAAATGATTTAATTAATTATCTAGGAAGGGGGGACAGGGGAATTGATTGCAGATGATGCAGGTAAGAGTCTGGTAGGTGGGGGGGGTGAGGGGATGAGGATGCACATGCAACAACAAAAAAAAAACAGTAAAGTTTAAACATTTAGATTACTAAAAAATGAACAGCAAAACTAACTTGATGCTTCTAATAATTAGACAAAAAAACACTAAAAAAACCCTCTGTAACCTTATGTTTACACATGCTGATCCTCTGAGAGAGAATAAAAAGAGAGCCATTTAAAATAGAAAGCAGTGCTGTAGATACTACCAATCTCTGAACTAGGCTTATCTTCCATCCAGGAGTCTGTTCTTTTTAAGATGATCAATGGATGACTCCATTCTAACTGCTCACCTGAGCTGCTCAGCCACCTCCTTCACTATCAAGTCTGGGCTGGTGTGCAACTCATGGCTCTCAGATGAATTGGGAAGTGAAATCAAACATTCATCCTGTGTATCATGCCTGCCAATGAGAAATGCAAATGAAGTTCTGTTTTGCCCACTAGGCAAAATAAAAGTAAAATACAAAATTTAAAAACTATTACATTTGATTGTTGATATTCTTTACATTTTTTTTTGTGAGAAGAATAACACAATAGTGAGGTTAAGAATAGGCAGAAGATGATCCACTATTCAAGAGTTTCTATGCATTTATAATAAATCCCAGGGCATTCTCACTTAGTTATAACAAAGTTTTATTACTGATGATGCACACAGCTTTAACAACAGAAAATATATTTACTGACACTGACAGTAAGTTTACACTGGGCTTGTTTATGATCCTCCAAATCTGGAAATACATGTCAGTAGAACATATTCTGCAAACGATAAATCTTACTAAAACTGCTTGCACAGCAACAACTTATAATAATTTATTCTACACATGAACAAGGCTATTACTTAAAAAAACAAATATTAATTTGTTCTCATTACATTACAAGCTTACCCTTGAAACAATACAAATTCTAGTTAACCTATCATAAACCTTTCCTATGGAATCAGTTCTTTTTTATTTGGATTTCTTTGTTAATGTTATTAAAAGCTTAATTTGCACCTTATCTAGAAACGTTTTTTAAAAAATAACCTATATCATTAGTTTAGAGTTAATTTTAGTAAATTTGAACTTTCAATACTTTTCAAGCATTAATGCAAGTAATACTATAGCTCTCCTATCAAAAAGACCACAAATGACTTTGTCGTCATAATTGTGCAATTAGTGCTGTAAGGGCTTCACGATTCTGACATCCCTCCTATTCTAAGGAACACAAAATTGTGGTGCTTACAGTATGAATATGGGAATGCTAATTATATCTGCCTGATGATTTGCATAAACTAATAATTATACCATTAAAACAAAGCCTAATTAGTAAATAATACCTGTATTAACTCATTTAGCCCTAATAGTCAACTTGGATACAAATCATAATAGTTGATAAATATTTGGGGTAATAGGATTAAGAACTTTAAATTAGTTTTATTTAATTGTTGATAAAAGTAGTCAATAAATGATTATTTTACAATGACAACAAGAGGCTTAGACACCACAGGGAAGGAGAGATTAAGTCTTAAGCTGACAGCAGGACTAGGTCCAAAGTTTATAAACTTTAGTGTCCCTTTGATACAGTGTATCACTTAAACAGAGCCAGCCATGGAGAAAGCTAAGAAAGTGATGTATTCTGTATAAGACTTAAAATATATAAGTGAATAAAACAAATTCAAAAAGCTTTTTTTTAAAAAAAAATAGAAATCTATATTGCTCTTGTAAATCTATAAAGAATAGAAAATTTTTTTTGATAACATGCATCAGGTAACTATACTGTGGTAATTAAAATGTCAACTCAAGGCCTAAAATACCTGTTTATAGTGCCATCTGATGATAGTTTTTCCAAGAAGACTTTGTAAGTAAATTCTTCAATCTCACTAATGCCCAGCTTATTACATAGCTCTTCAAACTCTTCATCGAGTGGGAGAATTGCATAAAATGTCAGAATACTTTTGAAGTTCTCCTTGACCAAAAAGCCTTTTTGATTTTCGCAGAACTTGTCGAAGACGTCCATCACATCCTTCAAAACAAACATGTCTACACACATACGTAAATACATTAGAGAATGATACACAGCAGTATTCATGGAGTAGATAGTGTTTGGAGAATCCTGTCTTAGTTTTTAGCAAAAATTAAATAGCATTTTCTTCTTCAAAATTTTAGCTATCATTCATATTTGATCATTGTCTAACCATGGATATTAGAAATTTTTGACAGGGAAGGCATGCTGGTACATGCATTTATCTCCCTTGATAAAACAAGGCCATTATTATTAATCTAGTAATAATACAGATAGTATAAAAATTACTGTCATGCAGAAAAACGATGAGTTGCATTTAAAAAAAAAAAACTAACTAATTAATTAAAGTGGGTAACTCAGATGTAATAGAATTTTTCTAAACACAAAACAAACATTTATTACAGAATTACGTTGCTTGTCAGAACTGGAACTATAGGAGTACATGTCTAAATGAAATAAATTCCTTCTCAGATCCAGTCCAGAAATGATATTGCTTACCTGAGAGTTCTCAGAAATTAATTTTTGCAACAGAGCCTCAACATTACAAGCTTTTAATATAGGAGGGTGGTATTTTCTGTCTAATTCATTCCTTTCAGCAGAATTTAGCATTTCATTGGTAGAGTGGCAAATCTTGAACATTTCAGAAAATCCATCTTTAAAGTCTTTTGAGGTAATGAAGTCATTTTGAAAGTGGAGCTGGGCAGTGAAATGTTTGAACTGTGCATTGGTCATTAAAATGCCAGAGTTCAGTATAAGCTGTTAAAAAAATGAAAATGTCAAAGTATGAGCAAACAAAGAAGAAAATGGATTACTGACCATCAGGGTTACATATTAGTATCACAAAAGTACAAATAACAGCCATGTTCCAGCCAAGGTAGATACATAAAGCACACAGAGAATAAGGTAAACTGGTTAGAAGAAAGTTTGTTTTTTTTTTTTAATTTCTTGTTTTCTTTTAGGCTCTGTCCAAATAACTTATGGTTGTTGTACAAAATTTCAGGCCTGTAGATGAATCAATTAGTCACAGAATAGCTACACCAAAAGGGTTTGGCTGCCCCCATCTCTGAACCAAAGTTTTACAGCCTTCAGAAACTGTTCAAAGAAAAGAAGTATTTCTCCATTTATCTTCCTCTGAAAGAATTTTCTTTATTATTCAGAGAAATGCAACTACTTATTTCTTTTTCATTCCATCCCAAAACTGCTACATAAGTTTGTTTATCACAGAAAAAGATGTACCATCTCATCACTATAGAAGTTGTTTTCCCAACCAGTTTCTTCCACAAGATTCCAGAAAGAAACCAAATTGAGGTAGCAGATGATGTTTTATACTACCCAACCACCTCCCCACAGGGTCAGTTTCAGTACAACTTGCATATTGCTTGGTCAGCTGAAGAAAACTGGATAAAAACAAATACAAGAATAAAGCTAGAGTATACAAGATTTCTTTGCTGTCATTGCAAAATTGTTTCATTCGTGTGACTGAGTAAAATGATAAAGGAAACCAACATTAATAAAAATGAACTAACTTTTCTGAAATCTTTCTTCATTATCCTACCACACCTCGTCACATCGCACAAGTCAAACAGATCCTGCAACCGATCCTTGTAATCCAGGAACTTGTGTGTGATATAAAAAATAACCTGAGCAGGAGACATCTGATGCAGGCTTATAACATTCTTTGATACTGCATTCATTCTTAAAATAAATTTTTTCTTTAAAATTAACATCTTAATAAAGATTAATACAGTAGGTTATGAAGCAATTAAGACAGGAACCTAGAAAATCTGAAGCAAGTTTTTATGAGCCTATAATTAGGAAAATGTTCCCATAATGCAATTTAACAAAAGTTGACACCATTTCACCTAATTATAATAAGCATAGGCACAATGTTGGCTGTTTTAATTACAATTATCATTACAGATGCAGTGGCCAGCATCTGCATTCTAAACAATAGCATGTTTTTCATGTGCACAAGTATCCTCAAATATGTACATCAGTTGACTTCAACTAGGATCAAGCAGTTTGCCAACTTTCATAGCAATGCAATGTGGGAACATTTTCTTACTTATAATCAAATGGAAACTTACTTTCAGATTCCATGCATACCTGCAATAATTCTTAATAATCCAGAAAACAACAATTTATTTTTAACAAAAATATAAAAGAAACATAAATAAACTAACAAAAGTGCCAGTTACAGATAACAGAGGCAAATGAAAAAAAAAACAAACATATCTATCTAGTTTAACCCTCTGCATGCCAACTGGAATGTTTTGCATTACAAGCATGTTGACTAAATATACAGCCAGTTCAGCACAACTACTACTAGTGCTTCTGAGCTCACACTGGATACAAATTAGCATCATGGAATAACAATTCATTTAAAAAAGAAAAAAAAAGAAGCAAATATGGATTTTAAGATACTAAAACCATAGCTGTCTACATACTACATAATTAGACAACTTCATTCAAAAATCTTCAACAAATTTCAATATTATTTTTGTTTCTGAGATTATTTTTCTACAACATCCACTAAAAATACATTCATGAATAATATGTTTTTCTTTAATTTTTATTTCCATTAATTTCATCTTCTTGCTAAAAGATAAATTTAAATAAGCATTATTCTTATTTTTAAAAAAAAATTCTCCAAAATAACAATTCTAATTTCACTCTTCATAATTCTTGCACTTTTTCCCACTAATATCATTAACTGGCTAATGTTTCAAATTTTAAATAAACAAATATATTACTAACTTGTTTTTTTATCTCTTTGTTACCACTTACTTTACTTATTTGTTGTTTTTTTTTAATCATTAAGAGTCTGTGGCAGTAATCAAGAAAATATGACAGGCTACTAACTTTGCTGGTTGATCAAGATGTTTTTGGACTTTGTTTTGCTTAGAGTCTCCAATGACTTCTTGCACAACTTCCGGCTTTGTATCTTGCAACAACTTGTCGAAGAATTCCAAGTAATTCACCCTGTCTTCACAGTGCTCATGGCATCTGCTCAGTAAGCTAAAATTAAACAAAAATAAATAAATATATATGCATCAAAAACAGATTAAAGATATACATTTATGAATGCAGTTTCTTCTCCCCAAAATCATTTAGGCTGACACTTCACTTCCTGTACCCAACTTGGCAATGTTAGAGAATAATGATTTTAATGACCATAATAAACAAGGTGGTGATATGATCAGCATCATGCTCAACTGTATTTGAACTTCTCCAGTTGTTAAGACCATAAATAACTTAGTGTACCACACTTGTGCAAAATGGTGCTACATGATGTTTGGTTGTGTGTCAAAGTAGTGCTAGATGCTATTTGATTGTACATTGTAGCAGTGTTGTATGTATATATATATATATATCATAACTAATAACTATGCAAGATAGTATGCTATATGGCATTTATCTGAATGTCATAAAATGAAGTTTCATATGGTTTTTGGTTGTAGAGTTTTAGGAGATGTTTTGCTGTGTGCCACAGTTGTTCTGTATAGTTTGGTTACACCCGTGGTTGTGCTATATTGGATGTAGTTGTGCGTCACAGCTGTTGTGTGTGAGATATGTATGGGTTCTGGCATCACAACTTTCTCTATTCTCATTTCAAACGAGCTGAAGAATATATTATAACATTCTTTAAAGTATGAATAAAAATTAACTGATTTGAAAATTCATGATTAGTTCTTTCAGCCTTAAAACTGAGTGATAAGACATCTTAAAAATGGTAATAGACTTCAAAGTTTCCTAAGTCATACAATTTATATTCAAGAATAAAAAATTTTATATTCTATATGGGTTCATAGTATCAACAACAAAGACACTGCCTTTTAAACAAAAATTTTGCTTCTAGTTGCAGGAGACAGGCTTAATCTTCACAATGGGCACAACTTTAGAAAAAAAAAGGAAAATAAAACACTCAACAGTTTCCCAATTAATTTTTTTTTTTTACCTTTTACTGCTAAAGACAAAGTGACAGGCCTGGTAGATTGATCCTTATTTACTTTATTTTTGGCATGGCATCCTCTTTTGAAGTTTAACATAACAGTACCCTCACCCAACTCTTCTAATTGTCTTTTCTAGTAATTTTTTTAAATGCAGTATAAATAAAACTTAGCAACATTAAAGCATGGAAAATGGGGCAAGGCGGAATCTGTACAAAGTTTCTATCCACTTATAATTAAGAAATTTTTTCCCACAATGCAATGCTAAGCAATCTGACAGCCTATTCAACTCAGCTAAAGATTCAGCCATGATTTCCAACCACAGAAAAGTCATGTGATTATGTATTAAGAAATTAATTTCTCTCCCTTTTGTTGTAGATACATTAACTCACTCCGACACTTACCATTTAAAGTGATGCTCAGATATTGCAGGTGCATAGGTGTCAAGAACTGCTTTTAAGGTCAGTGGATGAATCACATGTTTTCCAGTCTTGTCAATGAGACCGATTTCATTCTGTATTTTTATCCAGTTTTTTATGACTTTTTCTTTCAGTGTCTTTCCATCTTTCTAAGAGAGAGGAAAATTTACAGTATTATAATACAGATAAAAGATTAATTCATCTTTAAATCCATTCTGTAAGAAAGAAAAGTTTATCAATAATAGAGTATGCAGTTAACAGAATGAACTCAACAGATACACTAGAAAACATGACTGCAGACTCACCAATGAAATATCACATTTTATGTATAATATTTTCACTAATGCATATAGTAGTTACATGTATATTAGCATTTGACTACAAATAAATGACAAAATTTATTACAAAGTAAGTTTATGTTGGAACTCCTTTGATTACATAAGACTTCCCTTCATTAAAATATCCTTTTTGTTTCTAATTGTGAGTCCATAATTACAGTTACCAGCATATATAGGGGTTGTCACTGACAATGTCATCATATACCTGACTGCTAATGTAAACCAAGACCCAGAACACCAGCTGGTAGTGTGGCACGTGGTACCAAGAACAATGGCCAGTACAAAATGACTGATACACTCTGACCTAATGAAATCCCCTACTAGTGTTCCTCTGTTTAGATGTGGAAGAAAACCTGAGTGCTCAGAAAAGCCAATGGTGACCAACTGATAGAGATGGGTGAGAAGAAACGGTGCCATAGGAGATATAGCAACCCAAGTCATGATCCCTGCAAGGTCAAAGATTGAAGACCTGAGTTTGAATTCCCAGTTGAGACTGATTCAGTTTGTCATAGGGAATGTTTTCTTTTAGCTTTTCTTCACTAACCAGTCATCTTGGTTTTCTCCAGGCACACTGGATTCCTACCACCTCTGAAAAATTAAGCTTTCTAGTAGACATTTTCTTGGTAGCTGTGATGAAGGTTCTGCAGTTAACTCCTGACTGACTTGCACTTTGACCACAGCTCAAGCACCCCTCCTCCCACCAACCATACCCAGATAACCTGCTTGGTGACCAAGGATAATACCACACACCTTCCCCATACCTCTAGCTCACTTCTGCGAGATGTCCCCTATGTCAAAACAGGGGCTCACAAAGCAAGCAGAAAGGACATTGTTTTACTCACAGTCTCTAAAGAGATGTTGCTGTTGGCTGAGACTTGAAGTGTGGCTTCTGGGCTGCTGTTAGAACACTTGTGTTCATCAGGATTTTGCTACAGAATTAAATAAAATTAAACAGCATCACACCAGAAAGAAAATAATGAACCCATTATTTTGTATTAAAAGTGGATGGCTACACTTAGAATTGAAATAGTTTCTAACCAGGAATATAAGAAGTAATTAACTAGAGATTCTCATATCAAGACTTTGGAGGATGTTTTTCAGCTCTTTTAAAAAAGAGATTACAAAAAATATTGAAAGTTCAAACTTAATGAAATTCCAATGGAATGAATAATATAGGTAAAGTTATTATTAAAAAAAATAAAAACCTTTTAACTATAGTTGATATATTTACCAATGACGCTTTGGTTCCAAACATGTTGAAGAATTTTTCATAAGAAATCTTATTGGTGTTTTGCGGGTCGAGTTGGATCATCAACTGCTTGAAGTTAGGCTCAATACGTATTTGGAATTGGTCCATCATATTCTGAAAGTCTCTTCTTGTCACCCAGCCTTTTATGTCCTATCCAACACAGAAAAAAGTGTAGAACATAGCTTTGCTTGAAATATATCTATGAAAAAAATTCCCTTACCCCAATAAGCAAAATTGTTTTATTGTTGACTGAAGAAGTTAACTGTAACAATTCCATATCATTTTACACCATGCTTTCTAAGAATGGCTTCTAAATGTAGAAATTTAAATTTAAATTTTAAAAAAACTAAAAAAAAAAAAAAAAGTAGAGAAAATTCATGATGAATGAGCTACACAAATCTGAGCATGCAGCTTTGGTTGCTTTAATTATTGTCATTCATTCTAAATCATATATCAGCAGTAACTTTACATATTGTAGTGCAACTACAGTACAGGAAAAATTATTCAGGCAGATTTTTTCTCTTACAACCCTTAGATTTCGTCCTTAATACTTCATAGTTACTTATAGAAACAACTGGTTCCTGACTTCAGATAAAATCACAAAAGTTTATATTTCTATTTTCAAAAATTTGAAAACAAAGCAAATAAAAAGGACGCCTTAAAATGGTTTGCTTAAAAATGTAATCATTATTTAACTAATAAATAAACCCCATGTTTTTTATTAGATATTATTAGTAGTAGTACCATTTTTGTATAGATTTTGTAATTTTAAAAAAATCTGAAATGCTATTCATATGAAACCTGGCTGAAATAGCATCACCATAATGGTAACTGAGCCAGCTTTGATTGAACTTCACTGGTATTTAAATGGGGTTGCCAATGGCCCAGTGGTTAGCCTACTGGAATGCCAAGACTGAAGGCCCCAAGGTCAAATCCCTACCAGCTTGGTCTGCAATACCTATCCAGTATGGTTTCTTCTAAGAACTCTGACTTCCTCCTATATTTGAAAATGAAGAATTCTAGTAGGGACTTTCACTACGTCACCCGTTCTGCAAAACTACATGATAGCTAAGGTAGGACTCCACAATTCATATGGAGAGAGAGAGTGTGGGTAGCTGGCAGCATCACTGCTCTCTTGACATCTGCCAATACAGATTTCAAACTTCAAATTATTAAATCTCTTCAACAGCTTCCCAGTGAGCATTTATCCACTTAACTATTGTTATTCTAATTTTTTTTTTCCTTTTCTTTTTATGCTGTGTAATTTGCCTTTTCCACCTCTACCTTATTTGTGTGCATCATGTATTACATACTTTTTTTTTTTTTTAGTCTTTACTTCGGGTTCTGATGTCTGGAAGTCCTTTTACTGAAAATGGCCACTGTGTGTTTGGAATATTCAGGTGATTTATGCAAGTATTTTGTCACTAGGTTACAGTTCATCATTATTATAATATTATCATTATCTTATTTTTGTACTGGCTTAAATTTAAACGTGTTCTGTCCATTTTTTTTTTTTTTTTGTAATTTTTCAATCTATTCCAAGAATAATTGAAACAACAATAAATAAAGTGCATGTTAACATAAAATGTATTTCCTGAAAGTAGAAGAAAATATACAGTTACTTAACATTATGCTAAATACATAAAGAAAACTTTTTTTTTTTTACCTTATTTTATTATTATTAAGAAAACAAATTATCTAATTTTAACACTGGTGTTTTAAGACAAATATGAAAATTTTCAAGTCAGATTGACAGAAAAATAATTTTACTTTGCCAATATGTGCATGAAACAGGGGCCTATAGTCAAATAAAGTCATCTACTCCCTGACTTACTTTGTCCAGATACAAAAATGCATGGCGTGTTGATGGGAAGGCTGATCTCACACGTTTCCGAAGCAGGTCATGGGTGTGTTCAGCATCTACAGTGCTTGGTACTACTCTTAATGGAAGACACCTTGAAAAGAACAAAAAAATAGCATAAACACAATCTTTCTCTCTCTCTTAGCCCTAACTGTGAATTAAGGACTCAATGACAAAATATCCTATTCATACATGCATAATGTATTCATGCATTTATTTACATGTATTTTTTTTTTCAAACTTCTCTCATACAAGATTTTTTTCCACTGATAGAATCTTCCTTTATGCTTGATGAACTTATTTTCAAGTCCACAATTATGGCCTCCATGTGCACATGCATGTGTAGGTGTCTGCATTATAAAATTATAAATCAAACAAAAATTACTGATATACAAATGCAGACAGAGAAAGCATAATTTCAAACTATTGAACAATTTCTTTTTAAAGTTTAGAGTTGGCTGAATAAACTTTTATACTAGAATGTCTGTCTGTGTAATTTTTCTGATTGAAATCTGTTATGCAGAAATCAAAACATTTTTCTAAACTGCAGTACACAAAGTTTGTCGTCTACTTGACAGACAGGGTCCAATGACTGGGAGAAAACAGATTTTCCAGAAAATGGGTATATGGCAAGTTGAAATACTGGCAAACGTACTTCCTGGTTGTATTTTCAGGCAAACTTGCAGACACATCAGCAGCAACAGCAACAGGCTTAGAAAGCTTTTCCAAAAACTCCTCCCAGGCTATTTTCTCTGTTGAACTTTCCACTTTTACTCCCAGCCTAAAAACCAACAGAATGGTAGGCAAAAATACATATAACCAACCCAATTTAAAAACAATATTGCAATTTACACTTTCACTTTACTGTACAATAGAAGGTTGGAGAAGTTTCAGGAGCCAAGTCCACTTAGTTATCTTTTATCAGAGGAACATGCACTTGTTTTGTTTGTTTATTTTTTAATTTATCATAATCAAAAAATTATAATGTGTTAACTGTTGTGTGACCCAAAAATTTCCACAAAGTTTTTTAATTCAGTTAGATAGATAGTTTAATTGCTACAAAAAAGCATGACTTATACAGGCTTTCAGGTAGAAAAAAGAAGTATCATTGGTTAACACATCCACTAACTAGCACTACTGATATTTCATTAATTTATTCGGTTTAGTAGTTATAAGAAAGGAGGGAGCCAAAAGGGCCTCCAGAGAAGAGAAATGGACATCAATTCAATTCTTAAATTAACACCATTAGTATTAACTACACTTGGGCATATTTTATTCCACTTTGTAACAGATTTTATTACTAACAAATATCTAATCATACTGGAATCTTAGCTAATTTGTAATTATGGCTCCTAGTAACTATAGATAGCAAAAAATTTGTTCCCTGTCTGCACATTCAAAACCCCTAATTAGCTTGAGAACTTCTATTAGGTCTTATTTCAAACTTGGTAAATTTAATATTTTAAATCAGTCAGTGAATTCCAAATCCTGGAGAGACACAAACATTCTGGTATCTATGTTGAACTCTATTTAATTAACATTCTCTCTTAAATAAGACTCCACAGGTACACAGCATGTAGTGTAAAAACCAAGAATTTATACATCAATACTGAAACTTTACTTTTATATTCAATACTCTAGTTAATTACTCCTAACATCCTGTTTGCTTTGTCTGTACCTGAAATATGCTGCTCTTCACATTTGAGAATGGGGTTAACAGTTAACCCGAAGATTCTTTTCTGAAACTATATTTTCCAGTTTAGTGTCACCTATGCACACTTTTATTACTAGTTTTAAAAAAGTTTTAATACCAAATAGTAAAAATAGTTTAGCCAGTATCCAGTTATGGTCAAAATTATCCTTTTTAAATGTACATAGCCAGAGACTTAGAAACTTCTCTTAGTAATGTGATGGTGGTAGTTAGCCATATAGCATCTTCATTCTCAATAAATAACACATCCTTAACTATTTTCAGTTCACAACTGCATAATTACCTTCTAGCCTTAATGATTAAGGAGTTCACTGCCAGATAAGCAAACCACAGGATACTCAAGAACTTTTCCAATCAGGAATGGGAGCAAGTACCACCACCAGAAGAAACACATGAAAAATGGACTAGGACAAATAAAAGTGAGAAAAGCTTGTCACCAAAGCTAAACACCAAAATTATCCCAGCCCACAGTTACCAAGATGATAAGCAAGCTTGCTTTGCTAACCTACCTTGCTGCTGCCTTACACGATATCCAATCCTTACTAAACTAAGGATATCATCAGAAGGGTCTGCAGCTCAAAAACTCTCAAAATTAGCAGGAGTCATCTGAAGACTGCAAGATTTAGCTACACCTTTAGAATTCCTCCCTTGTGGAGCCCATATAACTCAAAAAAAGCACAAAAGTATAGCAATAAATCATGCTATAATTCAAAATTAAATTTACACATGTCATTTAGCATCAAAGTTTTTAGGCCTTCATACATTTCCAAATAGGGAATCTGGCATCAACAAAATATTTGAGTACTTTGTACAGTCACAAACCAATAGTTCTGTCTAATGATTACAAGAAAATGGCTTATTCAAAGCCACTGGAAAAAGGAAACTTCCATCAATATGATGATTTGATTAGTTTACTCTTTCGCTGGTAATTTATTTAATCCATTTACTAAAATGCTGTTTTCTAAAACATCTCAACTAATTTTTTAAAATTCTGACCTTTAGTATTAATAACTGTAAATAGTCAAAAAAATTTTGTCCATCCAATGAAAGCCTGAATTATTTTGAAAATACCTATGAGTTTACCCTTAAATGACTGATATCCAAACTAGGTAAAACTTTATTATTCTCACTCATTCGGCATATTTAAAATATTTAAAATCTGGAAAGTCTAATTCTATACTAAGCTCTTTCTAGTAATTCAGTATTCTTTTCTTAAATAAGGTCTCCTTGCCCTCCCTGTATACCATATTCAAGATGAGGATAAAGGATAGATGCATATAACAGAACTAAGATTTTGAATGCAAGTAGGAGAGAGTTTGGTGGATATAATGAGGCTGTGAGATAAAAAAGTAAATAATCTGAGATCAATCATAACACACCAAAGAATGAAATCAGAAGGGAAGCAGAGGCAAGGTGTGAGCAAATAAATACTTTCCATGCTTGTCAAGTTAAGAATTTATAGTAATATTGTAATTTCTCAACAAAAAAATAAATAAGGCCTCTGACATGGTTTAGTAAATGGCAGTGAATTTTGGGTATTCATATATTAAGCATACATTCTGGAGTTCTCAACCCTAGCTGGAATCATCATTAGCAGTCAAGTAATGGTTGGTTCTCAGACTGGAACTAGATTTTTTAAATGTCTTGTAGTTCTAGCATTCTTTTTACTTTTTCACCTATGGCTTTGAAAACTGACAAAACAAGTGCATGTTTTGGTTCTTTTCAGTTAGTAACAACCAAGTTAGGACTGTCATTTCTAAGTTTTCCAAGCTGGCAGGTGAAGGTCTTATCAACTATTGGTGGTGTAAAATTCTCAACATTCTGTGCTAAGTTCATCATCCAATAAATGAATCATTGCAAATGTGGGAGGTTCTTTTGACTAACATGTAAATAACTTGTCAAGTGTGAAAAAGTCAGTTATAAGAAATTCCTAAACTTACGGGGTGAATTTCGGTTGACTGGAGATTTTGGTTCAGTAAAATCAAAAGTTCTTGTTTCCTACCTGTCTTAGCAATAGCAAAAATGTCATCTACATATCTGTTGAAAAATAAGGGTTGTGTTGGGCTATCACATTTTGTAAAAGCCTTGATTTGTAAATACTACATACAAAGCAGTGGTGAAAAAGCCATGCCCAAAATATTTGGACCTTCTATCTCTGTTAGCCTTCAACATACTTTTTTTGGGTCTACAGTCACCATTTCCTGTCTTTGTATGGCCCTGACTAGCTGGACCTGCTATCAGCAGTCAAGAGCCAAACCTACAGAATTTACTTCTATAGAACAAACCACCAAAACCCACTGCCATAGCCTGGCAGTACCTATGTCAACCTTGCAACAGAGAAGTGAAGTATGAATAAGAAATGCTAGAAGTTGTCATCTTGAGATTTGAAGTCAACCAGCACAAGAAGAAAATCTATAGCAATGGAGGAGATACAATAGAGAAATGCAACTATGATAAGAACGAGAAGTTGGGCTGGACACATTTTGCAAAGGTGAAAGAAATATGCCTGAGAGTGTATGAGATGGAGGTTTAGGGAAGGTGTTCCAGCAAGAGACCGTGAACAAGTTGGAAGAACATGTTAAATTGGAACTTATGGGGAATGGATGTAACCAGGAAGAGAAAGAGAGCACAGGACAGACAGAGGTGGAAGTGACAGATGCAGAAGCCAAGGGTCTTCTCAATATGGCTATCATAACTGTTTAATGGTATAAGTAAATGTAGAAAACTTTACTAAAATTGAAATTAAGTTGGCTAAAATTCTTGCATGACCTAATATCAGAAAACCCTTTTTTTTAGTTTGTGTAGTAAAAAGTAACAGTATTTTAAAAAAAAAACCTAAAATATTTTATGTTCATGGAACTTACTGAGAAAAATGAACAATAACAATGGAAGAGCAGCAAAGAAAAATTAAAACAATATAAGAAAAAGGAAAGAACATAATATAAAATTATTATTATATTTATTATTCATTTTTCTTTAGCTAATAAAATGGTTTGTTTTCAGGAATCCATCAGTTTTAAATCTTTTGCATTAAGGTACACATCAATTGGAGAATGAAATGACTGAAAACTGCATGCTGATGGTAGGTGACACTTTATTGTTACAAGACTATGCATCTCTTAACTGTTGTCAGGGTTTTATTTGAATATTAATTTTTAAAAAGAACTGGTGAAGTTTTGAAGTTTTTCTGTCTTCAAAGCTTTACAATACATTAAACTTTTTTTTTTTTCATCTAAAAATCTGTTTTCAGAAACTACTGTATCTCACAAAATTGTTTTTAGTACTACAAAATAGAAAGGGGTAGTCATCTACATTATCATTTCTGGTCTTGAGGAAGTTTAGAATCTTCATAATCAATGAAAATAAATAGTAGGTACATTTCATACAAGTGTCTTCAACTGTATTGCTAACCTGCCCTACATATACTTTCTAATTGAATGGCATTCTAAGAGATGATTTCATTTAAAAAAATAAATAATACAATATATATATGTTGATAAACAATTGTGTGTCTCTTCTTGTTGAACCCCTGTCCTGACTTTCAAGAACTAAGGACATCTCATAGCTGCAAGTTAAGAGGAAGGGTGGGATCAGCCTTTGTGACCAGGCAAATTACCTGGGTACAATTTGGATATCTTGAACAATGGCTAAGGTGCAAGCCAGTCAAGAGTTACCATGAAGCCTCACCACATAAACAGAAAACCTTATATTAGCTCTTCATTTTCAGATGTGGAACATGAAACCCACACAGCCAGCTGGTGAAGAATCTGAGCCAGTCATGCCTGAGATTTAATCTAGCATCCTCTAGCACAGTAGTCCAGTAACATACATGAAGAGAAACTTCACTCAAATCATAAAAAGCTCAGCACTAAATCAAATTATAAACTAAATCATTTTGAAGGTTAAATTATGAAAGTTGAAGTTACCAGAGCATTTATAATCTCAAAAGATGTTTTAAACAAAGTCTACTCCAAATAATTTTTAAAAAACTGATATCTTGCACAAACAAGACATTTTTCCTAAGAACTTCCTGCTGACTAAAAAAGTCGACTTTACAGCTTCTTGTGATGTTGGAGTGATGGGAAATGCTCAAGTAGCCACTTCATCCTCAGCAAATAGTCCATAATCAACAACTTTTTGTCCATATGCTGTATTATAAACTTTACTTTATTTTTTAAAACTGCACGAGAAATATAAACTAAAATAAAAATTCTCTAATAGTTTTTGTTTCCATTTTTTTACATTTGAACAAAGTTTATTACCTTTTCATGAGCTTTGAAAACTGTCTGTCTGTCAAAGGTAATACAAAACTTCTCAATACAGACTTGAAGTCCTCAGGAAAAACTAACCCCTCTTTTTCAGTGTCTGCAAACTGGAATGCTTTCTTTAAGTACGTGTAGTTTATTTGAAGCTAAAATAAGCAAGTCAAATAAATGAAAGCTTATGCAAGATTTTTTCCACATAGAAGAGTTCTAAAAGAAAGTAGCATCACAGTGGCACACCTTGCTGATGAGAAGTTTTCTTTTACTTCAACAACATTAAATATTATAATGCTTAATATCAAAAGAATGCATACAGAGACAGAGGGGAAAAGAAAGAGGTAAACTAATGAGTCAAGTTTGATCCTATCCATGTTGCAAATATTAAAGAAAGTTACTTGTGCTGGTGCTATTGTGTTCAACATGATTCTTTTACTTTCATCAACACTTAAAATATTATTTTCCATCCATGGTTCAACAAACTTTTCCTGTCACTGTCTTCCTGGTAAGGACTGTTTTGTAATCAATTCATTAATTAAACCAAGCTTTTTTAAAATTTTTTGTAACAAAAAAAAAGAATGGCCCTTATTAAGTTACTTATCTGGAACACTCTGCAAGATATTCATCCAAATATACCTTGGGGGAGACGAGATGTGGCTTCAAGGCTGGCTGATTCCTTGGTTGAAGATCAAATGTTCCTCTACCTTCTATTATAACCCTGATGATGTGATATTAGTGATACTCGAAGCAAAATCTGATATGTTCAGATGTTCCATAAGCATATCCAACTGTTTCTTTTGAATGTCCCTAATATCAGTTTTTAAGTATACCTGTTCAGACATAGATCAATAATTCACCGCAATGTTCTTACGGTGGTCATTAGACTCCCTAACCAAAAGCAAAAACATTTACAAATAGTTATTAAGAATGGAATAATTTAGTAATTTCAACATTTTCTTCCTTGAGTTTCAGTTGCTTTTTGAACTTCTTAGATATTCAAAGCTCTGAGGAAATAATGCAATTTCTTATTCCACTCAATCATTTTTAAAAAGCAGATGATACATATTTCCTTGTATTCCAGCTGAATATTGGAAGCACTACTCTTCAACATGAACAGCTAGACAAGACTCCCATGTGTGACAGAAACAGAAGTATTTCCAAAGTCTTTTGTTAGAAGGAATCTAACTGGCTAATAGGAAGTAATACCTAGATTATGTAATTTGTTTTTTTTTTTAAATTTCTTACCTATGCTCAGTTTCAATCTCTGTAACCAGAGTCCTCAAAATGTTATATTAAAATTATTTAAATAATGGGTTAATTATGCTCATTGTTTCAAAATCCAACTTTTGCTCCAAGTTTACAGGAGGAATTCACCAAAATATTTAGAAATGATATTCAGCATCATGAATGTAATCCAAAAAGATCAGATTTTTAACACAATAAATATTTAATAGAGTACATGTAATTTTAAAAGAAACTTCTATTATTTGTAAATGGAGTCCCCAAACATTATCTCAACTTGAAGTGCATGTGCAACAGAAAAAATAGAATCCCTATACATTGATGTAATTGATAAAAAGATGGCTGATTTAATAAATTAAGCAGTTGCATCTCCTGATAGTAACAGGTCCACAGATTTTGATGACTAACTCTTATTTATCTGCACCAAACCTTAAAGAAAATTATTTTGGTAAAGCTAAAGCATAGCAACTATTCCATAAATGGCAATCCAATTTTGACATGGCCTTAGTAGAGTGGTTCCAAAAGAAAGTTCCCTCGTAAAACTCACAAGGTTCCCCTTTAGTTTTTGTGTTTTGCTTTCAAGTAATGAGTTCAGATCCAAGGTGACAAGGAAATCACTGATTTTATTTTATTGCTTTTCAAATGCCTTGTTATTATAAATCTGAATTGAGAGGACATCAACCCACTTTCCTTAGTGCAGAAGTCAGTTGTATATCCCTGGATTTTAGATTTACATAGTATCCTTTCCAAATCACCACACCCACCTCCAATCCAGACAAACATGGTTAAACTTACCTTTCTTCTAAATTCATCCTCTATTTTAGACAGGTTATTTTCTTCATCTGTGTGTACCATTTTACAAGACTGCAAGGATTCATCTACATTTTTAAAAAGCAATAGTACTCTCCAAATGTTAAACGTTTTCATGCATCCAAAAACTTAAAACTTTTTAAAAACATCATATTTACATTTCTATAAATGTTAAAGTTACCGCTTAACAAGTGTGACCTTTAAATGGGTCAAAACTTAAAAAGCTAAATATGGTTTGTCTTCTAAAAGATTAGCATTTTTTAAACTACATTTTGGGTTAAGCAAACATCAAATGACTACACATTTTCTCTATTAATACATTAAGCTACAAATATAATTACAAATTTAACCAGTTCAAACAAAATCTCATTTTCATCTGTAAGAACACCACCATGTTTTCATTTCTTGCAAAATTATTTTCAGAGAAACAGGATGTGGTAAAATACTTATCAGAGAAGACAACACTTTGCATATGTACTTAAAGACTGTTAAGCTATTATTCAAAGCAATATAAATCAATTGGTAAAATCTAATATTTGCCTAAAATTTAAACCTTTCTACACAACAGGAATAAAAAAAGCTACTGGTATTAAGATTCTGGCTCACAGATCAATTTTTTTCCATAAATTTAATGAATATGCTTAGTCTATTGTATCCATATACTCTACTCCTCCACTCTTGTTTAAGTTACAATGGCTTCCTGTCTTCTTGTAAGATCTAAATTAAACTGCAAGTAATAATAATCCTTTTCCTATCTTTCTTCTTTGCAAAATTGTAGGCAGTAATAAATTTAGCATCTTTGTCAAAAACAAGGTTGAAAGTTAGTAACTATCAGCCATTTGTGCTGCATTTATCTACATCATGCACGTGTGATTATGATGTTACTAGAGCCAACCAGAGAATGTCAGAATTTCCTTTCGCTTTAGATAGGTACAGTAGGTTACATGTAAAAAAAAAAAAAAAAAAAAAATTTACAACTTAGAAAATCGTCCTTATTTGTAGATTGAAAAATATGGGACAAAACTTCTTGTTATTTTTTTCTGTATTATGTAGATATTTCAGAAGTTACCTAAGTGTGAACTCTGTTTATTGAGGTCATCATCAACCTGTTGAAGAAAATCATAATAGTCTAAAAAGTCAGTATGATGATGACGATTGTATCTCTTCCACAATCTGAAAAAGAAAGCAGGAAAATCATGAAAGGAAATACTGCGATAAATAAACAGCATAACCAGAAAATAAATGATAAACAGTATTCTATAGTTCATTTGTACTAATTTCATAGAGGGTATTTACTTTCAGATATGCCCAGTTCTCATCTACATCATGACTTTTGATTTAGATATAACTCCATCTTTTTCCTAAAACCACCAAGCCAATAAGAAAATTTTCAAGATTATGCTCTACCTGATTATAAAACCTCATGATACCACAGATAATGTACCAAGGTATTATTTCAGTAAGACAGGACCCCCCAAAAAAGTTATCTTGAGTGATTATCTGCAAGTTTGCCATAAGAAATCACTTATCATGACCAAAACGAAACAAAAACTATAGTTCTTTTAAGCCTTATTTTCTTTAACAGTCAATGCATTAGTTCATTTCCAAAGATTTATCTATTTTTAATGTTGCAAGTCATTATTTAAAAATTCATATAGGAGCACTAAAAAAAGTTAAAATGTTCAGAAATACTTATTAATTTTATTCACACTTTGAATCACATTTGTGGCCTTCATGTGAGTGCTCTTCAAAACTAAAAGCTAGAAACATTACCTGCATAGAAATTGCACTAGTTTTGATTCATATAATTGGATCCATCTGGCCCCAAAATAGATTTTTATGGATAATTACCATGGTCGTTCAATTAAAACTTGGTGAAATAGCATCATTGTAACAGTATGCAGTCAGGTTTCATTTGAATGTCCCTAATACCTCATTGTAAGATGGAAAGTATCATGTTAAAACAACAATAAAAACTTTACTTGAATTCAACTCTCTTTATGGTTTCAAAGCATTTTAGTTAAACTTGAATAGGGCCAAAGGATAACAAGTTTTCTCCACTAATAATTAACAAAATATTCCCACAATGAAATACACTTTTATCCTTGAAACTTTGTTTCTGCATTTTTTAAATGTAAATATTACTGCAATTACGGTGTTCAAGACATCTCAAACTCTAGCAGGCTTTCCATGGCTGGGTCATCAGTCTGAATTCTGCCAAAGGTGAGTAATATAACTTCTGTAGCATTACATTATGGAATCAAGGATGTCTAAGAACTTGTTTTAGAGTTCCATACAGCCAATGCTACAAATTATTCCTATTAAAATATTCTATGAAATGCCTCATACTATATATACATAGATACATGCCATAGGTAAATAGCACCCAAGTTTGAAATGACAATTGTTTATTCTAAAACCATACAAAGCACAGCCAAACTATGAGTGGGATTAATTAATACTTTGTGGTCTAGCCTTTTGCTTTATGCAAGGTGGCAACATGCTGATGCATTGTGTTGGAGATCAGCAAATCTGGATCTGTGAGAAAGCAGCTCATTCTTGGCATATAATTTTCATTAGATTGTGCAGGAGAGTAAGTTTAAGATACTTTCATGATTGGTTGAGGATAAACCAGTTTTAGGATGTTTGATAATTGGCCAGACCATAGCAGAAATGATTCATTGACTATCTTTCTACCTTTGCACCAAACAGGTGGTATAAGCCAGGAGAAAGCATCATCTTTCATAAAGGTACTGTCCTCTTTAGACAAACGAGTGCTGAAAGACATTGATGCAGTCAGAAATTAGTCCCTTAATAGAATAGCATTTGTTACTATCCAGAGGCCCAAACTGCACTCCACACCATGTCAACCCAACCATCACATTTTATCATGACAACACCCATACACAATCATTTTCTGAGAACTAAAAAAACCTGTACTTTAAAAAAAAAAAAAAGTGGAGCAAAAGGCAGGTGTGGAATAGCATGTGTTGCCCATTCCTGATGGTGATTAACAGAATATTCCTTATTTCATACACTGTCCTGCTCCTCTTCCTATAAGCCATGCTGTTAAGATGTCTGATAATTTTTGTATATCTGCACTTCTTTTGCCACATTTGTAGCCAATTATCAGTTTGGTTTTCATTTCCTTTTAATAATATAAAATTTTAATCTGTTGGCTTTTATCCAGGATGCACATGAATGTTTGTCTTATAACATTATTAAATTAGACAATCACCCTATTAACAGCAAACATTTGGAATATCCAGTGTTAACTTCTAATGATTTCCAAGATCCAGATATGAACTTCCTCATCACAGCATAGCTGCCTCCAGATAGACTCTTCCCCTGGCTTTTACTTCTTTTTATACTTTGCAATCATTTGACTAGAATAAGCTATATGAGTGTCAGGGAGCGTCTATTAGTCTGCACATGTAGAATCGAATGCATTCCATGTATAAGTCTTGACAAAGCCCTGAACATTTTGTAATCTTTTAGCATTTCATGAAATGCAGTGCACAATTATTTTACCAAGTTTTTTCTATCAGCATATTGAGAAACTATCAAAATTAAAATATTTCCCACCATCTAATGGTTCATTTAAATAACTGATGTTTTTTCCAAAGATGACAACAGTCTTACAACGATGAGTGTGACATTTAGGTGCAATGCAATTATTTGTGGAAATTTTCAAAGTTTAAAAAGAAGGGAATATCTTGTAATACTGTAAGTAAAATTAAAGTATAACTAAGCTGTGAATACCCAAACTGCTATGAGCACTAAATTCACTGAGTGTTATTAGCTTTTAATTATATAACATTTCTACTGGACTGCCAAGGATGAAGGCCCAAGTTAGATTCCCAGTCAAGGTTGGCCAGTTTGGCATACCTCCCAAGGCAGGGCTTCTTCTAGATCCTCATCACCAGCCAGTCGTATGGGTTTCCTCTCATATCTAAAACTGAAGAGTTCTAGTAGGGTTTACTCTGCTGAAGTTGGAAGTGCAGTGACCAATATGGTGTGGGATAGCCAACACTCTCTAGCCAATATCATCATCACTGGGGCTGTCTCCAATAAAGAGGTTATCTCCAATGTAAAAATATGTCCATGACATAACAATAAATACTGACTGACAAAATTTTAAATCAAATCAATTAGTTGCTCTTACAATTGATTTGATCAATGACAAATTTAGTTGATGCTCATTTTCTTTATTGGGACAAACTTTCTGGGTCTGACAGCTTTAAATATGATGCACTCACTTGGCAAACTGCTGATCAGTCATCCTGAAACAGAAGCTTTCTAAAACCTTGCGAAATCCACTTTTCTGTATCACTCCATCTCGGTTGTAATCAAAGAAATGCAAAGCTTTTTTCACTGATTTGGAGTTCTGTTGGATCTAAAATTCAAGAAATGTTACAAATTCTTTTATTTTTTCTTTGACACAACCCAACATTCAGTTTATAAAAACAGCTGTTTCTTTACAAACGCAGCTTCATTTCTTTAAACTAAATATTGGTTTGTGTTAAAATAATCAATTCTAATACAGTTGAGACACTGGAGCAGCAGCAGCAGACAACTTCTGATGAAAGTAGTAGACTGTTATGTCACTGAAGAGAAGTTTTTGAGTACTAAACATGAATTTATTTTAAAAACAATTATTTTAAGATGATTGAAACTATCTATATAAACTATTTTGTTTGGAACTTTATATTAGTTTATTCATTAAGGTTTCCTTTCAAATTAGAAGCTTAAGTCTCACCTGTGCCACATTTTCTGGTAAATCACTTTAATATAAAACCCTCAATTCCTTAGCTTATTCTCTGGTGCAATAATATGTTGAAAATAAAGAATTCTAGTAGGGACCTTCACACATGGCTTCCCATGCTCAGAAGTGGTCATACAACCCACTCAGTAGGTAAACAATGCCTCATCTCATAACCAAGATTGGAAACCAACTTCTGTAACCAAGCTAGTGTAAAATCAATCAATTAGTACTCTGTAAAAACACTGAGTTTTCAGTTATCCCAGTTTTTAACTATAATATAGCTCAAAAACACAAAATGGCAGCCTCCAAAGCAACGACGTACAATTCAATTGAGTAGATGGCGGCTTGTGATAAGTAATTTAAACAATGAAAATGAATCCTAAAATCAGTCTCCATAAAAAAAAATAAACTGTGGGGACTGGATTTCTGCAGTACTTTATAATTGGTCAGGGTGTTATTTAACAGAGTAATAAGCAAACAGTTTTCAAAAAATGATGCAAAAATCTTTTTGTAGACTGAATTAAAGTGAAAGAACCACTGATCTTCAGACAGTTTCATGAATGGTGGATTTTGTACATTCAGGCTGATCTGCTAAAGCGGTATCCACGAATGCAAAACTGCAGGTTAACATCACAGCACACCAAGGCAGCAGTACCTTCTCAAGGTACTACACTTTGATTATGGTGATGGAGAAAGATCTCCAAACTTTAGGTTCTCCAATTAGTTCTACTACAAAAAAAAATGCTGGGAAAAGCCCAACTAGAAATCTAATTTCTAGATGCGACAGATTATGGAGAAACAATTACAGTAGTTTGAGAATTTTAAAATAACAGATTCCTTGCGAGACTCCATATACAAGAACAACGATTTAGTTGAGTCCCCTATCAAACTGACGGTTGATACTGAATGAAATTAGTTGATCTCTTTCGAAAGTCCTGGACAAGTATAGCAATTTATTCTATCATAGGTCAAACAATTCTTTCCTCAGTGGGACTCTAACATTTAAACAAGCATGAAAGATTAAATCAAACCAGCTAGCTCTAACTTTTGTCATATATATATTATTCATGTACCAATAATTCTTAATAGAATGCATTTGGCTAAGAGGACTTGATAATGTGCAGTTAGAAGTGAAAAGCATAATAAAATACAAAAAAATATAAAACTATTATCACATGAGTACCAAGGAATCATGAACAATTTTTTAACGTTTTCTTCCATCCCTACTTTGTGTAATTTTTGCTACCTTGAAAAACCTTTTTGTTAGACTATCATTCCATGGATAATGTGCTGAATTCAACAAGTCTATACTCCACTACAAACCTTTTCTTTAACCATCTTTTGAATCTGTTCAAAACTTGCCCCTGCTGGCAGGTGGTAAGATGACCTATCATGTAAAATAAAAGAGGGGGTTATAACAAGACTTCAGATATCATGGCACACAAATGTCTGAAGCAGGGCATGGTGACAATATCTTTATGTACAACTAGAAAATGCTGCATTCTCAACATTTCACTTTTCACAACTTAGTCTAAATTATTTTGAACATTAATTACTACCAAAAGCTTGCCAATAAATCAGAGCAATTTAGCCATCTTATTTCCTAATTTTTTAAAGTTTTGTTCAAAAAGAATCTATGTAGACTTTCATATGTTGAATACGATGTAAATTCTGCCTTTACATAAATTCAAAAAATGAACAGGCACTTCCCAGCAAACACTTTGCTCAAAGTGCAGCTGTCCTAACATATACTTGACACAGTTGGGCAGTAGAACTACTTACCAAAAAAATAACACATTTAACTCAGCAAGGAGTGAATATAAACTCTGCATTTTGTTTAAGAAATAACATAGGCACAGTTCCCAACCCATTTCATACTGGTATCTGTTCATCAAAAACCACAAATTATCACTATCAGCTGCTCAAGTTTAGCCACAATGTCAGCAAATCATGAAAAAATTCAAACAAGTTACATCTGAAATTCTTGACATAAAAAAAATTTTTTTTAAATACAACTGCTATTGTATACAACACATGCAACAAAAAAAAACATACAACCAACTAAATTTCTAAAGTAATTTTTAAATATTGACTACTTTATAAAAAAACAATTCAGATATTGCCATGAAAATGAGTGCAGTTGGAGTACAGCAGTATGGCAGTGCAGTTTTCATTGATATACTGAAAGTAGTGTGTTTTTGATGGTGACAATATTACTGTACCTGAAACGTGTAGAAATAGTTTGGTTGTTTACACAAACACCACTGTCTTTCTTATTGTAATACTTGTCCAGAAACAATGGATAGTTAATAGTTCCATCTAAATTCTCTGGTAACTGAAATAAAACCATTCAGATAAAGATATCATCTATGTCAAATATAAATGAAATTCTAGAAATTACAGAGTTATCCTTCTCAAAGATTTAGTAAACCTACTGTAAACGTTTCTTTATATAAGAGTAGCCTTCCTACAATTACAGGAACCTCCCCTCAGATATACAGAGTATACATGATTCAAAATATCCCTAGCGGTGAAGGAAATGTATAGAATTAGATAAAGTTATCTCCCCATAAATTGACTGGCAAATTTTAACAATTGCATAAACAAACTTTAAAATGATATTTTGTCATTCAAAATACCAGTTTATCCAAGAATAATTACTATACACAAAGTTATACTGCATAAAGTACAGCAAGAGACTTAAAGTAGTCATGCACAAATTATGTCAAAAAATAAAGCCTATTTTTAAAGATTAAATTCAGACAATCAAATTCAGAAAATGGAAGAAACAAATCTGATATAAAACAATGAAAATTTTTTCAAATGATGCTATAACTGTAGATTACATCTTTTATAATCCAAGTGCAATAGCAAATTATCTTATTTTTCTTGATCCAAGCTGGTTTATGACAAAATAAAAGCTGCCAATCATACATTTTAGTAGCCATTGATTAACTGGGCTGATAGTTTTAATTGGTTAATATTTCGTTTTCTACACATACATAATTACCTACTTAAATCAATAAAAAGCATGTTGTGGGCTGGGATCACTTCTACTAGCAATAGTATGACTTAATCACTGAAGTTAGTAATGAAAACTGAGAAAAATTAACTAATTTTAACTAGTTTATTTATCAGAAAATTCATTTTTAAAAAATCTCATGCCCATACATGTGAAACAATGTGACAAAGTAGAAAGTTAGTTCAGGTATGCTCCATCACTTTAATAGCAATAACTAATGCACCAACATTTCAGTTTTTCCTTTTTCCATCAAGGTTTAGACACAAGAGAGACTGTCTCAGTGTACAAATAATGTTAAGTTGCAGTAAGCAAATTATTTTTGGACAGCAAAATTGGCCTGGGCTGATCTTAAACCTACAACCCATTGGTTGCTAAGTTTTTTTAATGTAGTCTCTGACAAATGTTTTAGCACCCACTGCAACACTGGCCCTTAATTCACCACGCATCATATGACATGATTCTGAACTGCAATATTCTAACCTACAACCCATTGGTTGCTAAGTTTTTTTAATGTAGTCTCTGACAAATGTTTTAGCACCCACTGCATGACATGATTCTGAACTGCAATATTCTAACCTACAACCCATTGGTTGCTAAGTTTTTTTAATGTAGTCTCTGACAAATGTTTTAGCACCCACTGCATGACATGATTCTGAACTGCAATATTCTCATAACATTCATAGTGCATTTATCACTTGGAGTTTGGCAGTAATTTAAGAGAACTACATGCGGACTGACAAAATAAATATTTAAAGTAAAAATTTCCAGCTGAAAAAATTTTTTTTTTTTTTCTTGTTTTATTTACAGAAAATTTAACAACTCTACTCTGAGTTGGCTAAATCATAAAACACCAACCTTAGCCACGATCCCTTGAAATTGTACATCTGTGAGAGGAAAGGCAAAATTATTTAAAATTCGGTGTAGTATGTTTTTGCTAACATGGAAATTTCTTTTAGTATCATAACTCTTCAATGTCTAAAAGAAAAAAAAAAGAAAAATTAATGGAAACAATATTTTTGTACATATTTTAGTCTTAAATTCTAACCCTCTATATACCACCTAGAATACATCTGCACCCCTAACTACCCTTGAAATCTGTATTACTTAGCACAGGCTGAGTTATAGGATCTGTGGCACAGAGCACCTTTCTTATTAATATAACCCTTTGGAGCAATATGGATTTGTTGTTACAACCAAGTGTTCTGAATTATGACCATATTTGAATATACAGCTAGTTCAATGCAGGAGAAATAAAGGAGGTAAAAACTGATGTGGTATATGGAAAGTTAGGAGGCAGTGGCCCTTTAAAAAAATGTAAAACAGACATCTGAAGGACTGAAAAAATGTACTAGATAAAAATACATAGGATAACTTTTGAAATTGTAACTTTCTTTGAAACACGGAAAAAGGAATACATAGCATGGCTGAAGAATAGTAGTTAAGCTTTATCTTCAGATACTTTTGAAAATAGTACTTAGCTGCCTGCTTTTCATAAGTATAAATGCTGGCCACATTCAATAAATAAAAAATCTTAATTTTTAGATGGAAATAAGATTAGACTATGGTTAGAATTATTGTATTTCTGATGTTGAATTTCTCTACATAAGGTGTTGTGTGTGGCTACTCATAAGTAATTTTCAGCAATGGCTGATGGATAAAGAAAGCACTTACCTCGTATAGTTTTTGATAATTCACTCTTACTTTCTCACCCAAAATCACCTCAGCTTCTTTAATGGACAGCATTTCTTCAAGGGTCAGAGTGGCTGAACCTGGAGTAAAATTAGCATTTCAGCACTTTATTAACCCACCCCACATAAATCTTAGATGCTATATCTCAGATTTTATGACAAGCTTTAGATGATTCTAAATGTCATGCATATACATCTTTTCTTGTGTGAGTGCATATACATATTCAGTTTGCAGTTTAACTTAAAGACTAAAACTCCCAATTTATAGTCTAGAAAATGTCAGAATAATTTTAAAAATAATTTGAATTTTTTCTACACCTAGAAAATATTCCATAATAGCTAAAATACAACATAGAACCTCTGCTTGCATAAGCAGCGCTTGATACTGCTTTTAATATCATAACAAACCAAGTTTTTCCAAGCTCTTTCAACTGGCTTCACCTGCTGCCACAACTGCTTGTTCTTACCTTTGTAATATTTCTAAATTTCTTGAATGTGAGTGAAGCATTCTCTTTCTAAACTATCAGAGATCTGACACACAATCTGTTTATATCCAATTTGAGAAATCAGTGCATATGGTGATAAACCGTGCATGCCTTTCTAAAGATCACGTCCAAGTGACTCTCTCTCCGTTTTAACTCACTTGGATTGGGCACATTTACATGTGAATTTTTTTTTTTTAGTAGTATAATGGATGTTCAAATTAAATCCAGTTGAAAAAGAACTACTAATTGTATCTGGCCAGGTTTTATTTGAACACACTAAGTATATTTAAATAATAATCTATGGTGGGAAAAATACAACTCTGTTTCTTTATTAACTCACCAGAAAATTATTCTAGAAAATCTTATCAATTCTAAAACTTGCAGTAAACAGAAATCATAAAACCATGTTTTTAATTAACATTAATTATATATTAGCTACAGCCTTATAAATAGCAAATTTAATCAAATTTTGTGTTTCTTTATTATTTTAATTAATGCACTGCAAACTTGCAGGATGTTTATCTGCTGATACATTTAAGGCTGAGAGCTTAAATCCTATTTTTAAATCTGGCAGAGCATGATTTTTATTAATGCAAGAGTTCTGTGAAAATAGTAAATCTTATTAAAACCTCAAACATGCTTTAACACCTTACTCCTCTTTACATGAACCGAAAAATTAACTTTGAAGCTTCTAATCAATTGTTAGAGTTTATACTTTCAATGCTGGTAATTCATTATTTCCCTTCTTTCATCAAACCATTAAAGAAGTGTGCGCGTGCTTTTTCCTGCTTTTGTGTCATTCTGCATTTCATACGAGTAGACGAAAGTTCAATGAGCAGAAAGGTTCCTGACATTCAGCAGGTATTTCCTTCTCTATAACAGTGGAAAATTTTCGTTACAAAGCTCAGAAGATCTTTAAAATAACAACAAATAAAATAACGAATGATAAGAAAAAAAAAAACCACGCGCTAAAGATGATTCATATGGATGGATTTTTTAAAAGAAACTTTAAAAAATCAGCAACTGACAGAAAATGAAACTGGCTAAAAAGAAAATATTAGTCCATCAAAAGTTAAACTTCATTCAGATATACAAAAATTATAAGTAATAATTATATTTACTTCTCTTACTGCTGCTTTTGGGGATTTTACTTTTCATCGTTCTATCCAAATTTAACTTGGTTCAACATTAAATAAATATCAGTATGAGTGTGGTCGACATACAAAAGATGTTCATGTAAATAATTTATCTATTCACTTTTGTTTTTCACATTAGTTATTCAGCTACATTTTTTCCAAGACTTTAGTCAATGTCTGTTCTCACCAGGCAAATATTTAAAAAAAAAAAAAAATATTTCTACAAAATAAATTTCCAAACGTGTTAGTAATAGCACAGCTCACCACAAGGAGTTGAATGAAATGAAGCTGCTTCGCTGGAAAGAAACCCATGCGTGCATTCGCTCTTGCAACCATATGGACGCCAAACCAAGAAACGTTTCCCTGGGGTTACTGGTCTATAAGATGAAACTCCAGCTGCCATTTTCCTCCAAAATAAAAAAAATTTTAAGTGTTAAAATACGTTTTGCACATGTAATAAAATAAAGTTAGAAAACCAATTTAATTGTATTTTCATTGATATCAGTGAAGTTTTTTTTATTTATACTAAATTACAGGAGCAATTCCATGGTTGGTTGCAAAATGCTCACTTATTTAGTGACTGTTAATGACACTATTAATCAATCAAGGACGGGATGTTAGAGAAAGGCCTGGATCCATACTACAATAACCAAAACAAAAGGCTTGTAATAGTTGACTTGTTAAGCACTATGAACAAGCATTAACTCTCCCCTTAGGCCAAGTAATCCATTAATACATTTTTTTCTGCCTGTAAAATGCAAAGTTAGAACATTTATAAAGTACTGATATTTGGTGCCACAGCAGCAGTTGCACTAAAGCATAAATCGTGATGCTTTTTAAATGATCATGGAGCAGCTAATAACTATTGTGCGTTTATTTCTCAGATCTAGAGGCTACGTGTCCCGTTGCAGTGATCACATGGTTCCATCTGAATTTTTTTGGCACAGCTATTAGCATAAGGGAAGGAAGTCCAAAAAGCTCAAGACCAAGCTACAGTGATACTGTAAAACATTAAACCGAACTCCATTAAATATGTAATTATCATTACGTGTATTTCTAGACTACTGGAGTATATCAACAGTAGAAGTACGTGACAACAATGTTACATAGCTAAGTTAATTGAAGGTGTGTTGGGGGACAGCTTGTGGTCTACTGGACTGCCATGAACGATAACCAGAGTTCGGAATCTCTCTCTCGGTATGGTGTGGCATGGTTTCAACTCGCCCTGCGAAGGGGGGTCACCCTACGAATCCCCCCACCCCTCATCTAAAAATCAAAGTAGGAGTTACACCCGTAGGGGGTTCAGCAGGTACCTCTTGACCACCGTTCAACAACAGCCCGTGTCCCGGGGTAGCTCGCTCGGTCACCCTCTCGCCCCTTCTAGCCTCCCCCCCCCCCCCGCCCATCCTCGGAGCTAAAAGATCGGGACAAGAGGGGAAGGTTTGGGGTTCGACAAGAACAAACCGTACTTATCACGCAGGTGTGCGTCTATAATCTACCCCCCACCCCACACACCAGCTCCCTGTCCTGCATAATCACACAGAGGAGGTCTGTCTCGATCCCCAACGACAGTAGTAACAGCATAGCACACCCAACAAGACTTCGTCTAAACCTCCTCGGCGCGAGCCCATGCTTCCCATCCGGAGAGGAGAGGAGAGCAAAACAAACAAACAAACAAACAAACAACAGAATACCATACCTCTCAGCAAGAGGTTTCCATTCGTTCTTACTTACAGAATAAAGAGCGGCTCTGTTGTTGTTAAGCAAAAAAGGCGTAACTACAGCACGCCGCTACTTGCAGCGCCATCTACCAAGAGAGGTAACTACTCCTTTTCTCAAGTTTTCGCATGAAGTGGTATTTTAAAACACAGCTAATCTCCCTACCCCACCAAAAAAACAAAAATAATAATAATAATAATAATAATAATAATAATAATAATAATAATCCGCATTTTCTCAGGATGTTTCCAGTTTCCACGTATTAAGCTATTTACATTTGCAATTTGAGAAACAGTCGATAAATGCATAGAGAAAGGGGGGCAGATAGAGAACATGGCTTCGCCCGAAAGGCAGGTAGCAGCATCCGAATGTGATTACAGTATTTCTGTTTGCCACTATCATCATCGCTGGGGGGGGTGGTGTAAATGGAAGTAGAGGGGGGCATTAGTAATGTGCCAACAGAAAATATCAGTCATGGTCGGAAGGGGAGGGAGGGTAAAACGCCAGCTTCCACCCCCTTGATCTATAAATAAGTGGACTGGTTCGTATTTATGCAGAACAAACAGGAGCATAAAGAGATACCAAATGAAATATTAATCCTTTTTAAATAAAAGGCGGACTCGTTGGGGGTTTTTTCCTCATTAAATATTGCGCATCGAGATAAGCCGAATCCTTATAACGAAAAAGGGGGCGAGAGAACCGCGGTGGTGCGATGGCTATTCCGATTGTAGAGAGATGCTCGAGTTGTACTCTTTATGCCCCGGTGTGGAGGAGATAAAGGACGCCATTATTGTTGTTTTTTTTTGGGAAGTGGTGGATTGTCAAACATTCAGCGTGTTTCAGCCGGAAAAAGAACCCCCCCGTGTGTTTCCACCTTTCCCGGGGAATGGGGGGCATAAAGCCGTTTCGCGAACTCGGAGGCGTAAATGCCAAGATTTCTAAAACTGGTTTCGAGCGGTTTTAGTCATTTATTCGCGAAATATCGCTGAGGGAGGGAGGAGGGAGTAGGGAGCGGGAGCCTCTCCCCGGGCCTGCTTCGCCTTTTCTGAGGAACCCCTGAGAGTCCGCGACACCACGTCCACCCCCCGATCTGGGTTGGGGGAACACAACAGTATCATTACTACTATTATTTATTTATTATTATTTTTGGTTGCTCTAAATTAACTTATTTATTTAACCTCCCCGCCGCCCACCACATCCTTCCACACACACACACACACACACACCACATCCCCACCTTCCGAGGATTCGACGGGGGACTGGAGGATTAAGAAGCACATGGATCCCCGGGTCGGTTGACGCCGCCTGCCCAGCGTACGCAGAACTCGCCGATGTCGGGAATGCAGCAGATCCTGCAAGAATTCTCTGGACTTCTGAAAAGGTCCATCGATGTGGCGACGGAGCAGCGGAGGGAGAACAGGACTCTGTTCGAGCAGAACAGGCAGCTGCTCCGCGAGATGCAGCTCGTCCGGGCCGAACTGGCTCGAGCCTTCCCCCAGCCCGCCCCCAGACCCTCCCCCCGGCCGTTCCTCCCCGACAGCGACGAGGAGGAAGTGAAGTTCTACCCGGGTTCCTTCTCGCTCCCCAACCCCGACCAGCCGCTCGACCCACTGTTCGCCATCACGACCGCCGCCGCCGCCGCCCCTTCCGAAGCAGCTGCCATGAAGTTCGCCTACCAGCAACCGCCCCCTGCCACTTTTCGCCTAGCCCCGGGGGACTACGACCGCGAGGAGGATGGGGAGGAGGAGGCGCCTACGACGACACCAGATGCGGACACCGACTCCAGGCTGTTGCAGCCGTGCCCGACTTTCAACGGTTACCCGCCGCCCGGGAACGGCAACCTCGTGCTCTCCGCTTCTCCTCCCTCCCGGCCCCCCAGCGATGGTGGGGAGACCGGGACGGGCCGAGCCAGGCGTAAAAGGCACAAGCGGTACCGAGGAAAGGGCAGTGTACCCAAAACCTGTTCCGTAAGCAGCAAACCTTTCTACTAGTAGAACCATTCTGTCGATCGACCCGACCCTTAGAGCAGCAGCAGCATCGCGAGGCTTTGTTCCAAAAGTCGGCTCGCACCTTAAGGAGGAGACTTTTGATTCAGGCAAAGAATTTAGAAGGAAAAACAGCGACAACAAAACGCTCTGTGTGATCGGTGGGGGATGGATGGATGGATGGATGTGGAGTTACTCGAACTCCCCCCTCGGGCCCCGCTGCCCCTTTAATCTGGCACCGAGACGATCTGGTCGCCGCGCTAATAAGCCGGGTCGATGGAGGAGAAGTGGCCCCGCGGTCGGGGGTTCACCCCCCCCCCCCGCTGTAAGGGATGCGGCCAGAACCCCTGTTTAATCTGGCTTCCCCCATTTATTACTTTCGTTGGAAGCACCGAATAATCCATTTTTTGTTGTCGTTTTTAAACCCTCCGCCCTCGGACTGCACCAGACGCGAAACTAAGTTAGGGGGAGATAACCGAAGGACGTTTTACTTATGACTGCATCTTGTTTCGGTTTTCAGTTTATTTGCCGTTTTACTTTCTCTTTTTGTTGCCGTTGCCGTTGCCTAGTTCCCTTTTGGCTTATCTGGAAAAGTGGCCGTAACCGCATCCTGCCAGTTTATCCCACGCCATTTGCATATTTGTGGAAACAAAGAAAGTTGATTGCTGTACTTTAACGCACTTGCCATCATGACTTAGCTTACATGTAGCACCACCACTGAGTGCTTATCTTCCTTTATATCAGTATCAGCCAATCGCTACATTAGTATTACTGGCTCTTAAAATTCAGGTTAGTTTGTATATATATATCAAAAAGTGCACAAACTACTATTTTTCTTTTTCTCTTTTTCAGTATGAAGTGAGAAAAAAGTATAAATATTTTTTGAAAAAGGGAGACTTCGTTGGATTTAATATGAATGAAAGGTACGTTGTTTCTTTCAGGAAGGATTTCCATTAAGGAAAAAAATGTAGGATGTAAAATTATAAAAGATTTGTGAAAAAATTAAGATTTAAATGGAGTTTGGTAATTTCTGAACTTTTCTCTAAATTAAATTATTACCAAAAATGGGGAATTTCTTTTTTTTTTTTAAATTTGCTTTATGCTTTTTTTGATGATCGTTTTAGGCTTAAATGGATTGTAGACTAGGGCTCTCTCTCTCTCTGGATATTGCCCTTCTGTGTAAAGGGATTGTAGACTAGGGCTCTCTCTCTCTCTCTCTCTCTTCCCCCCACTTTCTGGATATTGCCCTTCTGTGTAAAGGGATTGTAGACTAGGGCTCTCTCTCTCTCCCCCACTTTCTGGATATTGCCCTTCTGTGTAAAGGGATTGTAGACTAGGGCTCTCTCTCCCTCCCTCTCCCCCACTTTCTGGATATTGCCCTTCTGATTGTAGACTAGGGCTCTCTCTCTCTCTGGATATTGCCCTTCTGTGTAAAGGGATTGTAGACTAGGGCTCTCTCTCTCCCATTTCCTGGATATTGCCCTTCTGTGTAAAGGGATTGTAGACTAGGGCTCTCTCTCTCTCTCTCTCTCCCATTTCCTGGATATTGCCCTTCTGTGTAAAGAGATTGTAGACTAGGGATCTCTCTCTCTCTCTCTCTCTCTCTCTCCCTCCCCCACTTTCTGGATATTGCCCTTCTGTGCTACAACATCATTCTAAAACTTATTTATTTGTTTATAGCAAGTAGAGATGGAGAGGAGATGTCGCACTTCCCAAAGTAACATTGTACTTTTACACTGCTGGAGAACATGGTGTTTTATTTCAGTTGCGCTCATGATAGATAGAGAGAGATGTACATGAGGTCAAAGCTCAGAGGGTTTAGGGAAGTGTTTGCTCTCTGTTTCTTTAGCCTTCCTATTATGTTTCAGGCCCGTCTACACCACCAAGCTTAAAAGTTTTAAAACAATTTTTTTTTGTGGGGGGACTATTCTCCTCGAGAAACAAACACCTTTGTCAGCTTGTTTTTGTTTTTTTTTTTTTTTACAGGTTAAAATCTCCACATAATCAACGTGTGTGCCTGATAGTGAGGAAGGCTTTGAAAGAAGCAAGGAGCATGTTCACGGATTTTGAAATCAACTGTTAGTACAAAAATTACATTTCTGTTTTATCACCATACCAGTATGGACCAGTATTCAGTTTCATTGATAATGATAGTTACAACATTATGCTCACTTGTCCCTTCCTTCTCAAGCAAGTTTCCACTTATAAGATGGCTTCCTTACTACTGATCTATATCTAAATGATGCTGTAAATGAGTGTTCTACTTTATTTTTTAAAGTTTACAAAAAAAATAAGCGTTTTTTGGCTAATTTAGGGTTATTTTTACATTTATCTGTTGTCTGTAGTTTTATCCTCTGTTGCACCAAACCGTATTAGCATAAGCCAGCACCTGAAACACTGGCCAGCCAGGGAAGAGGAGGGTACATGACAATGCCAACTACTGTGCTCTAACTTTGGCTGACCTGTTAAAAATCCCTACCAGAACTCTTCATTTTTAGATACAGGAGGAAATTGGAGAGCTATGAGAAACCCACATGGCTGGCTAATGAAGAAGAGGGAGAAAAAACTATACTGGGAAGGTTTGCCAAAACCAAGCTGTTTCCTACAAGAATCAGACTTAGGCCCTCAACCTTAGCAGTCCAGCATTCTAACCATTGGACCAACACACCACCCCTTTATTTAATGAGATTGTGTTTAGGCCTAATAGTGTGTTTCTGGCCATGCTCTTTAAAAATATAAGATCAGTAGGTAGGTGAAAATTTCCATTTTATCCTTGAGCCCTGAGAAAATATCTTTTTCCAATTAATAGTAGTTAATTGTTTCTCTATCTAGGGTGATAATTGTGCATGCAGAATTGTTTTAAAAGATGAAAACTTTTAACTTTATTATCTATCTTACCACCCCCTCTCTCTCTCTCTCTATCTATATATATATATATATGTGTGTGTGTGTACAATAGAATTACTGAAACAGCCAGGTTTCTGGAAGCATAATTTCTTTGTTATGCCTCACATGAAATGGAAAAAAAAATAATTTTATTTTGATAACATGCCAGCAAACAATATGCTTTTAGAAAAAAGGAAATATTTGCATTTTGTTTTGCTTTTTTTAAAAATTCTGTGGACATTTAAATTTTTATCTTTCAAAGTTTCACCTTAATATTTTAGTTTTACCAAATTAAGAAATACCTGTTCACTTATTAAGCACTCACATTCCTGTTGTTTTAATTAGGTTTCTAATATTGAAAGAAAAAGAAAACTGAGTTGGCTAGATTTTGTAACTTCAGGTGCATTAAAAACCTTCTACAAGACGAGGAAGTACAAGCAAAGGAAGGAAGAGAAAGGAAAAACTGAGGAGCACAGACTGAAGTGTAGAAGGCAGGCACGACTGAGAGATGTATGTATTAGTGCAGTCACCATTTTTATACATATAGGGACATGCTGACAAAATAATGACACACACACACACACAAAAAACGTGAAAAGAAATACCACTAATAAAAGAAACACAAATTTCTATCCATTAAATCTGGTGAAAATTCAGTTTTAGTTTGGTTCTTCTTCACAAAATTAATTTACTTCATTGCTTGACTGGGATGTGTAATGATAAAAAAACCCTATATAACTTTAATATAGAATATTTTTTTTTATTTTGCCAATATTAAGCAGTAGTTGTAGTTTACATTTCAAAAGTAAAATCCACTTCTCCAAAACTTAGTTTTCAAAGAAAAATTTCACATAAAGACCTTTTTTTCTCTTTAAACCATACACTCACCCATGACCAAAAGATTTTTTTAACACCCTAGAATTTTATAATTGTGTGTGATGAAGCTTAATTTGCATAACAGTGTTACATTAACAAATGAAGTGCACACCACTTTGTAGTTTTATTCCACATACTTAATGGGAAAATGGCCAAAATTGAAAAATATGACAAGTTGAAATTTAACATGTAGATAGATGATTTCTGAAAAGATTTTATAAAAGATGACAATAAGTGTGATTCATTTAGAAGAATTCAGAAATGTTCAGTCAACTATAGGAAGATGATTTGAAGATAGATATTGCTATTTCTAAGGTGATGCAAAACCTTTGGGCATGGTTGTACATACAATTCATTCTGTATCATTTATCTTTCTTAGATACAGATCTATGCCATATAATTTGAACACTTAAAAGGTGAATTCAGTGATGATTTACATATCTAATCATCATCACTACTATAAAATAAGCTGCCAGGGTAAGGCAGATTAATTTTTATAGGAAAGTGGTGCTAAAACCACACGATAATCAAGAGATTTCTTTATTTATCTAGGCTGTTCTGAGGTCACCATATGTCATATTGTTATCAGTTGTTTGCTTTCTGGATGTATTGTGCTTTGAATGCTTAGTTTGTTTAAACAATAAAATGCAACCATTGCACACTAATGACCTGAACATTCTGACACTATCATTGGATGCAGAACAGACGGTTTGTCAAATTCATACTGACTGCCAACAATCTTATTTAGCTAATTCAACATCAACATCACTAAGTGAATGTGATGAGTAATGCCTTTGGCCTAAACTTGAAGTTCACTGGATGAGTTAAATGCAAAAGTTGTTGGTAACATACATAAAGAAAAGTAGTCATCTTGCTTTGTATAGCATGCATTTTGGTTGCTTGTAATCTTTACAGATGAATTACACTTTCATAAATTTATGAATCTGGAAAAAAAAATTGGCAAGGCTTTTAATCCAGTGTTCATAACCACCTGTCAAGATTAGGAGCAGTGCTTTAATTGAACCTCTGGTATGATAAGACCATGTATTTATAGATGGATGTCTAAATTCTACTGGTTACACACCCAACCTTTAAAATACCTTCCTGCCTGTATTTAAAGGATCCAAGACTAAAATTTCTGTATCTTGCAAAAAGATGGAGCAACATGCCATACGTAGAGACCCACTGCAGCTTGGAAGATGTAAACTGCAGTTGTTTTTCTTTGGCCCCCAAAAGGTTTGGATATGAACCTGATAGAGCACTTATGAGATCATCTTGATAGGCAACTGAGTACCAAACAAATACAACTAACCTTATAGTGGCATTGCAAGAATTCCTGCAAATTTTGTAGGGAAAATATTGATATTCTGAGTTTCCACATCTTGGCATCTGCAAGCTCTACACAATGCAAAGGAACTTTATCAAATATTGAAAATAGCTTTTTTCAAACAGTTATTGTACATACATTACAGAATAAATGTGCATATGAAAACCCTATGGTATTCAAATTATTATGTATAGATTTCTATAATGGTTCCTCAAAATAAGTGCCATGCTCTACATAAACAATTTTGTCATTGTGAGTTGTATCCCTTTGATTGTATTCTATTCCAATGAAAATTAATTAGTTAAGAGGTTAATTTTTTTGTTTTTATGATAAGATTAATTTTATTCACCAGCTTTATTAATGTGAATGGCTTAAATGTCGCTTTTCAGTTTCTCTTTCATTAAAGATCACTTGCCAGCTAATCTTAGCAGGCTGCTTTGCTCAGTCAATCAGTAATTTCTACTACTAATAAATTGTACCCTTGTGTAGTCCAAACAAATTGAAATCCCAGAAAATTAACAGCAGCCCTTCACACATTTTTTGGGAATAAGCCCTGGTATTGGTATGACAGCAAAAGACTGCTGAAATATTGGTTCATTAATTACTTCAGTTATTACTACCACTAAGGCAATAGACTTTCTATAAATAATCAATAAATTTTTGTTCTTAAATTTCAAAAAAAATTTTCTCTAATTGTAACTGATTATCGGTCAGTGAGTTCTAAATAAAATTTATTTGCCAACACTGGTTATTACAGCATAGATTAACAGAGCTATTTTGAAAAAATGTTGATTAAAAACTCTGCATTTATTGGTTTTCTTTGCTTGCCTTTCAGAAAGTTGACCATTTGAAGAAAGGCCTTGATAAAATTGCATGGACTCAGGAAGAAAAGGCCAGGGCAAAGAAAGTGCTGTGCATAGACTACATGAGCAGTGAGGAGTCTGATTATGAGATTGCTGATGGAACGCGAATGCTCTGCTCCTTCAAAGTCAGGCGGCTTCCGTGGGAGGGAGTAGCACTGAGAAACCTCAAACAGCAACTGGAGGCGGCCTTTATTGCAAACTTGTCGCCCGGGCAGTTACGACGTCAGAGGCTGCCTCGGATTTTATCCAATACACCATCCACTCGTCTCCCCCCGCGGAACGCTCCAGAGTGGGCATTGACAGTTGTGAAAACAGAAAAGGATCTTTGAAAGCATTTTCTCATGAAGAAAACTTTTTTTTTCCTAAATTCTAAAATATTTCATGTTTACTGACATATTTCATTTTGTGTTTTTAAGATGGATTAGGAACAAGGTGCTTCCCTAATATTTTTAAAAGAAATAAAAATGTTACATGGCACTGCAATGGTCAGGCCTGAAATACAACTGCTACAAGTGGAGATAAAATTAATTTGTACTGATGGGTATACTGAAAAATCTAGGATGCATATAGTAAAGGCAACAGTTTATAGCTACGTTTCCTTTATAATAAAGAAAAATTCATTTAAAACATCCTTACATTCATATTTCAAGACAAAAAAGAAAATTGTGAAATGAATAGTACTAGATAATATGGGAGTTACAGCTTTAGCAAGCTGCTACTGAAGAGAGGAGAGAAGGCCATTATAATAAAGAGATACAATAGAGAGCCAGGGATTGAAGAAAGGTGAGCTTAAATGGCAGGTTAAAATATCGAACATGATGAAGACAATGAGATGTGCAAACTGAAGAAAATTGAATTAAAAAACAAAATAAAACAAAACTAGCTTTTGGCCACATGAACAGAATCCATTATCAAGAGGAAGAAAAAAATCTGATGGGAAGAAAAGGTTTAAACAAGAAATGAAACACTCTGACTGAGGAACATTATAAAACAAAGATGTATACAGGAAGTCCATAAAGTCTCTGTGTAACTTTGAACTTTATAACTTTTGATGTATACATGATAGAAGCAAAATAAGCATAATTCATAGTTTTCTATGCTTTGACATAACCACATCTGATTTTCTAATTCTCTAAAAATATTCTCCAGTTACTTGTATGTGATTTCATGAATTACATTCATGATTCTTGTTTTAAATTTCAAAGAATAGGGTTTTGATGAATAAATGGTAGTTTTTACATGGCCTCCCCAATGAGGACAGATCAGGGGAACGAGGTGGCCAAGCAAGTGGTCCATGTCTACTGATCCACTTATCTGGGAAAACATCCATTAAATTATTGTACACCATAAGCAAAGTGGCAAGGAGAATTGTCTTGCTGAAGGTGGTGCTGTCTAAAAGATTCAATCAACATAGTTCAAGAATGAAGTTCTGTAGCATAGCCAGATAACATTCACCATTTACTGTTGCTCTTTAAAAAAGGAAAGGACCAATAATGCATGATTTTATGAGAGCACATAAGACATTAATTTTTGGGGAGTTTCTTTCATGAAGCCAAATTTTCATAGGTTTCTCTGATCCCCAATATGATATTTGTGATGGTTGACTTTGCCAGAAATGTAGAATGGTGTTTTGTCAGAAAATATCACTTCACCGGGAAACCCAGTGGAATTGAGGACTTTTGATTTGAAGACATGACAGAAATCTAACCTCAGATCATAGTCTTCATGTAACATTTGAACTACCTGGGTCCTGTAAGCTTGTTCCTGCAACATGGCTTTGAGAATTTTGCGCATGTTGTATGTGTAAATTTCAATTCAAGACACATTACAAATAATTATGTTCAAATGATTTCTGGACAGTTGCTACAGCTTCCTCACTGATTAATCACCTTCTAGATCATGGTTTGTCATTCTCTGAACCTGGTTCTTTAAACTTCTTCATCCAATAGTTAATTGAGTTCCTGTTTGGTGCATCTTTTTTGTAATATGTAGCGAATTTTCTTACTGCTGTTATGGACTTAGTTCAGCTAGCCACAGCACACAGTTAACCATTTTTTTTCTTTCTAAGGTTGCCATCTTTTATTACTTAGGGATCTGAAATAAAAAAAATTTATTAAAACAACATGAATTATGTTTTCGTGTATATCACAAGCTATAAAAGTTAAACTTTGTGCAAGGATTTTAAGGGCACTCTGTATATCAAATTTTGTATGCTTGTTATTCATAAAACAAACTAGGTTGCAAGGTTCATTTTGAAGAATTAATAATATTTTGAATAATTTGAAAAATACTATTCAAGTTTAATAAAATTCTATGAGAAAACATAAGATTCTTTTTGTTGTAGATTTGTGATCAATCTGCTAAATTGTCTACACCCCCATGAGAAAGAGTTTTTAATTTTTGGCATAATTCTTTTTTAAATTTACATTAAGATGCATTTTTCCTGCAGTTAATTAATAATTCACCTTTTTTTTTTTTTTCGATTTTGAAATACCATAGTTGACTTATAGTAGCCATGATGGGCAATGGATTACTGAGTGCATAGCACACCGGCCTGCTCTGACCGAGGACCTGGCTTGGTTTAGCAACCTCCATTGGCATGATTTCTTCCCAGCGCATTGTTAGTAAGGTCTCTACTGAATCACTGAAACCGCATCCTGTGCCTTTAAATGTGCCACTGTCTTATACTTGCATCCACGAGTGAAGTTGTGCATGCAGAGGGCTGACACAGTGTAGGTAGATAACTCAGCTCCCACTTAAGCCCATTGAGCAGGTGCTGCTCTCACATTGTGAGAGACATCAACCATTGTTGCACACAACATAGCAGCCATGAAACCATAATATCAAACATTTACAGTTTAATTAAAATTTGAGAATTGGATTTGTTTCAGTGTTTCCAGCTGGATAAGAAGAAAAAAATTAATTTAATTTCATTGTAAAATCAATTTGGGGCTTTTGGAAAAAAGGTGTCTTCCAAGAAGCTAATGTCACTTTAAAACTTTAACCCTTTGCTTGAATTGTAGCTATTTTCTTCCTTTGTTGGAAATCTGGTGATATTTAGATTTTTACCTTTTCTTTTGTCCTTTTATTATTGCCTGCATAAACTAATTTTCATTGCCTATCTGGCAAATGACCGGGATGTAACTTGCTGTACCCTTCACACAATAGAAAGCCCATTCTCTGAACTGTTTTAGTTTTTTTAAGCTACATAGTTTTTGGTGCCAGTTGTCACAATTTTGTTACAAGTACCCTTGTTAGTAGTTTCAGATCATTTAGTCTCTCCATGTTTACCGGGGATGATTTTTTCTTTCTCTCATCATTGTTTGTTGATGCTTGAGTCCTAAACCATGCAGCAAAGTTGCTTGTATTGAATTCTGTATTCGGATATTATCCATATTTGTTTGCACGGGATTTCTGTTACGTTAATGCCATATTAGTTAGCATCTTTTCTTTTTTGACTTATTATCTCATTCATTTTATCCTAACCTCATGGTCTTACATACTTTATCAATTCTTTGGCGGTCTTAAAAACATTTATCCACATAATTTACTAGCTATTTGACTAGCTTAGTTTAGTATATATTTAGATAGAAAGTCTATCACTTATATATGCACTTAGCCAGCCTTTGCCCACATGGTAAAATGACTGTTAAGGAATCTGACGTCACAGGTGGGTGGCCAATACTCCTTGCCATCTGTACAAACTCCATGGGTAATTTAAAACCACTACATAACTGCAGTATCTGGTCCTATTATCTCTAACATTTATTGAGGTTTTGGTACATGAAGCATTTATACTTTTACATCAGAAAGCAGCAGTTTCAAAGGGAAGTTTCTGTTTATTCTTGTGTTAATATCTGAAGAAAATGATTTTATAACACAAACAGTGTAATGTGCCACTGGTGGACAGTTATGGACTCAACAACAATAAAATGAAAAATACCTATACACACTAATGGTATATATATATATATATATATATATATTGGTGAGTCCACTGTTATGGCTCCCACTTTATTTACTTGTAAGATATTTTTGATACTGCAAATTCACATTCCCCTAATTTTTCATGAAATTGCTATCAAAAAGATCAAAGGCAAGTAAAGTACATTCATGGAGTGTAAAGCATGGATTATCTTCAGCTGAATTAAAACTTAAAAATGTGGGGTTCTGCCTTTAGAAATAGAGTAACTGTTGAAGTAATTTTTATATAGAACATTTACCAGCATTCAAGTGCAAAAGAAAAACCCAGGTTGATAATTTTACATTTATTGATCATTTTATAGTAAAATTATTTGTCACATTTTTTAAGCAATTCAAAAAGTTATAACAAATAAATAAATACAATATGATGAAATCTGTTACTATTTGTGTGCATAACTCTACTTAAAAAATCACTAATTTCCCACTCAGATCAAAGGTATTTTTGCATTTTCATTTTTAAGGATAGTGACTATAAAGGATATTTTACTGCAAAATATGTCTGCTGCCTTTGTGTGTACATAAAAATCAGAGAAATAATAGAAAAGGTAAAACCGAAGCCAATTTCTTTTTCCCTAGTTTTTGGTCTCATTTTCAATTTTGTTTTTAATTTTTAGAATCATATGAGCTGTTTCTTTTATCTTAATTGAAAGATTAAGTTTCTTAAATCTGATTAATGACCACTTGTATGCTTCAAGGATGTGTTGATAGATTTTGGTTTCTGAAGTTGTTTTGCTGGATGAACTTAGAAATAAAAGAATTTCACCTGTCATCAAGAGTATATGTCTTGAAACTAACAAGCTGGTGGCAGTGATTATTACCTGAATCAGGATTTAAAAAAGTATCACATAAATTAATGACAGATCTAATAGTGTCAGTTACTTTAGAGAAAGATGATCCCAGCCACTGAAAAATGATAATGGTTTAGATGTAAATTATTAGATACATACCTATTTAAGTTTGCTAAGTAGAAGGCAACGAACGAGATAGAATATTTACAGATGCTATATTGTTAATCAAGTTAATTTGAGGCACATCTGTAAAAATATTATTATTATTATTTAAAAAATAATCAGAATATGGCTCAAAGCCTGTTACATAAAGAATTTTAGGATATCTGTAATTCTAATCATTAGACTGGTGCTATATTTTAAAGCTGTGTTATCCATAATAATTCTCTGGCAGTTAAAATTTCTGGAGTTTTTACAGGTTTGATAGTGGTGGAAAATGGCTACTTTAGGATCCACTTTATAAGCAATATATTGATCACTGATTGATTTACTTAAATGGTGGATTCCAATTTCAAACACTTTCCAAGGTTTAACGAGAAGTTTAGTTCGGATTGGGTGGATACTCAGTGTTCTCACATTGTGGTTCAGTATGGTGAAGTTTTGCAGCTCAAATCCTGCTGCAATTGAATTCCTGAAATAATATGCACTTTGAAATGAGTAGGCTGCAATTTTGTCTTCCAAGATACCTATGTTATTTCTGAGTTGGTCTAAGAGCTGATGCCAAGTAAAGACCGATTCTGATCTTGGGATGAGAAATTCATCTAAGTCATTAAACAGCACCCATGGAAATACATTCATGTTCCTGAGCAAGCAGTCCCATACTGACACTGACTGTCCATGGTACCAGAGTTCTGAATTGCTACTGAATGGCAGATTCCATGGCAAGACAGTGACGATGCCTCTCTTGCTGTAAAAACTCAACACTTTTTCCAGTTGCCGGCTATTCTTTGTGCTATAGAAAGTGAAGTGTTCTGCTCCCAAAATTCTTGAGAGTTCAATAAACTCAACCAATTTATGATGACTAATGTCCCCAAAAAGTGGCGGTATGCACATAGCAAAACTGTTTTTCAAATAGCCAGGATCTTCTTTCACAATGCGAACAATTTTGATTTCACTGTCAAACTCTGAAGATCCATAAGTGATAAATTCATTGTGAGAGAGAATGATTTTGTTGGGCTTGTCATTAGTTTTACCATCTTCATATTGGGAAGACAAAGGACAAGAGAGAATGTAAGCAGAGTTTTTTGAAAGATGGCTCTCACAAGTTTCATACACCAGGATCTTCTTTCCTTTCCTGTGGTAAATTTTCTTTGTTCATCACTGAAAACATGGCAGAATATATTTGTGTTAAATCCAAAAGACCTAGGTGCTGTCACCACCAAGCGAATAGATGCATTCTTTTTTCGTTGATCAAGAAAAACTGAATAAACATAGATGTTGTGGAGTACTAATTTGAAATCAGATGTCTCCTTCGATATAATTGAAAGATTTTTGCTCATGATGTTTCCGCCATGCCTGTCCAGAACACCTGTTGTCATCACGGTGCCATTCTCAAAGTTAGCTTGTTCTTTGTTTTCAAAGTAAACATGGCTGCCATCTTTCTTGTAAAAAGTGGAGTCTGATTTTTCTATGATCTTATTAAGATGTGTATAAATAACAAGCAGGAAAAGAAAATACAGAGCTGCAATACCAACGTAAACTACCTGGTACTTCATGGCCTGCTTAAGAAAAGCATATCTCCGTTTAGTATATCTTAGTCCAACGCCCCTTCTCTCTCTGTTTTGGGGAAACTGGCATGTGATAAAGCATAATCTTACAGATGATCTATCGCTTATTTTTCCCACTGACAAATGTGTCAGACTTTAATGTCATGTCATTTTCAAACTGAAAACATACATCTAAGAAAATCTCACATAGGCTGTGTTATCATGCGGGTTCACCAACCAGGCCACCTGATTAACTACAAGAATAATGACAGGTATAAAATTTTAACTGACTGACAGATCAAGCACTCAGCAAGCATGAAAACAGTTACTCTTTTTTTAATTTTTAAACTATTTTTCATTGACCATTTAAAGATGCGTAATTTGGTCAAATGAACTCACAAATGAATAGTGTGCAGTTTCCTACTTAAAATTTAAAAAATGGAAACTCCGACAAGGAAAGTAATCGCGTATTTACTAAATAAACATGATCACCTCCCTTACCAAAAATTTGAAATGAAAAACAGTGATTAAAAATAAAAACCCCAATAATGCTTAAGTAAAATTAAAAATATCTAAAGGATCAAGTTCTATTACTCTTTCACTTATAAAGCTAACCATTGTATCGTTATAACTTAATGAATAGCATATTATTAAAATTATTATCACTACATTTTACTTTCAGTAATTAATGATTGAATCCCAGGCAGGTCTGGCTGAGTTTGGCGTGCTTCTGGGACATGGTTTCTTCTTGCTCTTCAACACACCCAGCTGTGCGCTTTCACACCTGAAAACGAAGGTTTCCTTGTAGGGTTTTCCCTGCCAAGGCAGATACTTCCAATCAAGATTAGGTGGTTCCCATTATTGGCAGGAGGTTTGACCTTCGCCGCCTTTCTAGCATCACAGGGTAGTGGTTTCAAAATGTCATCCAATTTTATTTTTTTTTCCTAAAATCCATTTCCCTATGGTTACATTATTATTATTATTATTATTATTATTATTATTATTATTATTATTATTATTATTGAATGAATAGAAGCTATACTTTCTTCTTTAGGGAAAAAAAAATTAATTGCGTTCAAAGAGCGACAGGTGCCAAGCACAGGTAAATGAAAGAAAGGCAAAGGCATGATTCAGAACGTAGGGGTATCACCATTTCTAGAGCTGTTCGTACTACCTGTTAAGGAGTGAGTACTGGATACAGTTCTGGGAGCCTGTGAAACGTCTAGCTGTACCACCGACCTCGAGGGTGGGATCTTTTACCGAGGGAGAACTCGATCAGCATTCAGGGTGGTCAGTCAGTGAGCGGGGTGGGGTGGGGGTGGGGTGGGGGTGGGGTTAGTGGTCATGGCCGCCTTCTCCCAGAGGACTGGGCAGAGAACTTGAAAATAAATGGGGGCTCTAAGGGCAGTCGCCTCAATAGCCGCCCCATGAACACTGTTTATTTGAAATGCATAAATTCCAACATGGTTCCCTTACTGCTCGATTTACGAATTTTAGATGGAGGGGTGGGGTGGGGTGGGGGTGGGGGTGGGAGGTTGTTGTTGTGTTTTGTTTTTGTTTTTTTTTTTTTTGTTAGGTACATCAGAACGAGGCTTGATTAAAAAGGATTATTTCCGATAATCGCAAAATCTCCCCCCCCCCGGGAAACGTTGAAAGGATCTCGTTCGCCCGCCCCCCCTACTACTTTTTTTGGCCGAATCATTTTGCGGGATGTGCCGGCTGGAACCGGTATCGATTTCGATTCGATCTCGTCCGGGTTGGGGGGACCCCCCAGGGGACAGAAGTTATTACACATTAAAAAAAAAAAATAATAATAATAATAATAAATAAATATAAATATAAATATAAATATAAATGTGTGTGTGTGTGTGAGAGTAGAGTCCGACATAGCGGGTTTGCAACATGTCGTTGGTGGGCATCATGGCGGACGTGTGCGGTCACGGAGCGGGTGGTTTGTAGCAATGTTTATGCCGTTTTTAGACTGTCGCTTCTTTACACCCCTAACCGAGTACTACTACCACCGAACTCTCCCTAAATTAGTGTATTGGTCATTTCGGACAATATTTATTTTTTATATATTTATTTATATATATATAATGATATCGAGTTCACCCGCCGAGAGGCGTATTAGAGGGTGGCGTGTCTCGGTTCACACGTTCCCGACCCCCCCCCCCTCGTTCGTTCTCCCTCCTCCTCCCCCCCAACTCTGTTCGATTTTGAAGAACACGAGCTCCTCCTCCTCTCGACACCCGGAATGGACTACCTACGGAGGGGGCCCCTACCCTTCATTAGCTGTGTGTAGCCTGGCCCTTTAAACAGACGGCAGCGGGTTAAACGAACTCGCCGTTTAGCAGTCTCTCTCTCCTCTCTCTCTCTCAGTTTCATGTCCGGCTCTCCTGCCTTTCTAATTATCAGTAAATATTGTCGGTGAATGTTACTGGAATTCGCTCTTCGGTTCTGCTGAAATATCGTGGCGATTACCGTTATCCCGACCGTAGTAGACAGCACTTTCCGGTGTCGACATGGGTAAAACGTAGTTAAAAAATAAAGGTGGATGTGTCTGTCTGTTAACTGTAATTTATCGGGAACGTGTCAGACTCGCAGTGTTTCAGAGATGTAACGTGAAACTGGGTATTATATTAATTATTATATTAAATATTAATTTATATAGACAATGACGAAACACACACACACACAAAAAAAATCGCTACTCCAGTTTCGACTAAGTTAACCCTTGGCATATCGCTTCCCTTCGAGTCTATTAATCATCATATGGTCTGTGACACGCACTAACCCTTTTCTCATTGATTTAACCCTTTGCAACGACAAATTCGTGTATCACTCCCTCCCCCCCACCACCAAAACGCGTTTTACATTACGTATGTGTTGGCTAAATCTACAGTCGGTTCAGCAAAAAGACTAACTAGTGCTTCTAGATGGTGGTATAAAGACCAATATGGTGTAGAGAAGGTTAAACAAGTCTGTGGGTGCTTTCCTCGCACGTCAGAACATGGGGAAATAATTATCAAAACAAGGTTCTTTCTTCCCCTACTCATTAAGTTTATGCAACTTCCTTACTCAGCTAGTTTGTGGCAATACTGTCTGGTTAACTCTTTTAATACATATATATTTCTTTATAGCTGCTGATAGAATGTGGTTGGAAATGCCCCTAACTTGAGTACTCTGACCAGTAATTCTGTAAATTATAAATATCACTTAAAATAGACATTAACAATCATTTTGTTTGCCTTGGATTTCAATAGTATTTTTCATATTTTATTTTGTACTTTAAAGATTTTTTAAAACGTTTTAATTAATTCAGACATGCAGCCATGAGTAACTGCAATTTTTAGAATTGATGAAGAATATTATTGAAAGGAACTAACAAAGAAAGGTACTTTGATATTTTAGAAATTTAAATTTAAGCATTTTTTCTTTCTTGGTTGGTTTGAGAGTTAAAGAATAAGTCTTTATGTGAAGCGGGTCTTTATGATAACTCATGGTAGCATGTTTGCTGTAAAGATATTTTAAGAAATAGTCTTTGCTGGTCACTGATGAGTTATGCTTGGAAAATGTGTTTGATGTGATAGAAGAGAGATGAACCAGAAGGGCTCTTTACAGCTACTTTAACTTCACTTCCCTCTACCTCTGAAAACTGAATTCAAACAAATATGCTTATTAAAAAAATTAATCAAATTAACAATGTCTTAACTAGCTTATTTTTAAAATATATTTATGAGCTATTTTCTAATGTGGTTTGTTGTAATACAGTAAAACCTCGATTTAACACCCCATTCATTGGATGCCATCTGGTTCTCCTGACAAGTCCACACTGAGCTGTGTGAAAAAATTTTTGTTTGGGCACCTTTTGTGCATGCATTGACACACAGCACGTGGGCACCCACAAGTATCCATCTCCCACTCTGTTGTTGATTACTTTCATGATAGAGGTTGTCTTTACCTTGTGAGTTTTGCTTTCAATTCAGTGTTTATGCTCTATTAACGTCTAAAGTGAACAGAAGTTATCAGTCATGGCCTCTAAAGGTAGCGGTGTAAAAAAAGAAAAATAGTGAATTTGGGTGTTTCACTAAAACTTGAGTTGGTAGCAAAGCTGGAGTCTGATGTGAAGAAACAAATGGTGTTGGATGTTTGTAAGAGCAAGAAAAAAGCTCAAACAATTTTCATTCAAGTTTGATGTTGATGCTTCATCCAGTGGCTCATCAATTGGTAGCAGGAAGTATATGAAACTGGTGCAAGATAAAAACTTCGAGGAAGCCATATATAAGTGAAGCAACGGTCTACTGGCATAAATGTTTGTGGTGTTGAACTCCGCTCCACTGTGAATATGTTAGCAAAGTACATAACACAAAGTTTCAGGCCAGTGATGGTTGACTTTGACATTTCCATAAATACCATGGTATACTGAATAAGAAGAATATGATGAATCTTTAAGTGCACTGACAGAGGAGATTGAGCCATTTAAAAATAAAAGTTAAATGATCTCATTAAGAAAGAAGGGCTGGTTTTGTCGCCAGTTTACAATAGGGATGAGACTGGTCTTTTGGAATTTTCTCTGGAAAACACGCAGGCCTATAAACATGAAAGGCTACACCAGGCTGTAAGGAAAGGATCTCAGCTTTACTTTGTGCCCATTGCCAATGGTACCAGACAGAGGCAGTAAAGATCACCCCAGATAATGTCAAGGCTATTTTCATTCTAGATAACGTGCCTGTGCATCCTAATGTTAATGAGCTGCACAACAATGATGGCATAATCAGGTGTATGATCCTGCCACCTAATACCATCTCACTTATCCAGTCAATGGATCAGGGAATCATTGTTTCCTGCAAGAGGTGTATTGCAAAAAGTCCCTTGATGCTTGTGTTGGAGGAGGAAGATGAAGAGAAGGATACAAGAAGTGAATGAATGTTGCAGAACCTCATGCACTACAACTTGAAGTCTGCAATCTTCAACTTTGCTGCTGCATGGAAGGAGATGAAAATGCAGACTTTATTTAGCCAATGGATGGAAGAAGCTGTTGTATGATATTGATCCTGATTTTGACTTCGAGGGCTTTGAGGTTAGTGATTACTACCATACAATTCTGAAGGTTGGAAAAGATGATGCAGATGAGGACAATGTTCTGCAGTGGTTAGAAGACGAAGACTATCCTAGGTACCAGGTTTTGAGTGAAGAGGAGACTGCTGGTGTTTTTACTGGTGAATCCCAAGAAGAAGAAGAACTGATGGTCAGCAAACCAAAACACTCAGTTGTGAGACTATCTGGATTGCATCATCAATTACATTGGCACATCATCAGATTGCAAGTGCAGTCATATTTTCAACACTTTTGCGCTTTTAGGGAGATTATAATAAGGAAGCAGCACCTGCATAGGACTCATTTGAAGCTAGACTCCTTCAAACCTGCTGCTGCTGCTGCTGCTCCATCTCAACCCCCTACCAGTAAGACTCAGAATAAAAATTATTAGATATTTTAATGTTTTTATTGTTGCTATTCGATATATACTCTTTAATGGTGCTTAATACATAAGTTATCAGATATGGTCATTATATAAGATTGTATAAACAGCATTTGTAAACTTCTGGATTTAGTAGACTCTCAGGATTAACGGACAACCATTTTCCTCTATTAGTCCATTAAATCAAGGTTTTACTGTACTTTTTTAGTAGTAAAATAAAGTTGCATCAGATGAGAACAAAATATCAGTCTTGGATGATTTATCCGAGACTGCATTAATGAATTTTAGGCTTTCTTAGTTAAACTGTTTTAATAATAGATCTATGATAAAGCCATTAGTTTTGCATTACTAGGTGTGTGCTATGCATATTTGCTCTTTATTCTGTTTTTAGTTAAGTAATCATGCAATGCATGACTACTAATTCCAGCTTAACCAAAGTTACTGTCACATTTCTCATTTACCTGGAAAAGGATGTAAAAATGTATGACTACTAATTCCATCTTCACTAAAGTTACTGTCAGAACCCACATTTACCTGAAAAAGGATGTAAATTAAATTTGGAAATATCATCGCACATGTGCACACGCTTGGAAGTATTCACTAGATTGACCCTCTTGCTTTTCTTGGATGTTTCAGAAAGATTTACCTTGAGTGATAGCATTTGTTGTACCCAGTTTATCTTGAAAGTCAGCTAATCAAATTTTGAATTTATTAATTTAGAGCCAAGCATTATAAAATATATATATATATATTTTTTTTAAAATAAATTTATAGTTAAGTCACAGACCTTGTTTTTCAAAGTGTACATCTGGATTTTAGTTTTACAGATGTATCAGTACAGAGGCTGGTATATAGTAATAAGTCAGAAATAGTATTTCGCAAGGTTTTAAAATATAAACTAAGATTCTGCCTAGAACTTGTAAACCTGAACTTTATATTAAAATCATTTCTTGAAAATGTACTAGGCTTGCCTATTGATCACACAATTTAATCTCTCATAAATTTTGAGATACTTCTTTTTACACAGCTGTGTGTATAGAAACAAGAAAGCACGCTTAGTCCATAAACTTGTATGTTCTCTCTAGCCAGGAATTTGTAGGCTTTCTGGAAACTAGCAGCTGGAGGAGGAGGATCTAACATTTATATCTTTTCAGATTTTTATGCAAGGTATTGTATGTAATAGTGCATAATTATGTTGTTTCCAAAAATTTGAAAATTACAAAAAAAAAAAACTGACTGATTATTTCACTAAATAACAAAATATATTTTTAATGAAATTGGAGATTAACTAGTTTGACATTCTGGCTGCATCACTTTTACCTACAAAATAATGTCGTCTTATTTTTTCATATAAACAAATGTCTTTAGCCTCTTTTGCTGATTACTTATTTTTTTAACAAACCCTTTTTAAATAGAGAAATTAGTAGGTTTTTGGGTATATTTAAAGCAGTAGTTTTAGATGCAGTAATTGGGAATTATTTGAAAACAAATCTAGATTGGACCAATTAGAAAAGGTTTCATTTGTGTGGCTTCGCTAAAACATTTTTTTTTTTTTTTTGTTAACTTAAAATATCGGATATAACGTTATGCTGCATTTAATCTTTTGTGATTGTTTTCTGTTGCAACAGATAAGTGTTTGTGAATACTTTCTTTTCAAGCTTTTCGATTCAGATGTGTCTGTTTTGAGAATGCCCTAATCATGCGAGTAATCATGTGAGTACTTTTTAACAACTTTTTGATTGGTCTTTAGCTAAAATAAAGAGAGAGCGAGACAGACAGACAGACATTTCACTTCATGTTTCAATTGTTAGTTCTCTAATGGATGCACAATGTTCGAGTAGATGTTGGTTTGTTTGTAAGTTAAATTTTGCTGGAGCAGGTTTCATTGATATGCCAATATTCAACAAAGACTGGGGATTTAAAGTGAAAATACCTAGTATGCAGAAACTGACTTTGGGATGGGGTTTTGAGCTGTCCTAGCTGTAAAAAGGTTTACGATAATCTGTGGAAAATACCCCTAAACAGGAAACTAAAATAAACCAACAAAAAAAAAAATGTTATGATATTTTTATCTAGGTTTTAGCATGTGGTTTTTTGCCTTTAAATAGCGTAGTAATATCCCTAGGAGTTAGATGGCATACAAATTTAATTGTATGCCTGTCTGGCCCTCAGTTCTCCTAGACTTTGATGAAAGATGCTTAGTGATCAGATTGTACTATACTTCTCTTCTGTCATTCAAAACTCCTGCTTAGATGATGGAAATACGTTTTAAAGTAGATTGCTCACTATGCTATTTCATTTTAACCCATTATGCTGCTTGCTTTGTACTTAGTTTTAATCTGTAGGCCTGCCGCTGTTCATATTTTTGGTTAGTTTGCGTCATTTTCTTTTATATTTGTTTTTCTTATTTGTTCAACTGTCAGCATGGTTTTTTCTGTTTAAGTCTTGTTTTGGCCAAACCATGTGATAACATTGGAGGTCTAGGCTATAGTCTTAGTATTTTTCAGTTACTGGGTTATTTCTCGGTATACTTTCATTTTATTATCATGGCACTTTGAAGCACCGGTTTGGAGTCTCTCTCTCATCCAGAAGAGAAAATGACAGTTGCTGGTTGTCCTTGAATTCTCCATGCGTTTGAATAGACAGATTTTTATTATTTCTTCAAAAAAATTAGGATCTGTAGCAGTTTTCAAAAGTTGTATTTAACTTATGTAGAAATTAAAATTAAAACATTTGCATTTGTAATTTCTTAGGATGATAACTATAATAAGCTAATGAGGCTACTAAATATAAATCCATTCTTGGCTAATGTTATATGCTATTTCATTGCTAATTAAACATGTTGCAAATACCTGAATTTTGAAATTTTTGAATTTAAATGCTACTTAGAATGAGTATTTTATTCATATCTCAAAAGAAGTTAATTTCATTTGGAATTGTTGTAAATAGATATGCATGCTTTTACCTTAATTTAGTCAGTTTAAAAGAGAGAAATTTCAGCTTATGGTTGAATAAACACAGTTCATTGAATTTAATGATATCCAAGGTTCTGGTGTTTGTAATTCTGCACTAAATATGTCCAATTTACTGAAATGTTTTAGAAAAAAGGAAACATTTTAAAGAATTGTTGTACCTTGAATCCAATCTACTGTAGCTGTGCTACAAAGGTGCGTGACCATTTTCATTACAATACACTACAGGCAGAGGGTAGTCATTCATTTTTATTTTTTATTTGCATTACTTATTTAATTTTGTGTATGTTTAACCTTTAATTAATAATAAATTTGAGATAGAGGGAAGAGTTGAATAAAATGTGCTCTGCCCTTATGAGTCATTATCAAGAATTTTAAAATTTGTCTGAACTTATGTTTGTTTTTTTTTCTCTCACATTGTGGCACTCAGTCTTTCTTTGTGTTTGTCTGTCTGTTTTTAAATATTTAAAAACCATTTTAGGGTTATAGTCTAGAAAATATTACCGATATTTTGATTTGTCTACTCACCGCAGATCAAAATATTTTAATGGAAAAATTATTTCAAAAACCTTTCTTTATTGAAAAAGTGTTAATCTCTCAATACCTTACTAAAAGGATTATTCATTCATGTACAGATTTAAAAACAAACAAACAACGGTTCATACAATAAATTTGTTTCTCAAGGGAGAAAACACCAGTGTATTCATGATGTTCATTTACTGTTTGTTACCAAACCACGGTAGCTCATCTGTCTATCTGCTGCTTTTGTTGTTGTTGTTTCATTTTTTTTCCTTACTATGTTTTATTCTTCTTTACGTTTCACAGCGGCTGTTCGGTCTAATCCGTGTGACAAAAGTGTTTCAAATTTGCCAGTCTTTCAAATTAACCAGGAACAGAGAATTCTGCTGGGAAAGATGCGGAAGATGCACGAGTACCGGACAAGCGGAAAGTCATGGAGGAGGAGGAGGAGGCAGAGAAGACAGCAGCCGAAGATGAGCCACTGCTGAAGAAGAAATGTGTCATGAATATGGTGCCCAGCAAACCTGAGGTTGATAGGACCAGTGACAGCAGTGAAACTGATTCAAAACTGATAAAAGTTGCAGCGCCAATAAAAATGTCACTAGCAGCACAGGTTGGTACATACAATTTTTAAAGGAAAGACTATCTAATAGTAAAAATATTTTTAAAAAAAACTGCTTTGGTATTTTATCCTTTGTGCATTTTTTGTTATCAACTTGAGCGTAACAGAGACAAGAATTTTAAGACAACTACTGACAAAATTTTAACCTGAATTTTTTTTTTGTGCATTTTAATCTGATTAAAAGATGCTCTTTCTCTCTTTTTTTAAAGTTATTTTGTTTGTCAGTTTACTGTATACTTTAGTTTTAAAAAAAAAAAGAAGAAGCAAGAAAGGGAATTTATTATTAATAATTTGAAGAAGCAAATGCTATGGTGCATAAAGTTTAACACACACATACACATGCGCGAAGAGATTTCAAAAATATTATTTAATAACTAAATGTGTAATGTAAACTGATGAGATTTTTCTTAAATCTGAATTACCGTGTCCATGATGCCAAACAATGATAGTTAATAAGAAATAACTACTATGAAGTTTGTCTACTAATTAGCATTTTCTGACAGGGAGTGTTTTTTTTCCTTTACATATTATTGTCTGGCTGGCATATGGAACAAACATGATGTTTTCCAGTTTAAAAACTAAGTTTTGTTAAGAGAGAAATAGCCACACTCTTAAATTTTTGTTACTTATTGTTAGTTTAATCAGATGACTTCAACATCTTGATTATTTATATTATAGGGCACAAGATCTGACTACCTAATTGTATAAGCATGTTACTGTTAGTGTCAGAATGCATTTGTTTTATATTCTAATGGAAGCCTACACAACAAAATATTAACCTTGAAAGTAAAGTTTACCAGCTGAGACTAGAGGTGAAGCTTTGGAAGAATATATTCCAAAATACAATCAAATAAAATTAATAAAGTACTGGTATGTTGGGTGAACTATTGATTGTAAGTGCTTTACCAGAATTCATAGTGTAAATAAAACAGATTCTTGATAAAATAAAAATAATTCCAAATGTATGTTGTTTTGGTGATTTTGCTATTAAAAGTGGGACTTTTAATTTTCAAACATCCAAAAAGGAAAAAAAAAATTAACATATTTGTTTAAAAACATTGACCAGAAATAATTAAAACATTGACTGCCCATAAAAGCCAATGGATAGATAACCTGCTGCAAAATGTAGCTCCATTATCCTACCAGATTTTCACCAGCTGGAAGTTATTTTGGTTCAAGATTATGTCAACGCGCACATCCTTCTAATTGTTTTCACAACAAGTGCTCTTTCAATACAAGTTATATAAATTGTAAAGGCTAAGGAACCTCCTGCCTGTTCTTTAGTCCAAGGGATCTTTGGAAACAAACATTAAATTCTTGTCTACACCAGGATAGTTTCTGGAAAAACATTCTTTGGTGCCTTCCATAAATCCTGGCCTAATAGCATCGTGCAACAGGAATTGCAACTATTCCTCATTTAATGTCAACTCCATTGCAGATATATTAGATATTTGAATTGATAAACTATTTCTTCTTGGATACTTAGAAGATTTAAAAACAAATGTATGCTGAGTTACCAGAATTAATGGGTTAGATAGAAGGTTGTTTCAAGGTGAGTAACCAAAATGCTTTAATATAAATTTATATATGAATTTACTGTCTTTGATAATGGGCAATTATTCATGTGAGAATTCAATGCATTTTTTTTTTTTTAATTTTACAAGTTGATGTGATTGAGAAAACACTTTTGTTTGCTAGGAAATATCAGGATTTGAAATTTAGAGCATCTAAAATTATTGGCATTTCTTAACTTGGTATGGCAAGCTATAAAACCTTTGTAGCATTACTGTACCTCAGCAATTACCTGGAGATCAATAGAAAGTAGAAATACCAGATAATATACCACTGAAAAGATTGGCCTCTAAGTACTGGTGTCCTGTAAGTGTGCAGATTTGTAGCTTTCACATCAAAAATGTTGGATTATTTTTTTAATATTTCATTCAATTATTTTGTGAAATCTAAAGCATAATTTTAAATATGGGCTTTGTAGAAGTTCTGATTTGCTTTATTGAAATGTTTTTCTCTTATCCAATTTCTAAATAATTATGGATGAATTAACACTTCTTTTTTTTTAAAATTAGAAATCCAAGGAATCAGGAACCATTATTAAGAAAAGTGCTGCAGTAGCCCATGCTTTTAATCCTGATGAAGATGTAAGTACACCTCAGTTGTCAGCTATATTTACTAATAAACTATTTTGAAAGTTTTTTTTCTGCATAAGCCCATTGCAGATGTTATGCAAATTTGGCTTTCTGTTTGGTTTACTAAACTAATTAATGTTATTGGTCTAAGCAAATGTTAGTGTAGAACATTGAGCTCTGGTGTAGATGGATTATCTCTTCACTTTAATTTCAGAGTGATGAAGAAGAAATGCCACCAGAAGCAAAAATGAGGATGAGAAATATTGGCCGGTATGTTGAAGAACAAGGCTTCCAATAGATAAATAGTTTTGAATAGAGAAGTTATTTCTGTTTATGCAAAGTAGGAAAATTTTGTATTTTTAATATTTTTTTACTATCAAAATGAGAGAAATGTAAACCGTTCAAGTGAGGTATGCATTTCCACTTGAGTAAAAATAGTATCTGCAAAATAACTATTCCCAGAATAGTTTTTTGCTCCAATAGAATTGCATCTGTTTTCTTGAAGCTTGCCTTTTCTTTTCTTTTTTCTTTTTTTTTTTTTTTTAATTCCAGGAGAGGGTTCTGAATTATTGAGGGCTAATCACATTTAGTTTCTTTAACAGTAAAATCTTACTTCAGATTAATACAGTCATCTGCGAATTAATTTTTCTCTCCTGTATTTAATGAAAGTTGCTCTTATTTATTTCTTTCTCTGCCAAGTTTTTTTTTTTTTTATGTCATTTTATTAACAGATTCATTCCTCCACTGACAGATAATTCAGAATTCCTCCAATGGCATTTTCCAATGCTTAGATTAACAATATCCAACTTTGGCAGGGAAAGAGTTAATATCAAGAATAAACTCAGAAGTTTCTTTTAAAATGTTGTGCATTTTACTGTACAGTTGTTAGAATAGATTTCATGCTTTAAAAAAGTTTGTTTATATATTATTTTTTTTTGGGGGGGAAATAGCATTTTTCCTTTCTTTTCTATTTTTGTCAGCAGTTTTCATAATAGATAATTAGATATTTGGATGGTGTGCAAGTCTAGTGGTATAGTACTGGGCTGCTGGGGTCAGGGCCCTGAGTTTGAATTCCAGTTGGGTAGTATGATTTCTTATTGCTCTTCACCAGCTGACCATGTGATTTTCCCCCCACCTCTGAGAATGAAGAACTCTAGTAGGGATTTCTTTGCCAAAGCCAGAAGTACCAGAGGAATTTGACAATGCTTCCTAGAATAAAACCACAACACTATGCTCCCTCTCTGGAGTTTTCTCCCTTGTAGACAGAGGAGTATGAAAAATAAAAACATTGTAAATTATGTGCCCCAATAATATCACTTACTTGCCCAGATTTGTGTTTTTGCTAATTTACCATAAGTTTAAATAACCATTAATGACTTCATTAAAAGAAAACAACTTGTTTGTAGCTTTCTTTAAAAATGAATTGCATATGCCTTGAACTTTGTGATGTCCAAGCTTTGTAGTTGATCATTTTCCCTGCTTACGGAGTATAAGCTGTATGTCATGCAGACAGATTTGTTAAGCCCAGTTTGAAATAAAGAAAGCATTTTATTTTCAATAAGTTTTATATAATTTTACTGTCAATGTTTTCTGCATGTAATCTGGTTTGTTCGGTATTTCCAGGGACACTCCAACAGCTGCTGGACCAAATTCTTACGGCAAAAACAGGCTAGGTTTTTGTGACAGACACAGAATTTTTGAACGAGAAATGAAAAAGAAAATGGAAGAAGTTGCTGATAAAGATGGATGAAGATCTAAATTCTTTCTTAGTCAATGACCACAGGAAACCTTGGACTTCTGCAAACTCACTAATTCATTTTCAAATACACGTCTTTGCAATTTAAAGTTAAAAACTTATCAGGAAACTAATGTTCTGCAAAAATGAGGTCTTACCAGATACTTGAAAATAAACAGCTGGCATGAATAGCCTGCTGTTGAGACTGTCAGTGTATTGGAGAATACAGGACTACATCCATGTAGCTGCTTGCTAGGAGTTTGTGATGTTTATTTGTCTGTTATTTATCCTTATAACTAAAGAGATCTGCTGGTTTGTATAAATGATATCATCTTTCTTTTCATTTTACTGCCAAAAATTGTATACTAATGAAATTTTTTAATTCTCTTTTTTAAATTTCATTCTTATACATATTCATTGAATGCATTAAAAGCAACAAAAATTTTACATTGGTTTTTATATTTGAATTTTTATGAAAATATGAGTTGTACTTTATGATGTAAACAAAAATATTAAAATGTGATTTTTTTTTATTTATACTCTAAGCATTTAGCAGTTGGTTAAATGGTCTGCATTACCTTTTGAGAGCCAGGTGTCTAACCAATGTCACAAACAAATATTTCACTTTGGGGTTTACTGTAGTCTTTGTGTTTTATCCTGTTTAAATGTGCTTTGTGCAAGTGCATTTAGATAAGTTAACAGATCCACATCTATTTAGTGTGATATGAGTTAAATACATACGGAATACACTCTGGTACTCACCTGCAGTTTATTTTTCCAGACTATCATCCTTAATTATGTGAAAGACAGCTTGTTGATGACATTTATCAAAGAATGACATTAGTTGTATGAACTGCTACAGCAGCTGTAAATGGATGGAACAGCTATGACTATCAGAACGTAAGTGTGATGATGCTTGACCTCCAGCCAATATTACTTAAGTTAAGGGGTTAATTCTTGATGAGATGTAGTAATTAATCACACCAGTTATTTCCAAGAGGTGTGTTGCCTTTTTTGGTGCTAGAATGTTTAAGGAAGACTACAAAGAAATGATTTTCTGTCTGAAATCTTCGCTGCTAATGAAACTCAAATTTATTATCATAAGCTAGAGTAATCCTAGAGAAATTAATGGAATCATCCAGGTTCTGTAGCTGAAAAATTAATGGTCTAAGACGTGTGTGTATGGGAGAGCATTTAAGGGAAATGCCTTCTCAAAAAAATTGAAAAACTTTCACCATCACATTGTATTGCAATCTTTTGGAAAATAAATGAAGCCTGACATTTGTAAGTGGCATAGACTATTAACAAAGGATGTGCTGTTTTAGCAAAACAATGTCCACACACCGCATTAGGAAAATTAGACTCTCTGGGCCTCGAGGGAAGTTCTAAGAAAGGTGTTTTGAAAGTGATGAGGTTGTGCATCTAATGGTATGGCTAGAGCAAGACTTCTGTGCTGCTGGTTTTGCTTGTGAGACAAGTGTATTACAGTAGGGGGGGTGTTTATCGTGTAAATGCTTGTAAAGCATTCATCTTTTCTTTGGGAAGTTTACTTTTTAGAAAGTCCAAAAAAGAAAAGTAATGTCACTTTTTAAATCATAAAATTATTCAAAGATGAAAAATTTCAGCACATTCAGAATGTTGCCATTTCTGTCATTTAACAAGGCATGAACCAGTACTAAAAAGAGCTCAGGCTGGGATGTTAACCATTTATCTATTGAATGTTTTTCATGGAATGGAAGTCACTGCACAAAATCTGGGTTGTATGGTTGATGGGACAAAATTGTGACATTATATGATGTGGCTTTGTATGCATTAAAAGATCTTGCATTGCTTCGGTTTAATAAGAAAAGCTTGTTGGTCTGTTGTCTGGTTCATTAAGACATTCTGCAGGATTAAGTATGTGCAAAAGGGTGACACCATTCTAACATCAGCTCCAGATTGAAATAAAATGATCATTATTTCACGTGATGCTCGAGCATGTCGTTGGTAGTGACAAGAAGTTTTGCTATTGGTTTGGTGTTAGAGAATGTAAACAGGCATTCTTAGGAAATCCACATTTGTGCCTGTTGGCAAGAGCTACTGAACAGCCTTTTCCATATCCATGGGTGCACCTCATTGCATTGCTTTTAAACATTGGCAGAACTCCACTTTTCTTGCACAAAAATATATTATCAAAGAACAGTCACTTGGTAGTAATAAATACTCAGGAAAGGTATGACAGTATAAACAAATTATTCCAAAGTTTTCAGCCCTGAATTTTAAAAAAATTTTTTAAGCATTGCTGTCAGAGAATGTCTCCTTAATCGTCAGCAGAGAAAAACTTGTTGAAAGGGATCAGAGGTTTGTATGGAATTTCTAACAGGTGGTCCACTAGCTTCTGGTTGAGTTTCCCTTAGCAGAACAATACAAAGAAAATTTTAGTCTGATTGCATTGATGCAGGCAGCTCCGCAAGACGAGACTGAACACAGATTTACCATAGCTAGATAAGCCAGTGAGCGGTAAAGATATTTTGTATATTACATTGTTGGAAAGTAGGGTAACTGTTGTTTGTTGCAAAACTGCCTCATAAAAGGAATTAATAGACCTTAATCTGGTAGCAATTGGCCAAGTGTGAAGGAGACCATGTAAACCTATAGCACGGGTTTTCTCTCAGCTAGAGTTCTAGTAGTGACTTTATTTCCTGCTGAAGACAGATGCAAGAACCCATGAGGCACATCCCAGTAATCTTAAGATTCCAGTCTATTAAAGTTGTCTTGAAGCATATTAGTCACAGTTCACATGGTGAAACTAAAGGAAGTTGTTGCATTTAGAGTGACACGAGATACTTTGCAAAGAATTTGTCTGAAAAAAAAGTCAATCACATTTTTTTTCATATTTATCATTACTGCTATGGCCTTTAAACAGATATCATTATTAATTTTGAGTTTAACAAAAATGTGCATGCATATTTGTTTAAATTTTAGTGGGTTTGTATTCTTTAAAACTGATGTGGTGGTTTGTTTTTGTGCCAGTATTCATTGGTAGCAATTGTAGTTTTACAGAAACTATAGACAATAAAATCTACCAAGTGAACAATTACATCTGCAATAACTTTTCTTTCAAAAATAATCTTCATAAATTTCCTCCTTTCTGAGAACACATTCCAAGCACAGTCAGAGAATAGCCGAGATTCTCTCTATTGATAATAAAGAAAAACTGATAAGTTCTTTTTAAAAAGGATTTTGATAATTATTGATTTCGTGACAGCAACAGTAATACATGACAAAGTCCACTCCAATCAATGGTGCTGCTTTTTTTGGACTTTCAAGTGAAACCCAACACCCCATATAGAATCATCTACCATAATCAACCGTGCCTCAAGCCACATACAAAACTGAACAGCATAATTAATTTGCAGGGTTTTAAGAAAATATATTAGTTTGAAGCTTCATTTTCTTGACTGAGCTAACTATCGTGTGAAGCCCAGACCAGAGAGAGTGGGGAAGATACAATCATTCGTTATTAAAGCGCACTTTTTATATCCACACCCTCCCAAAAAAAAGATTAAGATAAATTATCACCGGCTTCAGTTTTAAGATTTGAAGCTGCAACAGTTCCATTTGGAATGCATCTTATAATGAATCTAGATTTGTGCTTACAGTTGAGGAAAGAAGCGAAGACAAAAGTGCAGATGGTGTTGACAACAGCTGAGAGAAATGGGTCCCGAACAAATGCTTAAGTTCACTCTGAACCTGTAATAAATGGGATCACTTCAAGCTCAATACCAGCTTTTAAGAACTGATTTGGTAATTTGAGCTCAGTACTGGGAGCAGCTTGACAAAGCCAGTCAAGACTGGTCAACCCACACTGACAAATCTATATTATTCCATTCAGTCAGTATACAAATCAAATGCTGAACTTTGTGCATAACTCTACAACAGGTCGGGGGTAAATCTCCTGTAAGGAATTTGTGAAGTTTACTATGGTGATTTACAAGCACAGTTTTAATGTTTGCATATATTCCAAAACAATCTATTTAACTAGTGCAATTATAAGGTTGGGAATTTATGACCCAAGAAGTTAAATGGCAATGAGTTTCAACCTTTTATGCCAAATACACGAGTAAAAATCATTGAACATGAAAAAACAATAACAAACCCAAACTCAGGCTTGCGTCAGTCTATTCTGCAAGTTTCACACAAACATTTGACCATTCTTTTGATAGCTGATTTCCATCAATGGAGCAGTCAATAACGACAGCATCCAGATTCAAGAAGCAAACAAAAGGAATGAAGAAAATAGTAGTCAACAATCTTCATGCACATCTATCTTATAATATCTAAAATATTTTTAACCTTCAAACATTTTCTAAATATATATATATATATATATAATGACATCTGAGACGCCTTAATGTGTGATAGACATTTTGAGTCTTTCAGGATGATTACTTGCTAGCAATGCTTGCTTTCTCAGCTCTTAAATCATGCTATTGAAAATTTTCCATCAGCATATGCACTCATTCCTGGATATCTCATTAATGTTTACTAGTCTTCATAATAGATTAGCATTTCTCTCTCCTGTGACAATAAAAAAGTTAAAAAACCTAAAAGTGAATTCAGTTGGCTAAAGTTTAATGCTTTGTTTATTGTTCATTCTCAAACTCTAGCAGTAGCTGAGAGCTTCATTTATTTCATAACTAGACTGGCAAACAGTCAAAATGACTTGTGCACTTCTGAAAGAATACACATTGTTTTTATTTCTATTAAGTATGAAGCACTTTCTTTACATTTCAAACTATATTTCAGTATACAGTATTATACAAAAGATATATATCATTAAATGCCATATTACTGTGGAGTCAGGCTCTAAACCAATGATTCAGTTTGATTGCAAAACTTGCTTAAAAACATCTGGTGAAACAACATCCTAAGTAAATATAATGAATATACTGTACTAGCACTTTAAAAACTTAATATCGACCTGCAAAATACTAGGAAGTTCAGAGAAATTACATTTGAATACTATGATGATGATGATGCATTCTGTATATATATCAAACTCATTCATTTTTAAAGTTGATTAAACCAAACATCAAAAAATATGGTTGATGATCTGTATCTTTGGAACTAGTGAGAACCGAAGGCTACAACTTTGCAAACATTTTAACTGTCCATGCACCTTCAGTGGAAGTTTCTTCAAAATCTGAGGCTGAAGTTGAATGCACTTGATGATTTGATGTGAAATGACCCAGTGACAACATCTTTAAACTTGCACATACATTTTAGTAGTCAACCTAAGTGATAAATTGTTTTATTCTTGGTTCATATATATATATATATATATATATATCATCTTGGTCATATTGTTGGCCATGACCCCTCACAGCTCAATTCTGATTTCTGCTATACAATTCAAAATGTCACTGCTTCATCACTGCTTCACACATGAGCTGCACTTCCTGCATCTGTCCAGATCTCCCTTGATGCAGTGTTTTTCAAACTGCATTTTAAAAACAACTGATAACTGTCTCCTTAAAGTCTCTGTCTCTCTGCTTAATAATTTCAAAGCTGACAGCTGCATCTTTGTATAACCGGACAAAAATGCGCCAATGGTGCAATGTTCTTTATTGGTGTAAGGCCAAGATAACACCACCATGGTAACAAAATGCGGTGCACTAACCATGCCACGAACTTTACAAAGTGTCTGACCAACAGTTGGGTTAGATGTTGTGCCACAGCCATGTATCTCCCTGTCCAGTTCTCTTGCTACTTCTTTCACAACTGAAAACAACTCAGTCTGCTCCAGTTCTGCCAGAAGTTTGTAGAGAAAGCACACGTGCTCTTCTGACAGCGTTTTTGGGCAACAGTTCTCAATCTGAGTTGTCAGAATGGTGTGGTCATCTTCGAACTCCAAGACGCAGTCTAACAGCGTGATGATGATTTCTTTTTTGAAATTCCATGTCTCTGACTGTTGAGTTTTCTGTAGGTACGCATGCCATCTTTCCACAAAAGAAACAACATCAGGCGCTATCCCATTGGGCAAGGTCAGACTGATACAGGACGAGATGCGAAAGAGCAGCAGAGGAAGCATTTCTGGTTTGCGGCTTAAGATCACGTATCCTCTCGGTTTACCTGTGAAGGAACAAAATTAAACTACTTTTTTAAAAAAAAAAAATCAAATGAACAAAATCTGCTCTGTATTTTGGAAAGAAAGCAATACAAATATCTACACATTTAGCCAATAACAATAAAAAAATTAATGTCAACTTCTAAAGCTTAGCAATTTTTCCATCAATAATAAACTAATTAAAAAACAAACAATAAAAATGCTTATTAACTAATTTCAAAGTGCGTATTTGGAATAAATGTTTAGAAAATATTTTACTGTATACCTGTTGTTTTATAAAAAAAAATACAATTTTATGTACTATTTGTTATTTTACGAATTGAAAAGCTACTAACCTGTATCTTTGTCCAGTGCCTGCATAGCTTTCCAAAGTAAAGTCACAGGTATCCAGTGGGGTGGATATTTGAACCGTGCTGTGTCCATTATCAGCACAAGATCCCGGCCTGAATGATAGCCACCAAGAGTGCTAAAATGCCCATCACCTGACTGCTTCACAACTTTCCGCGAATACGAAGATACAACAAAAGCATCATCTCGCTTGCAGTACTCGCTAATTGTGTCTCGGAAAGCGGCTTCACATGCGCTGTCATCTGCACGAACAGAGCTGACCGACAGGGAGTTGCAGTCCGCAATGCAAGTGAACTGCTCAAAGACTATCCCCTTACGCTCCACAATCTGCAGTGGCACACAGCAATCCAACATGTTCTCATGGTACCACCGCCATGGACCTTTCCAAACCTGACCAGGGTCAATGTCCAGCGCATTGAGCACCATAACTAAGGTGGACAATCCACAGAAGGCTGGCTCGTCCTGAGTTCGAAACTGTGCAGCAAGCTTGAAGTAGCAGCTCATGTAGCCAGATTTCAAGGCTTCAGCGAAAATCTGTTTGCCCTCCTCCGAGTAAAATGAAATACATGTGTCTGGCAGTTTACGCCTGTAAAACTGTACCTTTTGGGCTTCTGTCATTTCTGTAGCACTGATTGGCTGGACACAATTCTGAACTACAGCATCAAACCTGTGACGTAATTGCTGTTGAGCTAAAGCAGCCACATGCAAAGACTGGACTCTGAAAATTTAAAATCATAACGTTCAGTATAGCAGATCAACACCTTCTGCTCTGTGGTCATGTTGAGACCACAAGTAGTCGGTGAGCAGTGATGGTTTCAAAATGGTCCTCGTTAAGAATGAAGAAGTTTCAAAGTCTAAAATCTATCTACATTATTGGTGAACGTGGAAACAAATTTGAACGCAATCTTATTTTTTTAAAAAAAAAAACAAATAAAGGGCTCCTTTCTATCAATAGGATTGAATATAATACTAAACACTAAAAACCACTTTAAAAAAAATTGTATTATAATAAAAATTAATTTATAATTTTGCATTTTTCTGGAAGGCCTGTTTATGAAAAATGACAAAAAGAAGCGGGTACTCGCTTGGCATCTGCTAGGCTTTCTTCTACTCTAAAAAATAACTTGTAACACCTACCACTACTTGTTCTTTCTTTTATTTATTCCAATGATCTCAGACTCTAAAAATGACAGCATTTAATAACCTTCTTACCAAAAACTTGATTCATACGGTCATAGATATCAATTCACATAAAACTTAACCTATCACCCCATTTCTTCCAAATGCAATGTAGTCAAATCCCTAAAGACTTTCTCATAGTTGCAGAATAATTTGCTATTATTTTTTTTTTTAAATTTTCACTGAAAAACAGTAAGGAAAAAAGAAAACTATCCTTGAAACTACATGTGTATCATTATGTTACTTTAACAAAAACTGAATATAATTTCAGAAGAAACTTGTTACTAATGCATGTAGCCATTTGCAAGTAAGAGAACATGCTCTATTCCATCCACGCAGTAATTTGCATCTAATTCAATAGTGTTACAACAAAGACTGTAGCAAAGTAAACAAATTTTTTTAAAAAAGTAAATAATAGTAGTAAATATTTTTTAAAATTATATGATTTTTCCTTTAAAATTGTCACTAAATGTTGACTATCTAGTAACATATGGGAACGTAAAATTTGATTTAGGGGCATACAGCCGCCAGAGACTACTCTGAGATACCAGTCTGGAAGAAACCCAGGTAAAGAAAATTCTTCATGTTGCAGACATCAGCAACATCATTATATACAAAGCCAATGCTATCCACACCATGTAATGGGAAATCATTAACTCAATTTTTACAGGGACTTGTATTTTTTCTATAAACAGGTAGTGAATTCGTTTGTCTGTTCAATAAACTGAGAAAACAAAAATGAATAATGTTTGCGAGAAGCAATCCTCTTCCATTTCTTCCAGATATAGTTGCACTTTAACTCTTTCAATCTTGGGTGTCTGATAAAAATATAAAATTTAAGAATGATTCCATTCACTTCAAACTTCTCTCCAAAAAAAGAAAAATAAATACACAATAATGTCTTTTATTATTATTTGCAAATTTAAACAGCAGAATCCTTTTTAGAATACTACAAATCCAGTATAATTAATCTTGTGTGAAAAAAATTATTAGAAATGTGTGAAATAAAAAAAAGTAGCAGCATTATGAGAAAGAAACAAAAACTAGAAAAAAATTAAATAACTTTAAAGTTCATTTCATTTCTTTCTCCCACTTTGTCTCTCATCTAGGGATATTGGAATTTAGGGTGGCAGCACACTGACATCACATAACATGCGTGTAAAGACTTGTTTCAATGGTACAATGCATCTAACATTATTAGTGCAACAAAATCCACAAAAACAAAAAAAAAAAACAGTCCACAGGCACATCCTTTTAACCCCAAGGGCTCTTTAAGGGAGTAATAAAATTAATGCCAGACAGGCTGAAGTTGCTGCAAACTTCAATGTTTCACAGTCGACAGTCAACTATTCGTTTGCTACTGTCAGCCCAGCAATGTCAACACGACGATTGCTGGTAGAGGCTCTGATCTATGCAATCTATCAATATGGACACCATCAAGCACGATTACAAGTTGAATACCCATCTGTTGGTCTCTCTTTGAGCAGTCATCACTATACTCAATTAGCTTGTGCAAAGTGTCCATCAGACGTGTGTCCAAATGGGAGCAGGTGAACAGCTCAGTTTGCACCTCTGTTGGCAGGTTAGGTACAGAAGTGGAAATAATTATGGAAACATGCACAGGATGTATAGAAATGAGTAATCACAACTAAGACATGTAATGCATATTACAAAAAAATATACAAAAATGAATGTTCGTACAGTGAATTATTATTTCATGTGTTTTTGATGTTCCCTTACAGGTTATCAATGTATGACTGACTGATGTTGTTCTAAATATCCTGCATCACTTTCCATAATTCATCAAGATGTTTGGTCGCTGTTTGATTTTCTCAGTAGCCATATAACCCCAGAGAGCCTCTATGTTGTTTATAGCAGGACATTGTGCAGGCCAAGACATCTCTGTGTACTCCACCAGCCTCTTTACATCCCAGATAGTATTTCACCACACTGGCTATATGCCTTGGGTCGTTGTCATGTTGGAAGATAAATCTCCCAACCAATGAAATATCATCTTGAGAAATGGCACAATGGATAGGAACTTGCCTGTACTTGCCAACAGTCAGCATGCCTTCAATTTTATGCAAATCTCCAAAACCATTGACTAAGATGCAGCCACACACCTGCAGTGATCTATCCCTAAGCTTCAATGTAGCTGTTGTCAGCTGTTATAATGAATACTCCACAATTTGCCTTTAAATTGTCATTGATTATTACCAAACAGTTCAACCTTACTAGTAAAAATCCACCTTCCAAGTTTAATCATCCCACAGTTTCATATCTGCTGCCCATTCTAATCTTACTGTCTGGCTGCATGTCCTGAACAAAGGTTTTTGGGCAGCTACACATCCATCGAGATCACTTCACAACAATGTGTATGATGCTGCTCTTGAAGAAATGTTAACTGGAGTGCTTGCAGCTAGGTTATTCATAAGATCTCTAGTGACTCATCACCTATCCTGCAAAGAACATACAATGAAGTACTTAACATCAATTTTTGCAGTTTGAGCTTCCTTCCTCAAATACCTCTATTGCCAACAGTGCTAGTTTCATGTATCTGGGCTGCAATCTGCCACGTGGAGTATTCTTCACTAGCAAAGATTTTTGATTTCTATACATCAGTCACGTGCTATTTCCTTCCCAGAAGCCATAGCAGTCAGCACACTATAATAATACCACACCTATACTTTTATAGTCCTTCTGCAGCTGCGGAAATTTCTTAATATTTGCATGGCAACCAATGACAATGTACTAATATCAACATATCATTGTACAATGGAGAATTGTTTTTACACAAGATGCAATTCTATTCCTCCGCTTTCATAATTATTTCCAATAATGCATATGGTGAGATTGAGGAAAGTCCTATGCTGTTTTTAATGTGGAAGAAATGTAATAATGTGAAAACAAGATCACAGCTGGCAGACTCCTCCAACACAGGGACATGCAAGACTCAGAAGCAGCTCTGGAAAGTCCCTAGTAGATGCAAACTGGTCAGAAATCCTCCTCCAAAGGAACTACATGGTCTGAGCATGCATGTATAAATTTTGACATCATTCTTCCATTAACACATTGTAAAGAAATTCATGAACTTATTTGAATAAGGAATAAATTGTTTTCTTTAATGTCCAATCTCTTAAATGAAATATATGTCAAAGTCCAATATCCCTAGACTTTTGTCCCCAGTATAATGATAGTCTATCCACAGTTCCATTTAAATGACACCTCCCCTCCAACAAAATAGAGATAACCTAATTAATCAGGGGCTTAAACTGCTGAAGGTTGCAGGTAGAAGACAAAAGCAGGAACTTTATTCCAGTGTCCATGGCACATGTTTTCTTAATCTTGAAGGGAGACACAATTAAGGTGACTAGCTGAGATCAAAGCAAAACAAGCAATATGAGTCATAAATGGGTAAAGGATTTCATATAATGGTGATTTACACCTACTTATTACAAATTGCATCAAATCTATTTCTCCTGATATATCAACTGTATAATCAAGCCAAAAGTAGGCCTGTGATAATTTTCCAGTGTTTAACCAAGTGAGATGTCAGTATGGTCAAAAGTAATTTGCACATGTGAGCTGAAGACTGGTTGTACAGAGAATCTAGTGATTCGTACAGGAAAATATGACCACCAATCACTCAGCCAACTTAAATGCATACACACATGCTTTGGCAACTAAATTTACAGCCATATAATCACCCACACTTGCTTCGATTAGTGCTCACTCTCTTGGCACTTTCTGTCCCCTTATTTATAGCAATTTAGAACACAAGCAGCAAGGCTGATCAATCAGACAGCTATACGGAATTTTAAGCCAGTGATTTTAGACTTGTATAGTAGAATGTAACTTTAATCTTTGAAACAAATACACTGCCTGCTACAGGACATTTTAATTTCATGCTACAGGATCATGTGTCGTGTGTAATGAGTAAACAGCTCCTAGGACCAGGCTTTAACCATATAAACATCTCAGCACCAGAAGAGTACAGTGAGAAAAGATTAAAGCACCTGTGCTTCTTAGGACAGTTAGCTGGGAAATGTGCTAGACAAAGAGTGGATTTTCTTTGAAGATCCTACAGAAGTGTGGAATATCATGACAAGTGTACCATTACAACCCTAATCTGAAGCACTGTCAAGATCTGCAGGTAAAGAATTCATACTTTTAGTGATAGTGTCTCTTTGTTAGTATGCATATTCTCTAATAATAACAGCTGTTGCTGACTTATCCCATTTATATTTGTGAAGACTTATACAGGCACAAACTTGGCATGTGAGTTTTATAATTATATACAGCAAATATGCATACCATAAATAGTTCAATTAGGCCCAAACACTACAATAATTTTTAATTATCTATTTTTCCAAAAATGTTTTTTTTTAACCTTGAAAAAATTAGTGAACAACACATTAACACATGATGTGACTTCACCATAATCAATGGAAATAGAAAAAAAAATTGGAATAAAGGATGCAGAGAGATATTAGCTGCATAAGAACCAAAAAAAAATTTCAATAACCGCAGTGTAATCCTATGAGAAATTGAATATGAGCTACTAGCACTTTAAAATCATCTAGTGTTCAATTCAGTAATTTTCAATTTTCTTTGAAAGTTAAAGCATAACACACTCCTCTTAGATGTTCTTGCTGACAACAATGAAGGAAATATTTTTGACTATGATTTTAGTACATATTTATTTTACCAAATATCTATCACTTTGCTGGAAAATTATCAGCAACATTTGCAGCCACCTAGAAGTTTGTTTATGAGTAACTAACATTCTTGTAAAAATAGCATCAAAGTCTTACAACTACAAGTCTAATAGTTGGACAGGACATAATGGAATTTTAATTGCTGAGATTTCTCAAATATTAAAGAGAAAAACATCTCTTAATATCAGAAGTAAACACATAACTAAGCCATGAATATCTAGTATGTCATGCAAGTCAAATCACCTGTCAATTACACAGCTTCAGTCAGTGACCAACAATATCACTAGCCCATGAATATCTAGTATGACATGCATGTCAAATCACCTGTCAATTACACAGCTTCAGTCAGTGACCAACAATATCACTAGCCCATGAATATCTAGTATGACATGCATGTCAAATCACCTGTCAATTACACAGCTTCAGTCAGTGACCAACAATATCACTAGCCCATGAATATCTAGTATGACATGCATGTCAAATCACCTGTCAATTACACAGCTTCAGTCAGTGACCAACAATATCACTAGCCCATGAATATCTAGTATGACATGCATGTCAAATCACCTGTCAATTACACAGCTTCAGTCGTGACCAACAATATCACTAGCCCATGAATATCTAGTATGACATGCATGTCAAATCACCTGTCAATTACACAGCTTCAGTCAGTGACCAACAATATCACTAGCCCATGAATATCTAGTATGTCATACATGTCAAATCACCTGTCAATTACACAGCTTCAGTCAGTGACCAACAATATCACTAGCCCATGAATATCTAGTATGTCATGCATGTCAAATCACCTGTAAATTACACAGCTTCAGTCAGTGACCAACAATATCACTAGCCCATGAATATCTAGTATGTCATGCATGTCAAATCACCTGTAAATTACACAGCTTCAGTCAGTGACCAACAATATCACTAGCCCATGAATATCTAGTATGTCATACATGTCAAATCACCTGTCAATTACACAGCTTCAGTCAGTGACCAACAATATCACTAGCCCATGAATATCTAGTATGTCATGCATGTCAAATCACCTGTAAATTACACAGCTTCAGTCAGTGACCAACAATATCACTAGCCCATGAATATCTAGTATGTCATGCATGTCAAATCACCTGTCAATTACACAGCTTCAGTCAGTGACCAACAATATCACTAGCCCATGAATATCTAGTATGTCATGCATGTCAAATCACCTGTAATTACACAGCTTCAGTCAGTGACCAACAATATCACTAGCCCATGAAATATCTAGTATGTCAATGCATGTCAAATCACCTGTAAATTACACAGCTTTCAGTCAGTGACCAACAATATCACTAGCCCATGAATATCTAGTATGTCATGCATGTCAAATCACCTGTCAATTACACAGCTTCAGTCAGTGACCAACAATATCACTAGCCCATGAATATCTAGTATGTCATGCATGTCAAATCACCTGTCAATTACACAGCTTCAGTCAGTGACCAACAATATCACTAGCCCATGAATATCTAGTATGTCATACATGTCAAATCACCTGTCAATTACACAGCTTCAGTCAGTGACCAACAATATCAACTAGCCCATGAATATCTAGTATGTCATGCATGTCAAATCACCTGTAAATTACACAGCTTCAGTCAGTGACCAACAATATCACTAGCCCATGAATATCTAGTATGTCATGCATGTCAAATCACCTGTAAATTACACAGCTTCAGTCAGTGACCAACAATATCACTAGCCCATGAATATCTAGTATGTCATGCATGTCAAATCACCTGTCAATTAAATTTCACAGCTTCAGTCACTGACCAACAATATCACAAGGATAACTCACTGTTAGCAATGAGTTAGCAAGTCATAAGTTGATTTGCACACTTAAGTGTTATTGACTTTTTATACCAGATTAATTTTCAAAATGTGGTAGCATTTTTAAAATATTTTGCTTCTGTTTTTAAGATGAATTAGTATTAGACATGAAAGCATGGCTGAGTGTGTTTTAAATTAGATTTTAAAAGATTTGGGGGTGAATGTAGTGCAAAATAGATTCAGAAATTTATGTATAGAAGCAGGAAAACAGCAAGAGATATATCACTTCACTTTCTCCATCATCTATTCCTGACTGTGCCTTTTAGGAGGGAGAGAGAGAGAGAGAGAGAGATATGCAGATAGAAGATTGTTGATGGAAAAAGGAGAGTGAAACTGAGAAAGAAAAATAGATAGATGAACAAACAGGACGAGAGAGGGAAAGGCCTAGATAGGAGATGGGGCAGTGGGGTCAGAGAGAGAGAGAGAGAAGGGCGATGGACAATCAGAGTATGAGAGGGAAAGGCCTAGATAGGAGATGGGCAGTGAGGTAAGAGAGAGAGAGAGAGAGAGGGCGATGGACAATCAGAGTATGATAGGGAAAGGCCTAGATAGGAGATGGGCAGTGAGGTAAGAGAGAGAGAGAGAGAGAAGGGCGATGGACAATCAGAGTATGAGAGGGAAAGGCCTAGATAGGAGATGGGCAGTGAGGTAAGAGAGAGAGAGAGAGAGAAGGGCGATGGACAATCAGAGTATGATAGGGAAAGGCCTAGATAGGAGATGGGCAGTGAGGTAAGAGAGAGAGAAGGGCGATGGACAATCAGAGTATGAGAGGGAAAGGCCTAGATAGGAGATGGGCAGTGGGATAAGAGAGAGAGAGAAGGGCGATGGACAATCAGAGTATGAGAGGGAAAGGCCTAGATAGGAGATGAGCAGTGGGATAAGAGAGAGAGAGAAGGGCGATGGACAATCAGAGTATGAGAGGGAAAGGCCTAGATAGGAGATGGGCAGTGGGATAAGAGAGAGAGAGAAGGGCGATGGACAATCAGAGTATGAGAGGGAAAGGCCTAGATAGGAGATGAGCAGTGGGATAAGAGAGAGAGAGAAGGGCGATGGACAATCAGAGTATGAGAGGGAAAGGCCTAGATAGGAGATGAGCAGTGGGGTAAAGAGAGAGAGAAGGGCGATGGACAATCAGAGTATGAGGGAAAGGCCTAGATAGGAGATGAGCAGTGGGGTAAGAGAGAGAGAAGGGCGATGGACAATCAGAGTATGAGAGGGAAAGGCCTAGATAGGAGATGAGCAGTGGGGTAAGAGAGAGAGAAGGGCGATGGACAATCAGAGTATGAGAGGGAAAGGCCTAGATAGGAGATGAGCAGTGGGGTAGAGAGAGAGAGAGAGAGAGAGAGAAGGGCGATGGACAATCAGAGTATGAGAGGGAAAGGCCTAGATAGGAGATGGGCAGTGAGGTAAGAGAGAGAGAGAGAGAGAAGGGCGATGGACAATCAGACTATGAGAGGGAAAGGCCTAGATAGGAGATGGGCAGTGAGGTAAGAGAGAGAGAGAGGAAGGGCGATGGACAATCAGACTATGAGAGGGAAAGCCTAGATAGGAGATGGGCAGTGAGGTAAGAGAGAGAGAGAGAGGAGAGAGAAGGGCGATGGTACAATCAGAGTATATAGGGAAAGGCCTAGATAGGAGATGGGCAGTGAGGTAAGAGAGAGAGAGAGAGAGAAGGGCGATGGACAATCAGAGTATGAGAGGGAAAGGCCTAGATAGGAGATGGCAGTGAGGTAAGAGAGAGAGAGAAGAGAAGGGCGATGGACAATCAGAGTATGATAGGAAGGCCTAGATAGGAGATGGGCAGTGAGGTAAGAAGAGAGAGGAGAGAGAAGGGCGATGGACAATCAGAGTATGAGAGGGAAAGGCCTAGATAGGAGATGGGCAGTGAGGTAAAGAGGAGAGAGAGAGAGAAGGGCGATGGACAATCAGAGTATGAGAGGGAAAGGCCTAGATAGGAGATGGGCAGTGAGGTAAGAGTGAGAGAGAGAGAGAGAGAGAGAAGGGCGATGGACAATCAGAGTATGAGAGGGAAAGGCCTAGATAGGAGATGGGCAGTGAGGTAAGAGAGAGAGAGAAGGGCGATGGACAATCAGAGTATGAGAGGGAAAGGCCTAGATAGGAGATGGGCAGTGAGGTAAGAGAGAGAGAGAAGGGCGATGGACAATCAGAGTATGAGAGGGAAAGGCCTAGATAGGAGATGGGCAGTGAGGTAAGAGAGAGAGAGAAGGGCGATGGACAATCAGAGTATGAGAGGGAAAGGCCTAGATAGGAGATGGGCAGTGAGGTAAGAGAGAGAGAGAAGGGCGATGGACAATCAGAGTATGATAGGGAAAGGCCTAGATAGGAGATGGGCAGTGAGGTAATAGAGAGAGAGAGAGAGAAGGGCGATGGACAATCAGAGTATGAGAGGGAAAGGCCTAGATAGGAGATGGGCAGTGAGGTAATAGAGAGAGAGAGAGAGAAGGGCGATGGACAATCAGAGTATGAGAGGGAAAGGCCTAGATAGGAGATGGGCAGTGAGGTAAGAGAGGGAGAGAGAGAGAGGGCGATGGACAATCAGAGTATGAGAGGGAAAGGCCTAGATAGGAGATGGGCAGTGAGGTAAGAGTGAGAGAGAGAGAGAGAGAGAAGGGCGATGGACAATCAGAGTATGAGAGGGAAAGGCCTAGATAGGAGATGGGCAGTGAGGTAAGAGAGAGAGAGAGAGAGAAGGGCGATGGACAATCAGAGTATGATAGGGAAAGGCCTAGATAGGAGATGGGCAGTGAGGTAAGAGAGAGAGAGAAGGGCGATGGACAATCAGAGTATGAGAGGGAAAGGCCTAGATAGGAGATGGGCAGTGAGGTAAGAGAGAGAGAGAAGGGCGATGGACAATCAGAGTATGAGAGGGAAGGCCCTAGATAGGAGATGGGCAGTGAGGTAAGAGAGAGAGAGAAGGGCGATGGACAATCAGAGTATGAGAGGGAAAGGCCTAGATAGGAGATGGGGCAGGAGGTAAGAGAGAGAGAAGGGCGATGGACAATCAGAGTATGATAGGGAAAGGCCTAGATAGGAGATGGGCAGTGAGGTAAGAGAGAGGAGAAGGGCGATGGACAATCAGAGTATGAGAGGGAAAGGCCTAGATAGGAGATGGGCAGTGAGGTAAGAGAGAGAGAGAAGGGCGATGGACAATCAGAGTATGAGAGGGAAAGGCCTAGATAGGAGATGGGCAGTGAGGTAAGAGAGAGAGAGAGAGAGAAGGGCGATGGACAATCAGAGTATGAGAGGGAAAGGCCTAGATAGGAGATGGGCAGTGAGGTAAGAGAGGGAGAGAGAGAGAAGGGCGATGGACAATCAGAGTATGAGAGGGAAAGGCCTAGATAGGAGATGGGCAGTGGGGTAAGAGAGAGAGAGAGAGAGAGAGAGAAGGGCGATGGACAATCAGAGTATGAGAGGGAAAGGCCTAGATAGGAGATGGGCAGTGGGGTAAGAGAGAGAGAGAGAGAAGGGCGATGGACAATCAGAGTATGAGAGGGAAAGGCCTAGATAGGAGATGGGCAGTGAGGTAAGAGAGAGAGAGAGAGAGAGACACAGAGAGAAAGAAGGATAGATGGACGGAGGGAGAGACCCAAACGGATGGCGGGGAGAGGGACTAGCCAATGCGAGAGGTTATAAATGTCGCACTTACTGCCACTAATGATACTGCTAGCAGATAAACGAAGACGAAAAGGAAAAGAAAAGAAAAGAAAAAAAAAAAACACAAACACACTGAAAAATGTAAATTCACAAAAAAAAAAAAGGGTCAAGGACCCGAAATCGTTGCGTGAAGAGAGGATAAAACATATACGTACTTCCGTATGAAAATGCTAGTCGCTGCTTTGGTGAACGTAAACATTAAAAAGTTATTTCTGGAGAACTCCCCCCACCTTTCAACAAGGCATGAACGGCATCCGGTTACGCAGCTGGGCGCAAGATAGTCCCGACCTCCTGGCTCCAACCGGATCACGTGACTTTGACAATGCCAGATATGAAATAAAGCAAAAAAATGTAATTTTCCCACTCTCTCTCTTTTTTCAGTATAATTTTATTTAAATCTTCCTCTCTTTATATGTAAAGGAAGAACTGGAAAATTTCTTCAGGAGAGGACTCTGGGAAAACTCTTTTAGGATGGTCGCCTTTTGATGGCTGCCTGAGTACCTATGTATTTGTTGTGGGCCTATCGCTGAATAGGCCCTTGTTTCGGTTACAGTGTGATGCGTCGAGCACCCAGTTTGCATCTTCACTCGGTGGTTGTTTTTTTTTTTATATATATATATTAAAACCCAGACAGTCATGGCGAATTTGGTGACAAGGTGATAGAAAGTGCTATTTAAAAAGAAAGTTACTTTCACTTTGTTTGTGTGAGAGAGAGAGAGAGAGAGAGTGAGTGTGTGGCTGGGGTAACCGCACGACTTCTCTTGACAGGTAACCTGTCTGGTCCAGACGGGAGATAAACACCTGAACGAGGTCGATAAATGCAAATGAAAAATTTGGACACGGAATCCGCCCGTCGTCGAGAACAGTAAAATGTTGATTAGGTCGAAGTTTAGTCTTCAGTTCGTGAAAGCTCGGCAATTTTCGTTTTACGTTGCATTGTGGGAACATTTTCTTTTTTTCTTTTTAAAAAAAAAAAAAAGATTTCAATCTTTACAGTCTTTACTTTAATCCATATGTTGGGGATACAAGTTTGATCTAAACTTTGCTATATCATACTAAAAAAAAAAAAATTTGCATTACCATCCGGCAATGACGGGATCACTCACGACTCCGCCGCCAGTCGCTTCTGTAGCTTGTGTCCAGTATGTCACCTTATATTGGATACATTGGTCCCAAGTTTTGAAGTCTGAAATGCGGGTCCGTGTTCTGATATGTAGGCGATGATGCCGGAAGCTCTAATGTTTTCAACATTTTATTGTTAATCAACATAATACCTTGACTTATATGTATGTATACATGTACGTACATGCATATATGCACTCATAATGACTAAAGACGGTTTTATTAGAGATTCACTAATCTGTACTGGTGTGGTCAGCATTGTATCCAGTTGCAGCAGTTTAGACGCTTTTGATTAAGGACCTGCTAGGATCAAATTTGAAACATGGGGTTTTATTGAAGCAGTTTGTTTTGAGGCAGAGTGGTTTCATTTGACAAACTGGTTCTAAATGTGGTCTTGTTCTTTGCTACAATAGAGAAGATCCGTTCTTCTTCCGCATTGCTGTGTGGGAGAACCAAGATATGCCTGGCTACCTGAAATAACAAATCACACACATACAGCCAGCTGAGCCCTTCGTTTCTTTTACGCAGCCCATAGATGGTCGACTCGTGCGATAGTTTGGAGCTGAGGACGATCATCACCAAGTAGTTGATACCGAGTGAACTGATCATAAAATTCATCCATTTTTTTCACAAAGAAGACCAGGCTGTCAAAACTATATTGTACACGTTCTGTGAAATTTAGAACTCCAGCATGTTTCAGAAGAGGATTTGTTAGTGGCAGATGCTTAATTGCATAGTCTGCGGAAGCTAGCAAGAGAGTTTGACAGTTCTTTGCGATTTTATTTTCTTCGTCGGGAAGCAAATCATGCTGACTCATGGCAGATTGAGTAGTGTAACCAATCATAACTCTCTCTGTGGGGGATTGCTGTTTCATCGTTCAGATCCAGCAAAACAATTTCATCCAAGTCTTTGTCCTTGTACGTAGAAAGTGACATACACCTACCCAGCAACTATTGGAGAAAATACATAAAGTCTTTTCGGATGGTGTGAATTTTGGGTTCTTCTGACTGAAGCTGCTTATTCAGATTAGTAAACAGAGGCAATACTGACTGATAGAACAGCAGGTAAACTTCTATTGAGATCAGCCGAAGTACACCTTTAGTCTCCCGAGGCGATTATCAGACCTAAGGTCTGGTTGACTGACAAAATAGCTTCGAAGACTTGGATACTGCTTCAAAACCCGAGTAATGCACAAGTCCTTGCCGAGCCACCTTGTAGCCCTATACTTGGGGATTTTTCTGTACTCTTGGTCATATAATCCACAGTATTCTTTCAGAGATGCCTGGGGTTTAGTGCTATTATCAAAATAATTTTAAAAATGTCCACCAGAAAATCGCCAATGTTAAATCCAGTTGCATCGGCAAACGCCCGTGCAGCATAACTAGCAGTATTGTGGATAATGTGGCTTGGGCATCCAAATGTGTTGATACTCGGATTCTTGGCTTCAAAATGAGTGGACAGTCCTTTGTTTACCCATATTGAGTGAGGTATTGTCTACACTCAGGCCAATGACGTTTTCTCATGGTAGGCTATACTGCTCAAATGCACTGCTGACCTGTGCAAAGATTCCTTTGGCCGAACAGTCCGAGACAAGGAACATGTGCCAAAAGAGAACGGTTGACATTATATACCCGCACAACTAGTGGATACATGCTCTCTGTCCCAGTGCCACTACTGCCGTCAATAGCCAGACTGAATGGGTTTTGCTTGATGTACTGCAAACCAGGTTCAAGCCTTTTAGGAGCCATGGCATAGCTAATTACAGCTGTAGTTTTGGATGCAGCACAGCCATACCTCTTCGCGATCTCACTGTCGGGGAACATTTTTCGGAACAGTGGACCTGCATGTTTTGCAGCTTCAAATGGCAAATTATGTTCCAGCAAATAGCCCGTGTAGAGAACTTCAGCCTGTGTTTCTGGGTCTTGTGATTTCTCTTGTATGGAATAGGATGTCATTGTTTTGCATCCATCTGAGGACCGTACATTCTGCTTATGTGCTGTCCCATCTATGTGTCTCTCCACATCTCTTTTCCCTTGATGTTGAATGGAGGAGCCTGAACTGCACACCTGGAATATACAATAAGATTTTTTTTTAAATTTTAACTTTTATTAACGGTTTCATTTTGGTTACATTAAAAATAAAAATAACGTATCAACCTATTAATTTGTGGAAATTATATTTTATGAGGAAAATTAATGAAATATATTTTTTCAAAGGCTTTTTCAAGACTGCGAATCATGGAAAAGTTAACATATTAATGAATTCAGTGTCATTAAATGTTAGTTAATAACAGAAATCATTGTATTAACAACAACAACGAGCGATCAAAAACAGAATGATGTACCCAGTGCGCGGTACGCCTCGCCTCGCTGATTCTTTACAGCCCGTATACACGGGAACGAAGCAGACGACTCCTTGTTGAAACTAGTCTTGGAATGCACAGGCTTTCGTCCCATTGCTGGTGGACTCGGGCCTTCGCCATGATCCTCTCACCACAGATAACCGATGAGATAGAAAACTACCGTGAATTATTCCGTCTGCACAATAATAAAGCGTATTGGCGGGGTTTTCATATCAGTTTGCGCGGGGGGGGGGGGGTCCGATGGACTGCCATCTTGTTGATAGAGTAGATGTAAACCGGACAGCACATCTTCAGACCTTTCCTTGCCGGGCGGTTAAATATGCTCTCTTTTTTTTTTTGTAAAAAGGGTGAAATATAAACGGCTGAGAGGTTTGAACTTGAATCTTTAAAAGCAGACGAACCAGTAAAACTATAATATTAAAGAACGAGCCAATAAGTATGTATGTATGCATGCATGCCCTGGCGTTTGGAAAGAAGACAAATAATAATTATTGTAGCTTTCCAGTGGTTAGCAGCGACCCCTGGAGCGGGAGGATTCTTTGTTGACTTAACCTCTAGTCTGAAGCAAGCGGGGTGGATGGATTAACGCGTGTGTCTGTGTCTGCTAGCGGCACAGAGAGATCTGACGGACGACAGACAGCTAGCTAATTCACTTCCCTGACCTACATTCCCGATATCCCTCCAGATACCGCTAATGCACGGTTCATCTGTGCTGCGCCAATTAAGACACGGGACCACCTAACCATGGCTGCCGTCGGCGGTAACAGTTTTCTCATCTCGTACGGCACGTCTCTGTTACATTACTATGGCAGTGGTAGTACTAGTAGTAGTGTTCGACCACCCCTGCGATCACTTGCTATTTGTATTTATTATGTTAGGTAAAGCTAAGCGCCGATCTGTTAACATTGGAAAATGCTAATCAGTTCCATCGGTAGCAACCGCCGTGTCCTATGGAAACGGTTTGTAAAATTCGTCCAATGAAAACGCTTTATTCATGGAGGGGGGTTAATCGCTGAATGGCTCAGCCTCCCGCCTGATGGATCCACCAATAGCTAACGGGCTATGACGTAGGCCTTGGCCCACCCACCCCCCCTCAAAACGAGGCTTGCGCGAAACGTTAAAGATGGATTCTTAAGGATATTCGATGCGAAATTTGCGCGGCCGTAGATTTTCGGTATAACTTTTCTGAAATGGGATTTAAAAAGTAGAAGCGGATTCAGCGACCCTGCGGTAAGTATGCCGGTACACGTTTTTTTTCTTCTTCTTTACATACGAGCGTCGCGCATTTCCTGTGAGAGTGTGTGTGTGTGACGAACGCAATGGCGGAGTTCGCCTTTGTGACACGCTGTGAGTGTGGTAATCGATCTATTTGCCTGCGCATTGTTATTTTTAATCCTTGTGCTTGAAGCTCGGGTATTATAAATACTGTACGGAGGGAAATAGATGCGTCTTCGGTATTCCTCGATATAGCCAATGCCGGAATAGCAGCGAGTTGATTGGATGCCGCCATTTTGGGGAGGAGGAGGAGGAGGTGTGTGTGTGCACTAGGTCCGCGACCTTATCGTTCATTTAAAAGCAACGCGCCGAAAACTACTTAACGATTTAAAGGGTTGGAGTGGAAAGTAGGGAAATTCGGTAGGTGTGTCTAACCCAAGACCGGGAAATCCCGACATGAAAGATAAAAAAAGGGAATTTCGCAGTTTAAATAGTTTTTTACACTGACTTCGGCAATTTTTATTCGTCAATTTAAAAAAAAAAAAATGTCTCCTGGCTTTTAATTAGGGGTCAGAATTAACTTGCAGCTGCTAATTCAGGTTTCAGGAAAATGGGTGTTAACATTTGCCTAAACCTTGGAACCAGATCGTTCTGTTTCTTGACATAATTATCTGTCTGCGACAGGGCGGTGCGCGTGTTATGTTAATTTACTTAGGTTTCCGGTCAGTATCTGCATGTAACACACCCTGATTGATGTGCGTTCAGTATATAAGAGAACCGTTTGGGTTGTTACCAAAATTGTTTTTGACTTGCAATTTCCTTTAACAATTCACAAGATAGCCTGTCTGGAAAGTTTATCATCGTCTTTTATTTTAATCCACACTCAATCAGAAAATGCAATATCTGATATGCACAAATGTTCAGACAATTCTCAAGATGGTTGCACTAAATGCACTTACCTGATTAAAATGATTTAAAAACAGTGAGTAGTTGTGGACTGACTGAAATAGCACAAATGATTAGGGGCACAGATCAGTAATCCAAATTAAAGGGAAATATGTCCAGAAAACGAAAGAAAAAAAATTAAATTAAATTGTGCAGAAAGTCAAAAAATTTTAAGTAAACTTACCCAACTATTATCACAGAGGTGCCAATACCGATAAATTTTTTGAATCTCCTCACTGTCATTACTTTTGACACTAAATCTGTTCTCATTCCAAATATCCTCAATGGATGGTGCAGAATGGAAACTCTTGATGATATTTACTATCAGGAAAGATTTCATTTCCTTGGTGGTGGTGTTCATCCATGAATTGTCAGCTTTGGGTCTGTGCTGCTTATTGGTTAGTCTCGCACCCATGTAGTAGAAAAATTACACTTTGCTAGCATCAGCATGGACATCAGTCTTCAAGCTGGTGAACCACAAAAACACTGATATGTTGATCAGCTGCTGATGACTCAAACTCAACTGGACAACCTTGCTCTCACCACATCCAAAGTGTCTCCATCACTGTCCAACCAACTAAATGTCAGAGGAGAGTTATGTACATTTGAGATTTACGCATCACCAGAAGGAAAGAATTCAATGATGGATTCCATTGTGTAGGTAATAACAACACAGGTAGATTATGCACTAAATAATCTGTTGGTTATGCAAGTAGCTTTGATTAGTATTGTTTATTTTACTTCTCAATAAATTTAATTTTTCCTTTCATTTTTTGGTCAAATTTCCTTTTTATTTAGATTACTTATCTGTGCGCCTAATCATTTGTATTATTTTAGTCAGTCCATGACTACCATTAGGTAAGTGCATTTAGTGCAGCCATCTTGGGAATTGTCTGAACATCTGTGCATATTGGATACTGCATTTTCTGCAAGGGAATGGTTATTTTTTTAAAAAAAAATTTTTTTTTTTAAATTTGACTTCAAAACTTGATTTTAAACAGAATTAAAATGTATTGGCTCTAAAATTAAGTGCAAATTAGACTGTCTACAGCATTTAAGGCTGAATTTTTTGTTCATTAAAGCTTTTTTTCTGATGAAGTATTTTTATATATAGAAATTGACTGAGTTTGTTTGTTTATTAGAGATTTTGCAGTGTAAATGCTTATAAGATGTTTAATAACAAAATAAAAACATGATTCACAGTTTTTATAATAATAGCAAATGTTTTCTATTATTAAATAGACAGGAAAACAAATTTTGAGATTTAAAGAAAATGTACCACCATTGAGATGGCAAATATATATATGTCTTTCTAATATTGGTGGTTGTCTCATTTTTATATCTTGTTTACCAACTGAACCAGACATTACCTAGTTTGAGTCTGCCATGTGAAATCATTGTTTGCTAAATGTATATGATCAGATGGTGAATTACAGAATTTATTAATATATACAATATTGGATGTAATTATGGAAAACAGGAAAAACTGTGCATAAATACAAATAGCACGTGATAGAATCCTGTTTCATCTGTAAAAAATGTAATGCTCCATAGTACAGTCACATTTTGATATAGTACATTGTGATTGGTTGTCATCCAGATAGTCTGAAAGTGCCACTGGAAGGAGGTCTATAAAAGTAAATATCATTATAGTGTGGTGAACATTGGCTTCTGGGAAGGAAATACCACATCAAAGTCTTAGCTAGTTAAAGATACTTCATATGGCAGATTATAGCTCCACTTAAAGTTTAAGAAGGAACTATATGTAGGACTCTGAGAAAGATGCATAAAACTGGTACTGTTGACAATAGATGTGGTCAAGGAAGAAAACATCACTTTTGGAGAGTTTGGGTTAAGTACCTCAGTGTGTACATGATAAATGACAAGCTAGTAGAGATTTTGCAAATGACCTAGCTGCAAGCACTCTAGTTAAAATTGCTTCTAGAACAGTAAGATACATTTTATTGTATAGTGGTCTCAATGGCTGTTTAGCTGCCTGCAAAAGCTTAGGTGAGAAGATGCAACCAAACAAGACTGAAGAGGACAGCAGAAATGAAATGGTAAGATTAGCAAACTTGGAAGAAAGTGCTCTTTACAGATAAGTTCAAGATTGAACTGTTTGGCAATAATCAGTGGCATTTTGTTTGAAGATAAATCAGGGAGTGTCATAACAATCAGTGTATAACAGTTATAGTAAAGCATGTGGGTGGATCAATTGTGGGGTTACATGTCACCCAAGGGTGTTTTAGATTTGCATAAAATCAAAGGTGTACTGACTGCCAACAGGTACAGGAAGGCTCTCATCATTATGTAGGAAGACAGTATCTTGCCCAATGAGATGTCTGGAATGTAAAGCGGCTAATGGAACATATTGCAGAGATGCTTTAGCCTTCAGGAAGTTCTGATATGAACATCATTGAAGTTATATGGCTACTAAGTTAGACAGCAACAAAACACTTTGGATGAGTTGTTGAATGGGCTACAGAGTATTTGGAATAAATACATTGATACGCTATATGGGAGTATGGAAACAAGGAGTCATTTTCTATATAATGCAAAAGCCTCATATTCCAAATACTAATGCCAGGGTTGCAGGGTTTTAGCCATCAAAAGTGGCTAAAACTGTCAAAAACTTTTTTTGAGTGTACAAAACACAACAAAAGTTGTCTATAATTGTTTTAAACATTATTTATTTAAAAAGTATGAACACATGAAAACATTTTCAGCAAGGGTCAAAATCCATTGTTCACTTATTGAAGTCCATTTTAGCACTTTAAGTTAATAGTCCAGCTCCTTGGGTCCTCTAAGTATTCTGTAGATAAAGACCAGTTTTACAGCTTTCTGTAGACCAAACTTGTTGCAGAGCTTGGTGAGTACCAGCCCAAAGCTGCTGAAGAATCTCTAGAGCTGCAGATGATGCAGCAGCAGACTGTTGATGAGCCCAAGGCTTTCCTCCATATTACAGGATGGCTAGCTCTGCCCCTATCTGAAGAAGGATGCAGAGAATGGAGCTGCTGCAGCCTGGAAGGAGATGGCTGTGAGGAGGAAAGTCTCATCTCTGTTGACTAACCACTCCTTAAGTCTCAATCTGCTCATGGGTCAGTTTGCCACCCAGATATTTTGGATGAAACATGTAGGCAGCCAGCTGGCAGGGTTTAATGATGAAGTCAAACCTCTTCTGGACTTTGATGCGGTGATCTTTCAGAACTGGTTTATTCAGAAGGTCAAGAAAAATGCAGGCAGCAGCAACTGGACACAATATGTTGGCCAAGTCATTAACCAGCCTGAAGAGGTTCATGTCCATGACCTTCTGGATGATGACCGTATCTACTTCATTTAGATGGTCTTGAATGAACTTGATATAGCATGTTCTGTTGGTAAGATAAGAGTCCAGGCAGATTAGCTGACCCTTCCAACAAGTATCATTTGGCAACTGAGGGTGTGTTGACCCTGACTGCTGCTTAAGTCAGGCTGATGGCACATGGTGAATCCTGAAGAACTTACTGATTTCAACTACATTTCATGATAGGAGCAGGTGTTAGATCTTGCCAAAATAGGTTAAAGGCATGGGAGAAGCAGCCGTATGTGATCAGGTTCTTGTCTTCCTTCTCTAGCTCTTCCCTCATCTTGTCCATACTCTTGGCATTATCTGTTACAAAGGACTGAACCTTATATCCATAGACACCCTCAGCATAAGATCTAGAGTCCTCAAACATGTCTTTACATGCCTCTGCAATCTTGTACCAGTATCCTTGGCATCCACAAAGAACCACTTCACTGACTACTGATGTTGCAATTACTGGCTCGTTTTGGATAATACTCCAGCCATCTTGCCGCATAGTGACAGTCTTGTTGTTGAGCTGCTGCTTCATGATGGCCTGGTACTTGTCATGGCACTTGTCAAGCAGTTTGTTACTCATTGCATCCCTGGTAGGTGGCTGGTAACCTGGCCAGAGACTGGACACCATAGCCTTGAAGCTGGGATGTTATACAATGCTGAAGGGTAGGTTGCACCCATACACAAACTCAGCAAATTTTTCATCCAGGTTGTCTTTCGTAGCAGCTTGAGTATGCACGATGACGCTGTTAAGGTCTGTTTGATGCTTCTTGGCTGGTGGTATGTCAGGACCAAAGTGGAAAGCAGCTGGGAGCATTGACTGCAGCTGGGTCACACACCACTGCACCTTGCTGAGGCTTACTGGCTCTGGACTGCTTGACACATTTCTCGTAGTGTTTCTTCATCCTGCCTATGTGGTTTCTCTGTACATTTAAACAGAGCTTACACTGAGCATTGAATTTAGAACCATCCACATTGTGGTGGAAATGGTCCCAGATAATGTCCTTAGGTCTACTACCTCCTTTGAACATATTGTTTTGTAAAACTAATCACTGTTCAGACTAATTATGAAATTAAGACTAAAATCCTCCTGTATACCCAAATGTGACCCACACAGACTGGAATAATTACAATTCTCTTACCTAATACAATGGGTGACTCAACCCTGGACCATTACTCTTTGATTGCCTTTGACACAGAGAAATTATCTTTCACACGTAATGCAATGGGATTGACACCTAAAGCGCACACGAAGATTATCTAAGATACCTAAAAACATCACCTAAAACATTTACAGATGTTACTCATACTAACTATTGAATTACAATTCTCTTTGTACCATATTATCCATAGGTTTTAATTTCAATGTTTTAATACAGAAATATTCTAGCTACAAAATGGCTAAAAGTGTAAAAAAAAAACTGGCTAAAACCCAACCCTGACTAATGCAGTGTAAACCTATTATTGTATATTATCTATTATTTGTTATAAGGAATTGTTTGTATTACATATGTCTCAGTTGCAATTACTCATTATTTGTGCCTATCCTGTGTTTCCATAATTATTTTCAATATAGTATATCATCCTACAATGTCCACATAGCTGAAGCTATGTTTGTAGCTTAAGACTACATCCCTCACTTAACAGCTTGTCTCCACAAATGCTAGTCTGCAGATTTGGTTGATGCTGATGTCCCAGGATGCACTTAAACATTTACCCAAAGCAAGTCTTTGAAAGAAAGGTCTGCCATTATCTTTCTGCTAGATGCCTTATTCCTATGCTGTTAAGGAATTTTCAAAAAGTAAATGTTATACAATTGTAAGGGATTTGTCCATGCCATCCTCTTCCTTCTCTAGATCTCTCACAAAATGTTATTGTACACCAGATACATGACAAGATGTCAGGTAGGATGGTTTTCCTGTCAAGTATGTACTCTAAGAATGTCATTTAATGCAAATGTATATTTTTGGATTTTGCAGTAGTGCAAGATTGCAAGTATTTTGAGCTATTGTGGCAATTAGTTATCATAGCCAAAACTATAGTTATGTTTCTACTTTGTCAAAATGTTACCCAGTTTTATACTAGTTAGCTCAAGCCATTGCATGAATCTTTAAATCTTTGTTATATGTTAATTTGTACTCTTCCAAAGGAAATAATATGGCTTGCTTGGCACATACATGGCATATTACTAGTGTTCACAAAAAACCACCTGTGGACATTTTTTACAGAGCAAATGATGGATCTGCAGAAAATCTTATCTTCAGTTGAAGAGGAATTTACCCTTTTATCCTTTGTGACCAAACACGTTTTAGAAACTTTAATTACAGAACATACTCAATTTTGGAAAGTATGTTATTTTCAGTATGCATAATCATAATGATTCTCCTTAATAGCTAGAAAAAAAAACCTCTGCTGTCATATTAGAGCGCACTTTTAAAATTATGTTTGGAACTTTTTTTTTTAAACTGCTGAAGAGAAGTTTATTCATTTTATAGGCAGGGGAAAAATAAAAATTGTGTAGACTTGTGTAGTAATTGCATAAATTTTACTCTAATAATTTTATTTTCAGCACTAATATTGCAGTGCAATAAAGTCTTGTGAAATATGGATAATCAGAAACCAGAATCAGAGATCTACAATAAGGTATTTCCTGTGTATGCTGGTGGTCTATTATGTGGATGGATTATGACAAATGCAAAAAACTCTTCTAAACTTATACTTACAGGAGTCAGTAATGGTAATGGGACAGCAGACTTGAATACCATTTCCAACTCACTGAAGCCATCAACAACTATCCAAATATTAGAAACAAGCAGTAACCCATTCACAACAACAATTGCTCCAAAACCCTTTGTGGATCTGAAAGAATCTAAAGGTGTTGATACCATACCTGACAGGATAAAATTTGTACTAGCCCCTACCAAACAAGATGACATCAAAAGAGACTTTGGAAACAAGAAACAGCCTTCCAAATGTTGTAATCGTCATGTGTCATCCAAGGACACTCTTGATCTCATAGGTCAACCCATGACAGCAAGTAAAATCTGTAAATCAATGCTGTCATCTCCAACAAATCTATCTTCTAGCAGGCTTAAAGATGTTAGTTCTATAAAAACAGGACACTCAGCTAATTCATGTCATCGTACAAATGCTAATGACAATGATGTCATAGTATCTTCTCCTAAAGTGGAAAGTGAAAATAAACCTTCAATGCTGTCTTGCCAGGAAATCTCTTCAAACTCACTTAAACATCAAGTTGGTGGAAAACACTTAACCAAGATTCTTCCTGCAAAGACTGCACAAGAAAATGGGGGAACATTAGCAGCAAAGCCTTTGGTTTTGAACAACCCTACTTCAGGTGGGGCTTCATTTGTGCAAAATTCATCAGTTTCGTCATCAAGCACAGACTTTGGAATGCCATTAGGTCAGCCATTATTGATCTCACAATCATCTTTGCCTGCTGTGAACTCTCCAGCATTATCAAATGTACTGATACCATCTAGTCAAGCAGCTGTTTCACAGCAGCCTTGTATTGTAAATTTAGTGCCAACAGTTAATAGTTTGGTAATGCCAGTTGCTCGTGGAAATGTTCCACAGTCCTATTTTATTGGATCTCCTGTAGTGCATCAAACCATTCCAATAGGCAACACTAGAGTAAGACCTGTTCAGTCAGATGTGTTTCAGCAGCTGCTTCCACTCATTGGTTCTGTTGCCTCACAGTTTCCTGCTAGTAGTGTAGGTCCTACTGAGGATGAAAAACAAATTTTACCAGAGCAAGATCTATCTGAAGCACTAGCTTTAAAGACATCTGGTAAATTTGTATCAATGGTTCCATCCTCTCCAAACTCTGTTGCTATTGCTTCACAGCAAAACTCCATGGAAATGTCTTCAAAAAATGAATCTAATTATGTAGCTTCCTCACCTTCTGTGGATATTCAGGTGTTGAGTAATTCTAGATTGAAAGATAGTAGACCTGTTTCAGTGTCAAATGAGAAAATTGGTCAATCATTGACAAATCCACATTGCAGTTTGACCACTAGTTATCTAGGTAAACCAAAAACTCTAGTACATGCCACCATTTTAAATCTGCATCCAGGAACAGTAAAGAAAATACAGTTGCCTTTAACATCCTCAGAAAGCAAACCCAATAGTTTGAAGACTATATCAAAGAGAGGAAGAAGGAAACAATCAAATTTAATAAATGCTGCAATGATTTCTGATTCTGAAATTTGGCATCCAACAAATGCATGCAAGTCAAAAGACAATTATTTAAGTACATCCAACACAAACCAACAAGTTTTTAATTTGACACATGGCAATCAGTTAAATGTTTCTTCTAGAGATTCTGCATCACTAATAAAACCTTCATCACCGTCATTAACAAGCTGGACACTTGCAACAAATAAGAGTAGTTTGAAATCTAAAATTGAAGATAAATTGTCTTCATCAGTAGTTCAGCAACTACCAGAAGAAGAAAATATTTCTAAGCCAGTTTCTCCCATTTTTCTTCTGAATGAGTTAGTGCAGACTTCAACCAGTTCAGTCTCTCAAACAACTGAGAAAAGTACTCCAGTCTCACATCCAGCTGGTGCAACTTATGCAGTTACTCAGTCCAATGAAACAAAATTCCCAAGTACAAAGTTACAAAAGCAGAAGAAACATTTGCCAATCTTGTTGGCAAAACCATCTAAGTTAACCAGTTCTCAGGTTAATTTTGGGGCAAACAACAACTCAGGATGTTATCTTATGCTGATTCCCAACTCATCACCTCAGATGTCCAGTCAAGAGTCTGTCCAAAGTCCAACAATGACAAATGGCAAAGTTCCAACTAATACTTATACTGGGATATCTGCACCATTGGATAAAGTCACTTTTTTCCAACCACCACCACCTAATTTAAGTGTACCTGCAGAGAAAAATGTTACTTCTGCACAGGAGATATCTGAAGTTCAGACGTCATCTTCACTGCATCTGGTGCAGAGAAAAACCTCATTGGATGTTAATAAAAGAGTTGCTTTCTTACCTTCGGAGCAGTGGTCATGGCATAAACCTACTCCATATGAAAGCAATTATGATGCTCCAGTAGAACACAAGGATTCCCCAGACTGTCTGAGTAAATCGGATCATAAGTTACCTCTCAGAGATTCAGATATAAACTGCAAACCACAACTGCAAGGGTTTTTACACAACAACTCTAATACAGAAATTGATGCACAGGGCAACAAGTTTTTTAACACCTGGGTTCAATGTTTACAATCTTGGTCAATTGAGGGATCTAAAAAGGCTTCTGAAACAATTGTTGACAGAATTAAACAGGAGCCTACTGATAGAGACACAAGTGATGAAGGTTGTGAGAACTTGTTTGGAGAATCCGGAATCAAGATTAGTGCTGTTTATGGTAATGTGTGCATTCCAGAAAATGCTATAAATAAGCCTGAAGATCACATTTCAAATGGTTCTTGCAGTATTTCTCAAGATGATACATATTTTAATACATCAAAAGAGATCAAGTGTGTGAAAACTATGGAAAAAACAGGTATGTTTACAAACACCATAGAGACTTCTAGTAAACTTAAAAGAACTGAGCTTATTTGTACACCGTGTTGTGTTCAGCTGGAAAGGCTAGATATTGGTTCTCAAAAGTCTGTATCATTACAGAATTTGAAAAAACACTTTAAATTGCAGCACCAGTGTTCAAAATGTCAGGCAAGGAATGCAGATACTCTAAAATTAAACATTGTCTCAGTTGAAGATGTCTTTGGAAATAAATGCCTTAGAGATCCACTCTGTAGCAACTCTTCTAAGCCTGTGTCACAAGATGATTTTTCAGTAGAATCTCTTGATAAAAAGTCATTTGTCAACACTAATCTCAAACTACCTTCAAAATTCTTGAACAGTCAGTTTTCTGAAGAACGCTTGGTGGATAAAGAAGTAGATACAGAATTCAGAGAGAATAAGGCAAGCTTGTTTCAGACAAACAGAAAAATAAAAAGTTGTCTAGAGACACTGCATGTAAAAAATAAAAAATTAGCAGACTCTAACAGATTGATTGATACAGGAGAATCCATTCTCAGAGTAGAAAGAAAATTGACAAAGTCTAGAAAGTTAAATGGTACAGCAATAACTTTTGATGGATCAGAAACTGAATTACCAGAAGAGACATTAATTGACATGCATCTTAGGAAAAATCCAAAGTCAATTGAAGAGAAAGGCACCCATGTTTCTTCTCACCTTGGATTCTGCACTGTTGATGTGCCTGTTGCTGTGGATTCTAGAGCTGAAAGAGATCACACAGAAAGTAACACATCACATTTACCAAAAGGTTCTGCAGACGTCAGTAAAAGCAATGATCAAAGCCTTGTTATATCTGGCTTTCATTGTGATTGCCAAGTTAATAAAGATGAGCAAGAAGGTTCTTGGAAAATGCAAAAGCTGGACTCGGAAAGTGAACTAGAGGAACGAATTCGAAGGCTAAGACAGACTTTGCTTGAAAGTGAAAAATCTTTGTCAGATTTGAGACGGAAACGAATCATGCAAAATCTACAAGTTAGTATTTCAGAGAAACACTAAAATTTACTGATTTTGAGAAAATCTTGTTTTTTCATTATATTTAAACTATTTTTATATTGTAAACAATTCTAAGAGTTATTTGAGTGGAATGCATGACTCTTGAGACTAGATTTATTGGTTTACGTAACAATGTCATCTAGAATCATTTAATAATTCTAGAAACTATTACAATTGAACTTGAAGCTCAACTGTTGAAAACGTTTATGCTTGTAGTGTTTTTTCTGATAAGTTCAATTTGCTTTAAAAATCTAAAAGAAAATGTGTGTGTATAAAGGTAACATTCTCAGGCTTAAGTATTATTAGTGCATGCTGATATACTGCTTATTTTCTGTTATTGGGTATTTTTTCAAACACATCTACTAGATGAGTATTGGCTGAATGTGTAATATTATTTTTGAAAGTCTTGTTCTAAAACAGAAGTAAAAAAGAAAAAAGTAGCTAAAAGTAATGTCACTTAGACAGACATTAACCTCACCCATTCCCCCATCCCCCCCAAAAAAAACAAAAGTACTTTTTGATAAAATATTTTCTATAAATGTTTTTTTTTTTTTTTTGTTTGTTCAACTTTACTGTTTTACAGATGGATAATACATTCATGTAAGTCAGCCAACAATTCAGAGAAAAATAAATTTGTTATATTTTTACTATCTAATTTATAAAATCCATTTTGACTGTTCATAACACTAAATATATATATGTATAAAATGTATTCATAATTTGATATTACACGTCTAACCTGTGAATAGCAGCTACTCATTTTAAGTGTTTTTATTTAGTGCCATATAGAGGTTTGATTATAGAACCACAAGCATTATTACTAATATCACAGAGATTCTCTGTCCTTGAACTTACAATTTAATGGGTGACTTGATCCATTGGAACTTTGAAGTCGGATGTGCAGGGGTATCAAAATAACAAAGTAAGAGATTATAATTCATTATAATTAAAATAAAATATATTTATTCATTGTTTCTGTTTTCATTTCACTTACAGGTACTTTCTTTTATAATAAAAATACTAGTATTACAGAGAAGCATAAATGCTTCCAAATACCTTGTGGAATTGACTGGTGCATCATTCCATTCCTGTATCATTAATCTAAGGCATTCCAAATTGTTAAATTTTTTCTATGCCTCATTGAAGCAATTTGTTTGGATATTATCCTCCAATAACAAGTTTTTCCATAAAAAGGTGGAGGTAAAGATGTTTGAAGATGGCATTCACACCTCAATCTGAATGATGGAGGTTGTAGGAAGAAAAAATACCACCTTAAAATCAGGATCTATACATTCCAGGAGCAGTGCCTTTCTTGGAAGATCTTTCTGGTTTCAATAACTAGTTAGGTTGACAACTTATTTAAATATAAACTCATTTGTAAAGAATTTTTTTAACAGTACCCCAGGCCTTCTTATTAGACTGCCACCATACTGAAGGTTGCTGAGTGACTTAAAACCACAAGGCTTCTGTACTCTATAGACATGAGTGAGGGTGGAGTGAGTTATCTATCCTTAGATGCCTTTAAAATCAGGAATAGAGGTCTCTTCTGCATACATTAGGACAAACCTGTTTCATCAGTGTCAAATATTTGTTCAGGCTAATATTGAAATGGGTAGTCTTTAAAGGCTGCTTTACCTAAAACTTTGCTCAGATGCACTCCGTGGTGATTTCAGAACCCTCTTAACTAGCCTCTAGATTTGATAAACGTCTTTTTTTGTTTGTTTTCTTCAGGGTACATTGGGCATACGAATCTCAAATGATATTGAGATAGAGATGTTCTGCCTGTTGTATCCATTCAAACGTTTTCAGTCTTTCTGACAAAAAACATCTCTTTTGATGACTTTACACATTCCCATCTTTTAGCCACAGCCTTTTTCCTTAGTGTTTGATAGTCATAAGACTAACGCTGTATTTCTCAGCAACACCAGAGACTAACATAGGTCACCTAATGCTGCTGTTTCATCTCCAGCTGACATTGTTGCCTCATCTTTTTTGCTGCTGTCTAGTAATTGACTTTAAAGACATTTTATTAAAATATGCAATAAATGTAAGGAAATACAGTTTAAATCACAGTATATATTGTACAAATTACATGATAGAAATGTTTATTTGTATGTCCACCATGATTATTGGTAATATCCCTTTAGTATTTTATTCTAGAAAATTGTTTCAACCCAGTGGTGGTTGGGATTAAGATCCAAAGTCTTGAGTATTACTTTGTACACACACACTGTCTGTCTCTCGTTCTTACATGTATATAAATTCTAAATTTAGAATGATACTATTAATTTCAGTAGGGTAAATCCTTTTGTTAATTCAATCTTAAAAAGACATTACATGTTCAAATTATTATAATAAACATTTAAATAGATGTTAACTGAACGATTTTGTGTGATTTTTGTTGTGCTGTCTTTCATCTTTGAATTTGATAATGAATTTTAAAATGTACTTTATATAGCATTCTGTGTGCGTGCGAGCAGTATATATATTTTGAAGATTTTTTAATGAATATGTTCATCTGTTGATTAACTTTTTAAGTAATTCCTGTTATAAATTTATAAACAAAGTTAACATTGGTTTAAATGGAATGGAGGAAATATAAGGTCAATTTGTTTAGAAAGTTTTACCTTATTTTTTTTTTTTTCAAAATTAAAAGTGAAAAGTCTGTGAAGCTAAATAAACGAAGTATCCAGCCATGTTCAACTGTTTCTCTTATTTGGTAAGGTAAGGTAACTGACTGTGTACAATGGGATCTTGGATAAGAATGCAAGCAAACAGGAAATTCATAGATGGCTTGTCTCATCTCATGAAATCTTTCTGCATTCCTCCACTTAATAGCTCTTTGAATGTTTTTTCATTCTGGAGAGACTTAGTGTTTTTTTTTTTTTTTCAGAATGATTACAGTGCTAATTATTGGTTATGTTGAAAATTTTCTTAACTTTATTATTATTTTTTTTGCTCATGCTCAAACAGACTGAGGAGAACTAATGTGTTAAAAATTTCCTTTATGGATAAGATTTAATTTAAAAGTGGTTCCCTCTGGTTGTCTGGAAGTTCTTTAACTTCAATAAATGTCAAGATGTAAAGATATGTCTGGCTGTGGTGTGGACAGAAACAATGAGATTACATAAGCATGTCCTTCAGCTTGAATCGAAACACTACTATTATCAAAACAATACCAAAATTATGAAATATTGCTGCATAATGGAATAATTAGTAACAATTCTTTGACTGTTTTTGTAAATAAATCTTTGTTTACACAGACACTGATACTAAATGTGCTTGGAAAATGATTTAGCAATGGGTCTAGTTAAAATACATTTGCTAACGGAAGTTTTTCAGTGGAAATGTTACTACCAATAAAACAGCATATGTGAGGAATCTTTATTTACCTGATTGTTTCCCAGATTCATTTATAAAATTATATAAAAAAATGCAAACTGAACATCAAAAAATTAATTAACCATTGGTCTGCTTGGCAAGTTAATTAGGCTTTTAAAAGAAATTAATTGACTTAACCTTGAAAAAATGTTATATTTTATTTTATTTAAAGTAAAGGAAAAACAAGGGTACGACATTGTAGTCACTCATTCAACCTTATCACCAAGCGTCATGATTACAAATTATTCAGTCTGCCATTTTTGGTTTTTTAACCATATAGATTTTAGAGCTTGTTTTGAGTAATTTTAACGGGAATGGCCTTTTGCTCACAAGCAGCGAAACTAACGCTAATCTGTTGCAGACACATTTTTGTAAAATAATCCCAAGTATTCCTTTAGTTGAGGCCATTTCCTATGAATCGCTCAGCAACTTCGTTATAATGTATCTACCACTTATTTGCTTTTGGCTTTGTAGGTCTAAAGGTGTTTTCGAATTATTTTAGAAATAAATACTAATTATTTACGTTTTCGGAAATGCAGTGATGATTCACATAGTAATAAATTCTTTAAAAGATAATCAACAATTTTGAAAACAAGCTGTGTAGCAGTGTGTAATAGGAAGACGATGTCAAGCTATGCTGAGGGGAATGCCTTTTAGATTCAGTATGACAGGCTTACCTGTTCCTGTCTTCGCATCACCTTTGATCATTTCGTTATGGAGATCTACCAAATAAAGGAACGTGCTAGCTTCTCTCTATTGCAAGTCTCGAACGAAAGAACTGCCATAAGCTGGTTGAAACATCCAAGCCGCATCGGAAGAAACACTAGACCATTGATGTTTTCGATATATGGGAAAACTATTTTAAGTAGCCAAGGCAGAATGAAATTTGGCTGATTCTCGCACGCTGAGCTTCAAATGATGAATTTAACAAACATTAAATGTTTCCAATTGTTTTGTCAACCTTCATGCAAAATCAATGCTGAGTGAAATGGATTAGATTACGTGTGTATATAAAGACTCGTAGGACTTGTATTCCTAAAGTTCATAGCGTCAGTTTGGTGCTTTGTTTTCAAAAAGAGAACATTAGTTATTCACGCGACGAGACGGGAATTATAACTATTTTGGCCTCGTAATAGTTTCTACCGCTCCTGTGTCCGCTCCATCGATCAACAGGTGGTGCGTGCCGTAATCGCGGGTTCAAAGAAGACAACTTGGTAAACTATCGTAAATAAAATAAAATAGATTGTATAGAAAGCTTTAGGATTTCTCAGTGTAACTTTTTTAAAATACCACAACTAAATGTCCTTTCGTGGTGATATTCTCCCATAGCTTATTCAAAATCGAGCCACGAGCATCACAAACCATACTCCATTATATAAGAGAAACCTAACCGTACGATGGTATACTCCAGCTGGGGTTGCCTGAAATACCGGCAAAACCCAAGACACGCCGTATTATCCACCGATCGCTGCGACAAGTTCATTGTGAACAGATACAGGGATTTGGGATACCAACGCCTCCCTTCAGACTGACTGAATATTTACGTGGTTCCTGTCTGTACATCGCTGGTGCTAATAGCCGACAGACCTTTAGTCGCAGGGATTGGTGCAGGGTGCTACCCACCCATCTGTCGAGATCTCATTTCGACTTCTAAGGATCGAATACCTCTGTGAATGCGAACCGGAGACTGGTATAGAACACACAGCTTATTATAAATACGGACGGTGTGGACAGATCGTGGAGTACGACAGTACTGAGTTAATTGCCATCAGCACATAGACGTGAATTCTACAGTAACAATGTTCTAAAGCCGATTGTATCGCTATTTTCGCAACATTATGGTTTAAGATTAGTTTATCAAGATGACAGTGCACATCGGACCAATATTATAAGGGATTTCATCCGGTCAATCGAAATGCGCCTCTAGTATTTTGATGAACCTTGCAGGATGCTTGACGAGACACTTTCTGGACTGTATATGCGGCACCTGGTGTCCGGGCACGTGATTACTTTAACTGTGCTTTTGGCTGTTTGACACCTTTTTTGTAGGGGATTTACTCTGACGCCATTGTGACAGTGGAAAATAGACCCCTATTCTTACCAGTTTCTCACCAACTAACCTGTCAAATGTAAATAAAATATGAATTTTAAAAAAATTTTTTAAAGTTATTCCCCGCCTCCGAATGCTGTAGTTTCGCTTTCGTTGGCGAACACACGGAAACAGAAGCCATCACGGCTTATATTCCCAAATAAAGAAACCCCTTATTGATATCTTTTTCGTGGGGGGCTGGCTGCTGTGAACAGCTATCGCAGATGGTTTAATTCCACGCTGTTCTATCAAATGTTCCTTAAAGTAGGATCCTAGAAGAGAACTGACCAGCCTATAATTACGCCCTCTGGTATCTCAGTTATTTTTAACGGAAATAAATCAATAACCTATTAGTGTGTACAGATTGTCTTGATAAATTTTAAAGCAGCTATTAAAGTGCTTTTTTAAAAAATCAATGTCCGTATGGTAATGCCATTATTTCGGAATTTTCTGATTAGCCTAAAAAACAGCTGTGTAAAAAGTCTAAAGAACCTAAATGAATAAGTTTTCTTTCTTTTTGAAAAAAGGATTCCCACACCGGGAACTGAGGATGTGGCCGAGCTAAAGTCTCATCTGATGGTAACGAAATTTCTTTCAGATATTTTTAGTATTCCATCACAAATCTATCGGCAGCCCAATTTGTTGCTTTTTCTAATTTAACACATTCATTGACAATTAGCTTCAGATAATTTTCAAGAGTAACTTCGCCAAACCGGTTCTCCTTCCATTAATGCTTATAACTGTCTTTATTTGTACACATTTATTTTTATTTAGTACCGATTGTGTCTGTCGTTGTACTAGTAAATTCCTTACACTTATCGAACAGAAACATTTGTTCTTTTTATTGATTTTGGCGTGAACTTTAGTGTAAACTGCAAATTTATATGGACACGATCAACATAAATAATAATATAAATCCGCAGAAAGACAAAACCAGAATAATTAGGGTTCAACACCAGACCCCTGAAGTTCCCCAGAAACACACTTTTAAAATACTTTGGATCCATAACATTCACCTACACTGGCTGGCCACTTCCGCCCCCTACAAATAACAGTCATGACACGAGGTGCTGGAAGGTATCCTAAGGGATATCTCATTCAATCATCGATACTGTACAGGAGGTAAGCAGAAGATCATGATGGCGAATACGTCTGTCAGGGTTATCCCACCCAGATGCTGAACCGGTTTGATCTCCGGGGATGGTGGTGGCCAAGGAAGGCGCAGGAAACCCTCGCCATGTTTCAAAATATGAACATAATGTAGCACATTCCTATCTTGGAAGTAGCCTTCCCGATCAGAGTACACATGAAGCATCACCAGACGCACCTGATCGGAAATGCTGCTGAGGTAAGTTTTGCATTCGTTCCATCTTCTACAGGGAAAGAGGGCCAAAAGTATGCCAGCAAAGTACGACTCCACTAGGAGCCTTGACAGTTGGGAACACAAAAGAGTTGAGTGATTTGTGGCTTGCGCCAAAAAAAGAGAGGTTGGGAGCGCGACTCGTCAGACCGCGTGCTTGACGCCAGTTCTTTACACCACACAAGGCGTCCGTTCATGTGGATACGCAATAGTCTCCTATTGTCAGAATCCATTCGTTGCAGTGTTCTTCGCAAGGGAAAAATATCAGACAAGGCTTTTATACTGTGGAAGCCATTGCAACATCTTATCAGAATATGGTTGAGGTGCATTTAATAATCACAGAAGCAAATGAAAGACAAGTATAGAACATTTCATTAATGTATTTATTTGTATGTACGGTCGCCGAAGGAACCAGTGGCTGAACTGCTATCGGGACAAATTCGGTTTGGTGTACCTCAGCGTTTTCCGGTTAGTAAGTCGTCTGGTCTTCCTTGACGCTACCTACGAGTGGGGCTAACAAACCCACGTGCCCAGGTGCTCGCGTGTAATTTTGTTAACGGGCGACCATCATCGTACACCTGTTACTGTAGTGGTAAGTATCAGGCACAAGAACGATGTATGACGCCATAATCGCACGCAACGGTTAACTCACGAACGATAAAGTGAACCGAAACGAGAAGAAAGGCTGAGAGTGGATCGTTTATTGGAAGTATGCTTCACCTTTACTACCGGTTCGCCCATAATTGGCTAACGTTTGAAGTTCGGTCGATCTAACGACATCCTGTTGCATTGCAGCGTCTCAAATGACAGCAGCCATTGCTCTACAGTTATACCTGCTCTTGGCCTACTTCTGGTTTTCGCGGATACTCGCATTTCCCATGATTCCAAACTCTGAATTCAGTCGTAGCCAAGGGGATTTCTGGGCAGTCTCCTTCATTACGTCATGGCGCATGACTAGCAAAGAGAACGGGTGGATGAGTGCTACTAAATCGACCAAACTTCAAACATTAACCAGTCATGGGCGAAACTGTGTTAGCTTTTTATCGGCACACACTGTTGTAGCCATGTTGCTCCTCTGTGGCATACACAAAATGGAGACGCTTCTTCGACACGCAGATGCACCCCTTTGTTGTTTGCATTCACAACAAACAAGCACAAATATAGCATACGGGTAGACGAAGCACAACTACAACTGTTTGTGTTTTTTTTTCGTGCCTGGATTCTTTTTTATTACCACCATAACTTCTTAAAGAAATGAATCTATTCCTGCGAGTAAACAGATGGGAGGGAGGGTAAGTTTTTCATACTCTGAACTCGTTTGTAATTGCACGGATTTCCTGTTGTTGTTACACGAGGTCCACGTAAGACGAGTTAATTCTCATTATTTCCCTACGATTACGGATATTTTAACAATAGAATTTCTATTCAGCCAGTTAAAGTCTACTTGTCAAAATATAAGTTATTTGAAAATCATTACTATAAAGGAACATTCTGTTATTCTTTATTTACTTATCTATTAAAACGTAGTCCTTTTTGTAGACCTATTTAATCCATTTTCAAGATGACATAATGAAGGTCGATAATATAACGACCAATAAAACGGAAAATTGATACCTTCCTTCTGTCTTAAAATTAATGTTGCCCATTTTAAGGAATATTATATACACACACTATACAGAGATTTTCTAGATTGATTTACTGCTTTAAAAATCTTTATTTTCCGCAATGAACAACTATAATTATCTCTAAAGTAACCATTACACATGCAGACGCCATTTTGGTCTCTATCTGGAAGAAACTAACTGTAGTAAAAGCGCGGATAATTTTCTAGGCAACATCCGCAGACATTTAAGGTACATCTTACAAAGACATGAGAAAAGAAAAGAAAATTATAATTGCAGCTGCACAGAAATAATAATAACTATTATAATAATGATGTGGTTGACGAATTGCTCCCCAAGAAAAGCGAATCGCCTGTTGTTGTTGTTTTTTTTTGTTGTTTTTTTTAAAAAAAAAAAACAAACAAACAAGTAAATAAAACAAAATTAATATTAAAAAAATCTTCGAATATAGATTTTTAGTGAGTCATCATTTGACTCACACTCTGAACAGTTGAACCTGTTACACGAACCGTGGCCCGGTATTTCCCGTTTCCGCGCCTCCATCATTAGTCAGCCTCAGAATGTATCTACGACGTGCGGACGTTCGAAACACCGCCATTACTATTATTTATTTATTTTAACACTACCCCCCCCCCCCTTTTGGAAATCAACAATTAAAAAAAAAAATGTTTGTTTTGTTTTTTTTTTCCCTTGTGAAAAATTTCGGTTTCATTAATGCGTTCCAGTGATTTTTTTTCCTGTCTTTCTAATTTTAATAAGAAAGTTGGTCCGGTAAATTGGAAAATAATAACACGTACAGACCGCCTAAGGCAGCCTTTCGAAGGGAGGTAATTCGGAAGCAACTAATATTTATTTGGGTAGTAAGCGGCTAAATGTAAAAAGCAATTACGTTGTGGTTGCTCTCCTTGTTACGTTACAGGTTAACGAGGACATCTTTTTCGGTATAATATCGCTAGTACAGTATTTAGTTATTTGAGGCGCTTTAGTCATAGAAAACTCACTAGTTTATTGTTTTTTTTTTTTAATACAATAAAAACAAAACAAACAGAAGTAAAAACAAAAGAACGATCTCAAAGCAACGCTAAAACTGCCAGGTGCAAAATTGTTAGAAATTGAATAATTTATTGGAATTCTTGTTCTTTCAAAGTATTTATTTAACCTTTTTTTAAAAAAAACATTTTCCAAGCACTTATATATTTAAAAAAAAAGTAAATACAATTATTACCTATTACAACTAGGGATTTTTTTTTAAAAAAAACAAAAGCAACAACCTAGGCGAAGTTTGGAAATGGGAAAAGAACTGTGGAGATTTATAAGTCATTACAGCTATACATCCAGGTGCTGGTATACAGGTACCACGTGTATACACAATGATGATTATAACTGTGACAACCTGCCTTCCCAGATAAGAGGCGGAACTCGACAGCGTAACGATGTACCTCTTTGACGTTGCTCCGTCTTTGATATGCAGGATTCCACTTAATGTTTGCTTGTCAATAAATAATAATAATAATAATAATATAATAATAATACAATCAAAACAAAATGACTTTACAAAATAATTTACAAACTAACATCTTTTGTTTTTTCTAGGTGAACACCAATGCAGCGACTCTTGTGTTAATGACACCATGATAACTTTTTAGCCTACACTCTGCATTAACAGCATAATAATAATAATAATAATAATAATAATAATAATAATAATAATAATAATAATAATAATTTAATTTAAAAAAAAAATAAATATATAAAAAACTTCCGTAACCATGATTTTCAATAAAAAGGGGGGGGTATTTTTCCACAACCCTGAAAGAAAAAGTAAACTTAAAACCAAAAACAGTAACTTATCCTGTGTCCGGCATTCATCGATCAAATGGCTGATGATCAGCTGCCGATGCAGCAGACTTTTTGCGGTTTTCGGCAAGGAAAGATGCAGTGGGTGGTCATCACTTGCGTCGAAAGGCCCAAAAGAACTCTTCGTTTCCACGCTTCACGGGGGAAGGTGGGTGTAGTTACGAAACTGACGAGAACTCTCAGCCAGCCTAGAGCGCAGTCGCGTGCGCTGGTTGGTTAGCCTGTGGCTGCGATACGTTCTTCCCCGCGTGAAGAGATGCGAGGAAAGAATGGCGGTACTACGGCATGGTCGGTAAGAAACACTCACGGTAGGCTGGGTTGGGGGGGGGCGCGAGAGAATCGCTGCGACCTGATTACCAAACGGCCCGGGGCGAATCGTTCAATATCCGCCCCAGCCTCAAGGTTATCCGGATGCTAACAGGGTAGGCAGTCAGCCATCAGTCGCCTCGCCACATCCTCTAGGCGCTGGCCGTGATGTTCTGAGGCGGCCTCGGAGTCCTATCTCCACAGATCACGGAAACAACCCACCCCGCCCACTAACACTTCAACGGTGGTGTCAGTCGTCGCCGCCACCCACACTCCACGGCAGCGCATTGACTCGAACCACCGGTAAAGGCACGTGTTCTAAAGGAGAGAAGCGGAAACTTTACGCCTGCAGGGTAGAAAGGTGCGCGTGTACTCACCAGGAACCCCAAACCTGAAGGTGAAACGTAAACAGTTATTCGAAAGAAAAAAAAAAGATACAAAGAAGAGGGAAATCTAACGCGTTTTACCGATGATCTCCTCTCTTGAAGCTTAGCCACACCTGACGACGGGTTTCGTTAGTCTTTCAAAAATAACCATATTTTAACTCGGCACTTTCTAAACAAGTAACAGATCTGTGTTTTCCGACAACTCCGGCTGTAAGTGGTGTCCATTTAATGCCAGTGTGACGACGACACTGACAAACGAAGGGGGATGGATAAGATATTATAAGGCAATGGTTACTACATCTTCTACCCCTTTTCATCGAAAGTAATTTCTCGGTCCCCCCCTTTTTTTCGTTTTTTTTTTTTTCTCTATATTCTTGTATTGTTTCAGTACTGGCAACATTAATTCCCCCTCACCCGTCAACAACCTACCGAACAATAAATAAATACGACTTGGGTAGAGAAAAAAACACAATCTTTAAAAAAAAAAAAAAAAAAAAAAAAAAGAAGAGCAGATAACTTTTGTTTCCCGACGCCAAACGGCGAAGATTTTTCCTACGGGAAGTAATTTTTTGGCGAGTAAGGCCCCTTGTGTACTAAGCAACATGGAGGAGCTCTAATGGAGTAGACTTTCGTGTTACTAAAGGAAATACTTTAATCCCGGAACATTTACTTCGTCATTTTACTCGGGTTATGGACAGATTCCTGTCCGTCGAGGTAATGTATTACTCGCGGCGCGGTTCTCGAGATATCTGACAAGTAAACGGTAACCTTCCCGTCGATTGTTCCGTCGGTGTTATCAGAACGCCATCTTTGTAAACGTAATACACCGCAAGCAGTAGGTGGCGTAGTAGTTGGTCTCGCCTCTGCGGGGACCACCAAGGGTGGTGCTGCTGGTGGTGGGGGGGGGGGCGCCCACCTTACCTTACCTTACCTTACCTTACCTTCTGCGGCAGTCGGGGTCCGGTGTGGTCAGCTTTCAGAGAAGCGCCCATTATCCGCGGTCGGACCGGACCCGACCCGTCTCCCGTTCTCGCCCTTTATGATTTCAGTTCCGATAAATCGATCTGCAGGAGGGGGGAGATCGCGGATTCGAGTGGTGCAGACTTCCATTCATGCTTATATATGTGCGTTGTGTTTTCCGTTCGGCTAATAAATGGACTGATGATGTATTGCGTACTTTAATTAGTCGGTGGGGGGGGTGGTGGTGGTGGACGACATTGTTATTTGAATGAGACGAGAGCCGACCTGAAACGACTGGCGCGGCGCAGCAGCCGCACTTCCTGCGGTCAAGGCGCCACCCTCTCCCCCCCCCCCTTATTTTCCAGTGCGACGATCTGTTGATGTTTCCTTGGGTAATCGTTGCAGGGTTTTTTTTTTTTTTTTTTTTTTTTGTTTTTTATTATTGTTTGCGGGTGGGTTTCCCCCCCCCCCCACCCCCCAACGTACGCATGACTGACGTTCGGTATGTTAATGTTGGGGGCCCCATTTTGTTATGACACGAGATACCGTCCAGTGTCGCTCCAGACGGAACGGCTGCGAACTACGAGTCCGTGTGCTCGTCTGATTAGCGATTATATCGCTTTTTCTCTCCTCCTGCCCCCCTTTCTTTTCTTTTTTTTGTTGTTGTTGTCTTTTCCAGGTTTTCTTTCTCCCTTCTCCTGATTTCCATCAATATTTATTTACGAATGATGCGGCTTTATTTCGAAACCGGTAGTCGGTTTGTCAGGTCAGAACGAAACCCAAGTCCGGGCAAACATTGAATCGATTTTCAGAAATGGTTTTCAAAATCCCTTTGTTAATAACGGGTAACATCGGCCCCATAGTCAAACTGGTGATTTATTTATCTATTTCTTTCTCTCCGCCAGGAGTCTGACTCTCCAGGTCGTTTCCCCCCTCCCCCCCCACCACTGAGTTTTCAGCGAAATAAACAGTCTCTTCCAATGTGGAATTCGTACAAAACCCCCCGCTTCCTTGTACAAGACCTGGCCCCGTGTTAAGGTTCTTTTTCCGTTAGTCGACAATATCTTTTGTCAGCATGTAGTTTATGAAGTAGAATTCTCTTTTTTTTTGATTTACTAGAGAAAAAAACAACAACAACAACAAACGACTTTAATTGGACAGATAAACAACGACAAAAGTCTAGAACAGCTATGAATACTACCTCTGATGCCATGGAAACATTAAAGTCGCACATGCAAATAGAACCATTCACTCTTATTATTAGTTTGGGTAAAAAAAATAGCTTTTATTATGATTTCAGGCATTGTCAGTAAAACAGAAATGACTACTGTCATTATATTATTATTATTATTATTATTATTATTATATTATTATTATTATTATTATTATTATTATTATTATTATTTTAAATTACAGATTGTGTTAGTCCAAATCCAACTAACTCAGTGGTTGCACTGAACTGATGATCTCATTAATTAAATACTCAGTGCTGGTAAGTCTACTTCATTGACAATTTAAAAAAAAAACAGAAAGAAGAAAAGTATTCATTTATATAACAGTTATTCCGGAAGGTTACTTCCCTGGATTATTTACTAGCTAAGCTATAAAAATAGAGAAACTTTGGTTTCTAAATTTAATCTTTAAAAAACTTGTTCAAATATAAAAAAAAAACGTTTTATTCATTTTTAAAAAAAATAAATACAGAATATTTCCATAACCTGTATATTAATTGTTTTAGCAAATATATATTGTTATGTTAGAGTTTAACAGACCCAGTTATTGTCAAGCATGTGACCTGTCTTAGTTACAGGCAAACAAAGCAAGAAACAAGGCATGGTGTATTATTGCTGTGTGTATGGCTGTAATAACTCTGGTTATGACCCCAGCAGAAGTTTTCATGAGTTTCCAAAAGATGATTTGTTACGAGAGGTAAGGATTATTTTATTTTTTTTTTTAACTAGACAAAGAATGTAATATTTAGTAAATTTAACAGGATTTAAATAATGATTTAGCATTTATGGTAGTATTTAGTTAAAAAAAGTGATATTAATGTAATTAGTAAAACATACTAATAATACTTTTGAAAAATACATCTGTAACTTAATCCTTTTTTTACATCTGGTTGGATGATTAGTATACATCAAACAAGTAAATGGAATTGTGACAATTTTGTTTACAATGAGTATTGTCAGTGACATCATTGCTACTTTAAGTTAAATAATGTATTACATAACAGTATTTGCAATTTCACTATTTAAATTGAAATACATTAAGTATTTCATTCTCATGTTTTTTGCTGCATTGTAAGTTAACTATGGATTATTGGGAGTACAGTTTCTGTTTGTTTTAGATATGGACCAGTCGAACACAGAGAAAAGGATTCAGATCAACAAAATATTCAAGAATATGCTCTGACCATTTTAACGAGGATGATTTCATTGATTTCAAAGCAAAAAGAAGAATGCTAAAGCTGTCAGCTGTTCCCAAGAAAGTCTTGCAGGTGAAGACAGGAGAGCGGGCAGTAAAGCATAAACCACCTGCAGAAAGAGTTTTTGAAGGTCAGTAAATTTATTTAAAAAAAACATGAAGGAAACAAGACTGAAAGTACTGATGTAAACATATACTTATAAGTTGATGGATATTCTTGTTTGAAATTGTATAAAGTTGAATATGCATCAATTACATATTCTAAACTGTTATGCAATGTATTAAGTTTTAGATATTGAAGAGTAAGTTTAATTTAATCTGACAATAATAATAACTTTATTAACTTAAATTAAGTAATGTTACACAGTATGTGAAATGGGGGAATTTATTAACAAATTTTAGGAAACAAACTTATCTTTTGACAAAATCCCTCAATAAAGTATTTATATGCTTTTGGAAACTTTGAATATGTATATCTTGTTATTTCTTTTATGTTAAATATCAGTGTTGGTGATAAATGTTTCATCTATGCTTTTACTCTGTCTGTAATTAACCACGTGAAAACAGGGTAAGTTAGGTCTATAAGATCAGTAACTTTCAAGACAGTCAATTTATTTACTGTAGAATATTTTGAATGTTTTCCATTTTTCACTTTTTAATGTATAAAAATTGCTGGATTTTTAAAAAGTATATAAATCATAACAATTAAAATTAAAGTATTTTAAAAGCATTATTATTATTATTATTATTATTATTATTATTATTATTATTATTATTATTATTATTATTATTATTGTTTGTGGTGGTAGTGGTATAATCTACTAAATGACTATTTTAAACTAAAAATGTATTTATTTTAAATCATGATTAAAAAGATTGGGGTTTTTAAGGGAGACTACTGCGTTTGTTTTGGTTTATAATATCAACAGCAAGGATGACGTCGTCTGCGACACTTTCAGCACAGATATACGACTATTGGTATTATCCTCACTTAGCCACGTTTCAGCGGGTTTTTTTTTTCGGTGATAATAACTATGAAAGAAATAAATTACTGTTCAAGGAAGAAAAAAAAACGCGACTGCGCCCTTACTGTCTGATAAACTGCTACTGAGTAGTCTCCCTTTTGAAATACTTCTCCTTGATCTGCAGTTTTGATTCATTTGAAATATAGTATTTGTTGCAATTTTGGAATGCAGTGTACTTAGACGGTAGTTTCAGTTATCAAAATACGATTTGAGTGAAAATTTAAATTAGATATATTTAATCAGAAATTCAGTGTGAAAGTTTTGTTATATCTTACACATTAAATTAAGAGAAACTTTGTTGTTTTTTTAAAGAGAAAAATCAGACAGATCCCTGATAAACTTTGAAACTGGAACTGAGTAGATGCATTGAGATTGTTGTAGTATAATAATGCTAGTAGAGGATAGTGGAAATGCTGAAAGTGGTTTATTCAGTCAATGACTAAATACCGATACTCTACCTGACTAGAAAATGTTTTTTGGTGATGTGTTACTTAGAGAAATTATCATCATAAGCAGCAGTAGTCAGCGGACCACTACAAAAAAGAAGCCTCCTTTTCCTAGCATAATAAGAAAGGGATACAGGTCAAAACTTTTCCATGGGGGACCCAATCCAGATTGGAGGAGGGCTCATCAACCCTGGTAGGGAAAACCCTAATAGTTGTCTTTATTTTTTTAAATGAGGGAAAACTGGAGGAAATCCAGGTGAGTTGAGGAGGAAGAATAAGAAATCATGGAAGATGGAGGTACACCAAACTCAGCTAGTCTTGACTAGGATTCAAACAGTAGCCTAACCAGCAGACTTTCAAGCTACTCTTAGAGAAATAGGGGTTAATTTTAACTGTTTTTTGCCACCACATTAGTAATAAAACTATCTAATAAAAGTTTTATCTTGGTAATCACATTGGGGTGAATCCTGTTTTTGGTGTACAAATATGGATCCTGATTATATTGGCAAGTGGTATTTATGCCATGGCTTAAGCTGGTCTTGAATCCATGAACTTTTGGTTGCTAAATTGTTTTGTTGATTTCTAATCAATTGTCAAGCTGTCAGCACTAAAATCTGAAGAATGTCACAGAATATAATGAAAACCAAAATGTAAGTTTATTAACTAGTTCTATTACTAGTAATCTGATGGTACAAGTGTGGAATAACCATCATTTCTATAAAGTTCAGTCTTATTCTGTGTAAAGTATAGCCAGTCATGGGAGAGTCTTTAGCAACTCAGAACTGTTCTCTTGAAAAATACAACAATCCAAATGTCTTAGTTATGCCTCCAACTTCTGTAAAAATCTCAACTTTTTTGTTTTTGTTGTTGGTTTTTTCTTTTACACTCTAGAATTTCTCCTTAGGCAGACCACCAGGGGTTCTTCAAGACAAGTGAGTTCTGTTGTATTTAACAAAGCACTGATTGTACAATAAGGGGAAAAACTTTTTTAAAACAACAAATACTTTACTTGGCATTTTTAAGATATTCCTGATGAGGATTTTAATCTGACTGAAGAAAACAGCAATAGGAAAAGTTTACCGAAACACTAACAATTTTATAACAGAGGTGGTGATAAAAACTTGTAAAGTACAATCCAAATATCTGTTATGCTGCCAAATTCTGTAAATATCTCATTAAACATTGTTTATTAAACAGAGATGTAATATGATTAAAACAATAGCCATTATATATATGTACATGTACGTATGCATGGGTAAAATTTTTTACTGGAATCAGTTTTTGGGTGTATGCAGTCGTTTTTTGAAAGCTTTTCTATTGTCAAACATTTTATTTCTGTAGAGAATGATTTTTCATAATGCTCCCCCCAACTCTGTAGAGGAAATCTCAGTCTGATTAAGAAGGGAACTGCAAACGTCACCACAGTCTTTCATTGAGCCCCTTTTATTAAAGAGCAGAGAAAACGGTGCATATCACTGGTCACTGTACAGATGCTAGAAAGGCTAAACCTAGCTATGAGCATGCTAAAATTTGGAAGGGAGGCATTCTGAGAAGCAAACTTTAGAATCTGTTGAAACTTAATAACAATTTTCTGAATTATTGTGCTTTCTTCAAGTTGAGTGTCTTCTAGCCTTTTTAATAAGAGGGGAGGTATTTGCCCCTTCTGGTTGTTGAAAACTGGTGCTCTGACATCAAGTCTTATTGGGGCTAAAATATTAATTGACTAACAGTAGATAAGTCAGTTCAAAGCTCACATATGCTGCCATGTTATCAAATAGAAAATCTACAACCCCTGCCTCAAAATGATGGTTTAGCAAGCATTTCTCTAAATTTGTCTACCATATGCACATGAACCAAATTTTGCATGTCCATTTAGAATCCAGCATGCCAGTTGTATGCGTTTAGGGGCACCCAGTTCCAATTTGTCAGAAATGATTGACTATTTTAATAGAGTTAAGATTTTGCTATATTTATTTTATAATACTTTGTCAGCAGATTCTGTTGTATAGTGTGACAGCTGCTTAAAGCTGAGTGGAATCGTTCTTCACTGGAAACTTCTGTAAATCCTGCATGGCATTTATCATAAATGTTATTTGTGTTTGTTCAAGTGATCTGGCATTACAACTCATTAACTTCCTAACTGCCTGCAACAATTTGTAAGTGTTAGCTTGCAGTGTTTTCATCATTCATATTTTTCAGTCACAGGATACAAGGGACACTACTTTCGTCTAACCTAAGTTTCGTTGGTCTTTAGATCCAAGAGAGTTAATTCAGTTTTATAGCAAAATGCAATGTACAGTAAAATTCTTTTAATTTGGCAACCTGTGATGGAGCACTTTCAGTGTACCAGCACCAGGCAGAACTAGTGTAATTTATCACCACTCTGCAGCGCTGTGAACTCATCACCTTCCTGTGCTTGCTGGTGCATGTGCTTGGATATTTAATGCCCTGTGAAAACATTTTATATTACTTATTTCTCTAATGAACATTCATTTCTCTGATTTATCTTATAATGTCGTCAAAGAATAGCACTTCAACTAGCCATGGAATGAAAAGGAAGACAGTTTTGTTATTTAAAAACTTTTTTGTATTTTCTTTAAATGTGGCACGCATGAAAGTGTTACTTGTCATATAAATCATTTTAGTGTTGTTTTTTTCTTTTTCACTTTACTAACTTCATAATCTCAAATCTTTTTTTTTCTAAATGATCTTTTTATCTTTATTTTTCTAGGAACAATAATGATATTTGCCTGATTTAGAAGTTTAACAGGTTCATTCTACGTCTTTATCAAATTTAGTTAAAACATTTTTAGCATAAGTGAACATACAAAACTTACTTTCTTGAAGTTTAAATTCAAGAGTAGGTTGCAAACCTAACGAATCATCAAAGTAATAAATATTTTTATTAACTTTATACCAACAAGTCCAGTGTGCACAAGAATTTTTAACGGAATCTAAATTTAAAACACCATTTTATTTGATAAGGTTTACTTCAAAGAGTATCTCTCATAAAAACACCTAAAATACTTCAGATTTTTTACCATATTTGTCTATAAAAATTAGTTACTGACAATGACATTTAACAATCAGAGAATAGCCCTGATTAGTGGGATGCCAAACTAGGTCCAAATATTAAACTTTTACCAATGATTGTAGCTTTTTCTTTCCACATTACAAATACTATTAAGTATAATTTTGTTATTTTTAGTTTGTTTAATACTTTTAACTGCAGTATCTTCTAATCTGTATGAAAAGCTGATCCACTTTAATGCAGACTTTTCTTGCAACTTTATATCCGCTAGCATGAAATAGACTTCCAAGAACACTTTTGGTCGCCGTATAAGATGGTGAAATGTTTTTTCCAACATTTAATAGAGCTGGTAAAATAGTTTTAAGATATCCACCCACTCTTTTACTTACCTCATTGTAGCAATTCTTCATCAGGAAGTTTAATTAAATTTAGCTAAATTATTTGGTTGCAATACTGCCATAAATAATATTAACTTAAAATGTTGATAATTTAGTTATAACTATTTCAAGAAAATAGCTTAGGTAAAAAAACTACCTAAAATGTACAACAAGCAAAGGTTACCACCTATCTTTGCTTTTCTTTTGTCACCTGTTTATTTTCAAATTAAAAACTCAGTCTTTTCAACTTTATTTCTGTCATCTTGTAATAAGAATTGAAAAACCACAATTTAACTGATTTCTTATTGAATCTCAAACTAACTTTACTAAATGCCTTTATTATGTTTTTCTTTTCGCTCAAACAAAAACCATGAGAAATTTATTGAAAAAAATTTTATTAAAGAAATTTAATAAATAACAATTTTAATTTATTACCATCTGACTATACATTTATAATTCTATCAGATAAAATATAAACCTTTCTGACTGGTGACTTACATCAGAAACTATCAGTAGAAATAGCTCTTTAAATTCACTGGGTGTTTGAGGGATTATACAACTAATCGGCCAATCACTAGGCTTTAAAACTGTGAATAGAAGCCCCCCTTTTTTTTAGTCAGAAAGAACAAATATTTCTCTTTTCTGTGCTCTCTGTTACACCAAAACAAATCAATCAATCCAGATTGGCATTGATCTGGCTTGAGAGGGGTGAAAAAAATGGTAAATTCTCTAGGCATTCATTCAGTTGCCACCTACACCCCCTACACACACACACACACGTGCATTTTACTACATTTTTTGGTGGGGGGGGCAACTGTCCCTTCAGGCTCCCTTCCCCTGACCCAGGATTGACACTCCCATGCACATCACTATATGAAAGCAAAAGTATTGAATGTAACATTAATCTACAAACAAAGATTTAAAATTGAAATTATAATGCAGAAACAAACTTTTCACCATACTCTAGATTGAAGTGGTTTCTTGTTTGCTGATATATACATATATGTGCTCACTGTCTGTGGAAGATGGAGATATACATAAATGAACCTGTGTCAGCCTTTTGAAAGAAGTGGCAATGATTACCTTTTTTATCATAATAAAGGATCTTCATGCTTGGATAGTATGGTTTCCAAATCTCTGTCTCTATAACAGCAGTATGTTTTTATTTTTTGTTTTAGTGTTTGTGAATCTGCAATCTGCTTCCCTGTAGAACTGGCAACCCTTAGCTACTTTCTTATAGCAGTTCCAAAGTCTGGGAACTGTTGTTTGTGGAATATTTGGATCATATCAGAGTCTTTGATTACATTTATTTTGGTGCTTTGCCTAATCTTTTATCTTTCATATATATTTTTTAAACCAATGCCTTATTCTGCTCATATTCATACCTTCATTTTGGAGTGAGGGTCTAAGCATGTGAAAATACAGGATTTTGTATTTGCCAAATACTTCTGTAAATGCCTTTGCAAAATTGCTTTTAGCTGATTGCCACTTGTCAAGATTCCTTTTAAAGTGGTATTATCGACAGCTTTGCCTAGGAAGAGTTCTAAAGCTAAAATTAATGGAATTATATTGAAAGTTGTTGCATTTTTCTGACTGATCCTTTTGAATGGGCTTTTAAAAGGCAAAAGAAAAGTTCCAGTGGGTAGATACATCTTGTAGAAATCTGTGTCTGGAGATTTTTGGTTATTCCTAAAGGTTACTTTTAGCTTTAATGAGGCAGCAGAAGAATGGTGGAAATGGCCAACTATCTCTTGATTAATACAAAAGATATCTTTTAGTGCTCATTGGCTAAATATGGATTCATTAATGCATAGTTGTGTGATAATCTGGTTTTAATAAGTCCAGCAACCATGCCAGCGGCATTTTCCCTAAGGACCAAATAGACTTTATCCAGTGGTATTTCAGCTTTCTTCAAACCGGCCAGAATTTGCTCACTTATGTGGTTGGCTGTATGTGATTCTGGAAATGGAACCAGATTTAGGATGGCTCTGTGCCTTCCAAAATTAGGTATTAACCAATGACCCTTCATACTAAGAAATGATATTCCAGCAGCACTAGCTGTCCAAATGTCCATTGTCAATGTTGTGCTTATCATTTCCTCTTGTAGCATCTTTTGGAGTTTTTTGAAAACAATTTATATATCTGGTATCACTGTTTGACTGAAAAAGTTACAGTGCAGTCAGTATATTATACTTAGAAGACAAGTGCTTGAGTGGCTTTCTAAATCCAATGTCTTACAACTGCCTAAGGTTATAAGTCAGAAGCAATCATCTCTTTTATTCTTTGATGTATGGCTGTGGCTCAAGGATCTCTGATGTGTCTCAACATTTTCTTGTCAAGAGATTCCTCCATAGTCATTTGTTTATTACATCCTGACCAGCATTATTCAAGCTTTCTTTTTACAGCAGCACCAGAGGTCTTTTCTTTCTTTTGAAGTATTTCTGCATTGCATTCAGTGGCATGTTTCATCTTTAAATGGTTTATCACGTCAGTAGTTGTATATTTTTTTGCAGTTTTTCCACCTTGAAAGATTTCTCAATTGCAAAGATTGTATTTAACTCTGATGGAATCTTTCAGAATCACAAAATAATTCCATACACGTCTTTTTGAAGACATGAACTTTCAAAATATCTATGCCTAGGCACTTACCTGGAAATAGACAGTGTGTCAGTGGTCAGCCTACTACAGTTCTAAATTTTAATTCCTTGGTTAAACAGCAACTGAAAAAACTGACCAACCCCATTATTTAATTTTTCAAAATAACAACCAACTATAATATAGATTCTATGACACCAATGATTAATTAAGTAATGGATGCTGCTGCAGGTTATCACTCCAGCTACATAAAACAATGTTTACCTTTCCTAGGTGGAAGCCATGTAGCTCTTATCACAGTACACTCCCAACAATCATCCCTTATACTGCATGGTACTTGGGTTATGTATTGTCTAAAAAAAGATAGGATCATATCGGTAACTTGATCATTCAGTTTGTTAATTTTTAAAAAAACAATTACTTGTATTGCAATTTCTCATCAGTCAACACACACACACACACAATATTATTAAGAATGAATAATTAAGCAAACTCAGTGGAGAGGCTTTCTATATCTTGAAAATCAGACTTTAATGTTATACTGGTTACTTATATTGAAAATTTTTAGATTTTTTTTGTAAAAAGAAAATTGCTGATATATATATGGCAGACAATGCATTGATCATCTTTGATTTCAGCTATCTTTTAAATACTTTTTAAAGTCTGTATCTGTTTGTATCTTTTTTTTCTTCCATGCAAACAGTATATTGGCAGAATGCTGTAGTATATCATAAGTTCTTTAAAATTTGTGAACTGAGCAACTATTTAAGATGTTTTTATTTTAATTTTTATTAACAAATACATTTTGGGGCAACTGAATAAAATTTGGACACAGTTTTATGTACACACCTGTTCCAGTGGGAAAAGAAACCAAGCTCTTTAGATCTACTTATTTACCTGCTTGTGGTGATACTGTATGTGCATAAATAACTTTCTGGCTTCTCATTACTGTATTTTCAGGCAAATAACCAGCTGACTTTATGTTAAGCTATTTTTCAAAAGTGCCAATTGTGAGGTATATTTATGTGCAGGTTATATAATATTAATTCTGTTTTAAGACAGAAATCAGCAATTTTTTATTTTGAATATTCATTTATGTTGCTGCTGTTCAACATGTGGAAAAAATCCATCAGCTGATAAGTATGCCTGAAGGACACTATAAATACGAATGTGTTTTTATTATACTTATCATTATCTGAATACGTTACATTTATAACCTAATTAGTTGCTCGCAAATTCCAAGACAAGCAGTCTCACTTTCAGCATGTCTCAATGATCTCCATAACCTTTAACCTGTGATTGGCATCACCATGTGACATAGCAAATTCTCAATGAGATAAAAGCTTTTTATTGTAAATTTAATTGTAATATCTTTAATAGCAGTACTTTTACACAGTTTACATACACATGTCTAATTTGAAAGTAACTAATTATATGACTTTAATAAACAATGCAGTTTCTTCCAAATAAGTATAGTGTATAGTAACATAAAGTTACTAAATTAAAATAGAATAATGTTAATTTTCCAAATAAAAGCATTTCCAAACAAAAATATATGAACATACGTCAACATCATGCCAACGTTTTATTTAAATCAAAGCTATCAGTAAATCGTCTTCAGCAAAGCTGTCAAAATTTTTGTTTTCTGTGTGGATGTGGAACAACTGAGTCAGCTCTGTGCTTTTTAAAGAAATGCAGGCTGACTTCTGGAGAAGAGGGGGACAGAATGATAACAATGTGGATAGTGACACACCTTCTGTCCCCCTCTTCTCCAGAAGTCAGCCTACATTTCTTTAAAAAGCATTCAGAATGGTTGATACTTTGACAGCATTCTGTGCTTCTAAAACCCATTGGCAAACTTCAGTATAACTGGCCCTCTTCATTCTCTCTGAGGCTGTATATTTGTGCAGGCACTTCGTCGTCTATTTTTCCCAACATTAACAGATTTTCATTTTGAACACTGTTTATGTTGAGGTCAAGTGGCTGCAGTTTCTTTGTGAGCCCTCCAAGAACAACAGCTATTTCAGTGTCATTTTTAAAATTTATTCTTAACAGTCACACTAGGGCTGACATAAACTTAAATACCAAGTGCAATTTCTTTTTTTTTTCATGAAAAAGCCCCTGGGTCACTGCGCTACCAGCAGTTTTCATCTCATTCTTCCATTTCATCCTCATTCATCAAATACTTTTTGTTTGCCCTCAAAAACACCATAAGGGAGATTCTCTTTGGGCAGTGTTTTTCTTTTGAAGATGACCATTGGCTTGACCTTGTTCCCTTCAGTGAGGCGGGACAGTACAATGGTGAAAATTTTTTTTTCGTGTCCCGTAGTTGTGATGCTGATGATCAATGAGTTCTTCTGGTGCCACATCAAAACTGATGGACACCTCGTCCACATTACCGAGGAAGTATAGTTTAAGGATGTCAAATCTACCTTTCACTTTTCACAAACTCCAAGAAGCTTTCTGCTTTAACTTCCCTGTCCATAAGTAGCTTTTTGCCAATGGTTGTGCTGGCTTTAACAGATAGTCTGTTTCATTTCATGAACTTTAAACATCATGAAAGTCCTCCCATAAAATCAGCAATACCTAATCTGCTTGGCCACTTGCTTCACCTGAAGGCATATCAGAGTCATGGATACTGAGCAGCCCACATCTCTCTTCTCTGTGATATAACCCAAAACACTGGCCACTTTGCACTCCCACCTCTCCCGGATTTAGTTTTTGGTATTTCTTTAATTCTGGCTGTTGTTTCCACCACTCTTGCACAGATTTTTTTATCTACTTCAAATACATGACCAGCTTTGTTGCTGTGCTCTCTCACATACTGAGAAACTTTCAGTTTGAATTTGACAGTGTAACTTTTGCATTTTCTCTTCCTAATATTGACAGCAGACATTGTAGGGCAAAATTTTTACAGCAATACAATCTGTACGAATTCTTAAAATGATATATAATTCAGCAGCAAAAAAGGTATTTATACATTCCTTAAAATTATTTAATAAAGCAAAAACCACAGGTTGAACTTTTTTATCTTATGTTTTTTGTGAAAGAACTACACAAGAATTCCAAACAAAGCAATATCATGACCATAGAAAAATACTACAAGTATTCATGTGGATTTGCAGCAAAGCAAATAAAATATGTGCGACTTGATTATACACAGAGTCAGCAGCCATTGTAGGCATAGGTAAAAAATCTTTTCTTTATGAAAAATGCTACAAAGTTTGATTTAAACAAATTTTAGAAATGTAATTTTTTATTTACTTTAATGTGAAAACAAAATACACTTGTTAAAAACAATATCCAAGAAGTCAATAAAATTGGTCATCCCTTTAATACCTTACCTGTGTGTGTCTGGCTGCAGTCCGACCCATATATCACTCCGCTAGCTTGCTGTGTTAAACCAATGGGCATTTGAATTCATTATAATGTTATAAAAACTGGGGTATCATGATTTAACACTTTGAAGTTATACATGCTATCAAATATTCATTGAAAGTAAACTCTATTTTCCATGGCTATAAGTTGTATTTGCTTGTTGGCCTTTGACAATAACATATTGGCTGTGGAAAATATGGAGATCATGGTGTGTTTCTCGGTGAATGGAAACCTGGCTTGTGACATATGCATGGGTGCGGGTAATACGTGCTTAAAAGTTTCTTAGAGAACTTTTGTGTCAGGTGCGGGGTATACCAAGGAGTGGGTTATTTGCCTGAAAATACAGTAAGAGCAAGCCAAAAATTCTGTTATGAATTTTACTGATTATTTTGATAATTGGCACGCCTCTACCTGAAATCATATCTGTTCCTTAAAACTTATGTTTAAAGTCAACTATGTCTTTATAAGTACAAATATAGTGATTTCTTCCAAAATCCAAATTTAAACCAAGGGCAAGATATCTATCACTATTCAGAAAAGTAAAACCATTTGTTATCAAACATTTATAAAGTAGAGAAGGTTTTGTGTCCTAGTTATTATCTTTATTTGTTTGAAATCCAGAAATGATGCACCTAGATTTTTTTCTGTTTTAGTTGTAATAGTTAACCATTCAAAACTAGTGCTTTGTGAAACTGTCATTGGATCATGGTGGCCATTAGCATAACCAAAATGGTAAGTTACTATATTTTCAGGCATCATAATAAAGTTTCATTATGTACAGGAGATGTATAAAACTGTTTTTCTGTTTGATTAGTGTTTTTACTATTGATTCAAACATTTATGATGTTTAAAAAGTCAATTTTTTCTATTAATTTAATTTAAATAATTGTTCAGTGGTTACATTTATATCATTAAAAGCATTATTGTGTTTATAGCTTGATTAGATGCTAAAACTAAGTCTTTCAATTAACTGATTTGAATTTGATAGAAAAAATGCAACATTTCATGGCTGTCTCTTACTCTCTATTCTAAACTGTCTTAATCTAGATTAATCTTTCACTGGATCTTTAATTATCTTAGCTTGGCAGGAATAGAAATGGAATATTTTGAATATCTTTGGTAAAAATACTTTTATCTAGGTTTTTTTTTGTTTGTTTGTTTTAGTTAAAAGTTTCTCTAAACTAAGAGTGGTGTCATTTTTATAATCATCAACATTAAGCTAATTAAAAATTATATTTGACTCTTTGTTATCCACACACCTGTTCTTAGGGCATGCTGATAGTTGATGTTTAAGTAGGATAGGTTAAGGTAAACATTAACTTATCTTCTATTGTCAGTATAACTTGCCTCCCCTTTGAAGCCAAAGATAATGGGCTATCTAAAGAGCATTTAGGACCCATGATAACTTGCTGTATAAAGAGAACTGCAAATGATGCAGAAGTTAGCTGTTTAACTGGTGCTGCCTTTCTTTGTCTTGATGCACAATTATATTTGACTCCCTTCTCCTGGCTCATGCTCATGCTATTGGCTGGATAAGAGAACTACTTTGAGACATGAATGGAAGTTCTGTGTTCTATGCAAACATACAAAAATGAATGCCAGTGCACATGCTGATTTTGTGTGAGAAGTTGATGTTTACAGATAGTTTGCAGATAATTGAAAATCAACTGTACTATTATGGTAGATAATCCATTTGAATATTTGTTAGATTCTGAGTGTTCTAAAGCAAATGCAGACTGATTGTCCTTAGAAGCCAAGTAATCTGCAGCATCTGATCTATTTATTTTAGAAGGATTGTTGTTGGCTTTCAAAGTTGGAGATTTACTGTTTATTTGTATTTATTATAAACTAAAATAATTTAGTTGATTTGGTATTAAAATCTTGCTCACCTGTTTCTTCATCTATAAATTCTTTATCCAGAGGTCCCTTATCGGTTCAGCTTCAGCAACCCGGAATAAAAGTCATCGTTGAAAAACTGGAAAAAAAAAAAAAAAAATCAGATTCTTAAAATTTTCATCTTTGTTTTTTAAAATAACATTAATTATACCAAAAATCATTATCATTAATATATATTGTGCTAGGCTAGATTAAAAAGTTAATCAAACTTTGATAAACTTATCTTATATTTATTAGAAGATTTGCCTATAACTACAACCTTATAGTTTGGTTTCCATCACTTTTCTGTAAAATCTTTAAATTCATCAAAACTCATATATCCTTACCAGCTAAATCATCTCCATTATGTTGGAGATTGTTTTTTTTTTTTTAGATAATGAAGAGAATGATAATAAAGATTGATTTCTGATGTTTATTCTGAGAAATTTTTGATAGTTTCAGGGAGAATAAAACACGTCAATGTTATTACCTCTCTCTGGTTTAACGTGATTTAGGGGTGTTTGGTGTTTTTTGTCATGCACAAAGTCATCAGCATTATCAATATCTGTTTGATAGGGAATATCACCTGGATCTTCAAAATATTCTACACCTATTTCTTTCATTTTCAAAATGGTTTGTTATTTCCCAAGTTTTTTGGTAAAACCTACATTTTATTAGTTGATATTTAGGTTGATGAAATGATTTCTTCAAAAGCATAACTTACATCAGTCTAAAACAAGGATCAATCTAATAACAGAGTAGTTTTTCCACACCCTCTAATCAACTCGTAGGTTTTGTACCACCAAATCAATAGAGCAAAAGTCAGCTACCATCAGGATGGACGATCTGTGTCACCCGACTGGGGGAGGGGAGAGGTTTGGGTTGGGGCACTCAAAGAAAATTGTTTAAACTTTGCATGTAAAATGGTGCATAAAATAGGTAAATGTGAAATGGAATGTTATTGAATGCTAACTTAATTAAAGTTAAAATTTTAAATAATAATATTAATTTTACTAATTTGCATTAGCAAGGGGAAAGAAAAGAGTTTTGTACAATTTTGGTATATTCGCATGCCACAGGTTAGGAACTCCTGTTCTAGGTAATAAACAACAATCTTTACTATTTTCATTTTCCCAGTAAGTTTTAAATTCATTCATTTTTATATATAAATAGAATGGTTAAAATTTATAACTAAAATTGATGCCGCAAATGAAAAAACAGTTTGCTGGTGTGAATAATAGACTGATGTTTGATGGTTTGTATGAAATTTGTGGGAAAAATTAAAATGTTTTTGTTTACATCTATGACGATATAGTCTTCTTTAGGCAGACATCTGGGTTTCCCTTGCGCTAAATATTCTGGGGAAAGGCATTTACCAGGGTATAATTACTGTGGTAAGGTTGATCAGGCAGGATATAAACATGATTTATGTTATAAAGATAGTGATATCAGTGGTAGCAAAAACAAAAGATGATATAGATTTAATTCATGATCTTAATAATATTCAGAATCATGGGAAAAAAAATTAATAGTGGTTTAGTTAGAACGGCAACAAAAGCGAAAATAGCTTTTAGGGGTTCCAGCAATGGTGCTACAAGTTTCACCAAAGGTATTGTGTGTTCTGGTTCAAATAAACAGGTAAACCAACACTATCTGTTCCAGCTGAATAGTTACATAAACCTGTTATGGAAAGTTATCCCAGACCCCAGGTGTTTGTTCATTCAATAAATGATATTTGGGCATGTGATTTAGTTGGTATGCAAGCTTTTTTTCTAAATGCAATAATTGTTAAATACATCAGATGCAATACGGTTCTATTTTCGTAATATGCAGGGAATGTTTAGTGGACAATTTTTAAGCCTTTAAATCTCTATGTAAACAGTTTGGTAGAAAACAAAATGAATTATGGACTGATATGGGAAGTAAATTTGTTACCCACATTTTAAAAAAAATTGTAAGAAATGAAAACAGAAGAACTTCATCATACACATAATGGAGGTAAAGCATTTGTAGTTGAGAGGTTTTATTAAAAAATATGGTAATTTGGAAAAAAGTTAACAGAAAATGACAGTAACTGGATAAGCATTGTAAATAAATGAATGGATGAATATATCAACAAAAAAATAATGCTATTGGCTTGTCACTGAACAAAGCAAGCAAAAAAAAATAATGAAAGTGAAGAAGGCGAAAGGAATAAGAAAACTTGATTTAAAAATTAATTATTTAGTGAAAATATATCATCATAAAACATCTTAAAAAGAGATATTTTACAAATTGGACTGATGAAATATTCACAGTTATAGAGATTATTAACATGTTTCTCGGACACATAAATTAAAAGCTTTAGATGGAGAATAAGCAGCTTGCTGATGGTCGCTGGAAGTTGAGTTGCAGGTATTTGTTACTGTTAATGGGATCACACTAAGAAAAAGATAGGGGGCCAGTGAATTTAAGCATGACTAGAATTCAAAATTTTTGCTTTAATGCAATCTTTGTCCTACACATGATCTTTCATGTACCTTGTCTGTGTTTTTTTTTTCCCTTTTAATGTGTGTTCTATCCCTTTACAGCATAGTTTAGCTAAGGTCAAACTAATGTCTTTCCACTAGAGAGATAAAATTTCTTTGGACTTTTTTTGTAGACTGGTGTAAACTTAAATGGCCTTGAGTGGCATCCTACACACATTTCTCAGTTCATGTATCTTAAATTTAAAACAAAAAGGAAATGTATCTTCGTGTTGTTATCAAGAGATTTTAATTTAGGTTATTTTATCCTAAAATGTCAGCTATGGTTTGTTAAAATCTGATATGTGTGTAGGGGAGAGATTCATTGGTATTTAATATCTCTACATCAGGAAATGAAGAAGCTTATTTATAAGCAAGTGATAGGCTTATGTAAAGAAGTCCACTATTTTGATTTACAGAGAAATCCCAGTGTGGTTAGTCGTAAATTGGATATTGAGTTTCTTTTATTTTCCAGTGATGTAGCTTGGCATTAGCAATTGGTCAGGGCTGATTTTTTTCAATGATGTCTGAAATACAAACTTGTCAATCAGCAAATTGACCAACATTTGTTTTAAGCAAGAAATTGTGAATTAGACTCTGTAGATTTTAAAATGTTTAGAATTGCTATAGTTACTTCCTGATTATGAAAGTATTATGATAATTATAAAATGATGCCAACTGTGATAGCAACAGCTGACGTGCCTACAATGCTACGAGCCACATGCCGAGTAGTCAGTCATATGTATATTCTTACAGAAAGTTGGGGCTCACATTTTGTTACTTTTTCACAATAGAATGCAGATTTCATTTGTAGCAAGTTTGAAGCCTTTCCTTTAAATCATATTTTTATTCTATCTCAAATATTTTAATGCTGTAAAAATTACCACTTTTGCCAATAATCTTGATTAGAAGAGGTGCAAATACGTGAAAAATTGTGTGGGATTTTAGCTGTCGCTGTCACTCCACATTATTTTACTGTCTGGTCAGACACACCTTGCCATGCATGTCAAAGGTCATGGTAAAGGGGAGCTTACCTTTCACTAGCCATTATTCGCTGAACAAATTTTATTTGAATGATTGTGTCAGTGTGTCAGATTACAAACAAAAGATCAGTGACAGCATGGCATCTGATGACCTAACCCATTATTATTTTTTAAAAAAATCATCACTGTTCTTATGTCCAAAACAAAAATAAAAGTGGGACAAGTTAATGAGATGATTTTGGTCTTTTATTTTTCTGATTTTTTTTGTAGTTAAAATCTGGAAAACTGATTAGATGCTTCGAAGAAATTTTGAATTTTGAATTCTGTTTTATTTTTAATTATTATTATCAAAAGTAATCTGTAAAAAGCACTTAAAAAAATTATTTATTTATTGATTTTAGTCGAGCCTGTTTTTCAGCCACCATCGTCGTCATCAGAAGGTTGGCAGTATTCAGTGTGGATTGAAATTTATTTTCTCAAAGTTTTCTCCTTTTGTAACATTTGTTAAATCATTTGTTGTTTTTTTCTCTCGAATTATTACAGCATGACCCCTCCCTCATGGACTTCCTCTGAGAGGGAATTTCAACAAAACTGTAGTAAAGCTGCATTAGATGAATATTCAAATAAACAAAATGACCTCTTTGGTGGTGGGGGGGGGAAGCAAAATATGCAGTCTATTCATGTTTGGATTTACAATCATCTTTGTTGGGAATTAGCGTTGTTTAAGCTTCCCTGGCCATTTTTGAAATTGCAGAGGTGTGTTATGGTAGATTGCTCCAATTTAAAGCAGAATGCAGATCTAGTGATACTTAATCAATTCTATTAGGTTAAATGATAGCTAATTATTCTTTCCAGGTGTGGTGTATAATTGGAAAATTGGGACGAGTACCTACAAAATTTATATTTTGTTAGATCGATACTCATTTTTTAATAATGTTAAAATTACTTTTTTTTTCAACCTGATAAGATATTCAGAATGAAGACTATAAATGCTTGAGATATTTATGTTACAGAGTTAAAGACTATTAAGTTTTGTAATGTGATTGAATCAATTTTTACACAAAAATAGGTCATTATTTTCATTTTCAACATACATTTGAAGGTTGGGAACATAGTTGATGGACATTAATTAGCCTGATAAAGAAATACTTTGATCTCATTTGGTGATTGGGCAGCAGACTAACCCCATGCTTGTTTTTTTTTACCATGTGGGTATGATTTTGTTCCAGATAGCACAATGCTTTGTTGGTGGTATGTAAATGGATTTTTGTTCTGTTAGGCATTGGTTTCCTTCCATCTTTAATCTGAGCTCATCCACAGTGGTTAGAAGTTATTTTCCCTGGTTGTACACAGGTGCCGGATTGTTCTTTGTTGTCTCAAGCCAGATGTAACTCACAACTTGCATGGTTGGATAGATACATTCACAGTAGCAGCCAGCTAGGTTTGCTTCAAAACTATTGCTGTCTGGAAGGATAGATAATCAGATTAGAAAACTGCTGAATAATTCATATTTAAACCCTGTTTATTTATTGAGGTGAAAGTGAAATTTTAAAGTTTTAATACTCATATCTGGTTTTAAGATTTACAGATTAAAGATCAATAAAAATCTTATTGTTTAAAATAAGACTGAAATGGGTTTGATGAGGTGAACATCTTAAAAGTATGAAGATAACAGTAAACAGGAATAAAAATGTAATGTAATAAAAAAAACAAAGGAAAAAATTGGTTAAAAGGGATCATTACTTGGAATAGAATTGAGCAAAATTGTTTATTTAGCTTTTCAACCAGGACACTTAATCCTAGATGTGCATACTTTAAAGGAAGAGTATTAATGACAAAGGATGAAATAGTAGTCTCTGTAACAGGGTTTAGCAGAGTGCCCTTCTGTATTGCTGCCATCTTTGAGTGATGGAAGATCAGTGAGTATGCTCTTGGAGAAGATGAAGAAAGCAGTAAATTCTAGTCTAGACAGTCATCTTCAGTTGGTCTGCAGTTTCTGCTGATGACATTAATTAGAGATTTTGCTTGTTGAAGCTATAGATATATCAGATAAGTAGCATTCAAAGACTTATCAGATTTCAAAAGCAGATATTTCCTTTTTTTCTTTTCTTAAGTTATGGCTATTAATCCAGTTACCACATTTCATATAACATGTCATTCTTCATCAAATCATCAAATGCAGCCCACTTCATCTCAGATTTCAATGAAACTCCTACTGAAGGTGCCCTGAGCTTGCAAGGGATGGTAACTCACTAGTTCCAAAAACACAGAGCATTAGAAAGATTATACTTCATTTTACACATGAAAAAATCTGCGTTTCACTGACCAGTAGATGCAGTGTGTAAATTTCAAACACCATATAAAAATGGTCTAAGACTTTTATTTTTTTACAAATTAAATCCAAATTGGTCATTTGATTATGTCACACAAAGTATGAAGCCAGATTTGGAGCGTAATAGTTACTAAGCTGAGAACTTGTGAAGTATGGTACCTGTTTCTTATGGAAAACAATCAGAATTTCATGAATCTGGTGGTATTAAAGCAGAATTGAACTTTTTTACTGCCAGTCTTGGCAGATCCTTGTGATGGTGTTGGAGGCATAGTAAAGTACTTGGCATCTCATGCAGCCTTCACTGGCCTTTAGAGGGTCAAATCTGAAAAGGTGATCTTTTCAGCTACTGCAAGGAGAATGTTCAAGAAATACCTTTATTTGTTTGAACTGAAGATGAGGAAGCATTTAAGCCATTCCTAGAAAATAGTTTTTATTTTGGACCTGCAGTAGCTAGAACAAGGGAAAATCACCATTTCATGCCAATAAATTAAAATCAAATTTAATGGGTATCAAAGAACATCATTATTTGAAGAAAATTCTATCATTTCCAATTATTTGGATGTGAGATTTAAAACTACAACCTGGGAAATATGTTGCATGCATCTGTTATGGGAACTGGTGGATAGGAATATTGGCAAAATTTTAATAGAAGATAAGAGTGCATATATATGGTTCATGCATCCCCATGGCACAGCCATATAGAGGAGAGGAGTGTTGAGTGTCTTACATACCAAGTTGTTCTAGGAACTTGAGATTCATGGCAATAGCTGTCTTGTACATGCAGATTCTGATCAATATGTCATATCATCTTTTTTACCTGAGTATTTTTTTGGAACTAATGTGACTTTGGGGGTACAAATTTGCAAACTTGCCTTTTGGAGTTCAATGCATCTTCTGTAGAAGTTTCATCAAAATATGAGGATGTGTTGAGACACTTCCTCAGAATCTAATAATTTGATGCAGAAGGACCCTATTATGAAATCATTTCTCATTTTCAATTGTTCCATTGCTGCTTGAAAATGTTTAATGTTTTATAGACTTGAGTTATGGGTATAAAAAGCTTCATGTTAATCTTCAGTAGAACTTGATGGGTTGACAAGAATAAGTCTGGAAGTCACTTCACTGCATTAGTTTAGCTTTCCAGCTTTTGAATGAGTAGTAATTGTTGGAGGAGTGTTGTTTTGGAATGTGGATTGATGGCAGACACCCACCTAAAAGGTTTAACTCAACTGAAAGTTCTGAATTAAAATCTTGCAATTTAGCTAAAGCGAAAGAAAATAATGAATATTGAAATACTGTTTGAACCATTTGTTTCTATGGAAAAAATCTTGAGAACTTCAGACATGAGTCAGCATTTAAATTGTCAGAGACCGAATAACTGCAGTCAGATTTTGTATGCAAAGAGTTAAAGTACAATCCTTGATGCTGCTGTTCTATAAGAAACCATATGCAAGTGTGTTTATATTTTTGCAGGTTTTAAAACCAACACAGTACTTTTCAAAAACTATTTTGCTAGTTTTATTTAATGTACATCATTTATTTACTTGTTTTCTACAGCAGATGGTCTGCACAATCTGGATGAAGAGAAGCAGGAGTTGATTGCTGCTTGTCCTGGTGTTACTATGGAATCTCAGACTTCCTCTAATGATACCCAGTAAGTCACTATATATAAAACAAATTATGGACACACATCACACTAGGTATTCTATTAAAGAAGATTAATTTGATTTACCTGACTCGCCTCTTTCTTTCCTTTTTTTTTTTTTTTTTTTAAAGTTTAGTACAAAACTCAACAAAAATAAAACAAGTGAAAACTTTTAGAAAAATTTTAGTAAATCTGTTGGTGTTGAACTGTAGATAATACTCACTTCTCCTGAGAGAAGTAGCTGGCAAAATTGTCTTTATGTAAATAAGAGGAGGATTTCAAGCTTTTTCCTGCCACACTTTAGCAATCATTTCTGAAGATTAGATTAGTTTTCGGGACCCTTAAGTACCATGGGGAAATTTATGTATGATAGTATGTGTGCATGTGGATGCATGCTGCCTCAGATTCAGTTACCTCCCTTTTATTTAAGGCTTAGGGGGGCACAGATATCATTGTGTTAGGGGAACTTCATTTCGCCAAAGTTGTAAAAAATATCAACCCTCACTTGGAAATGCCCACTATAAAGAAAAGGAAAGCTTATACTGCAGCTTTTAAACTGGAAGTGGTGAATTTTTCTGAAAACAATGGTGGAAATATCGCAGCAGAACGGCAGTATGGCGTTAGTGAGAAATATGTTTGCTAGTGGATTCATTACAACTGACTGAAAAAAGCAAGAACGCAAACCAGGGTCGCAGAGCTGGATGATTCATCTTTTTATATGATAGGGAAAAATCATGTCAAACTGTGTTCCATACGGATTCTCTCTCTTTTGCCTAAAACTCTTTTCTTCAAATCTCTCACTTTGATGTTATCCACCACTGCTGTTTTATATCCCTAACAGTAATTTTATACTGTTATCACTGTACAAAAGTACTATCGCACTATCGACTTATGCACCACTTCAACTTATAACCTGAAAAATATGGTAGTCGTAACACTTGGTATTGCAAACTGTAGAAAATTTTAAAAAAGTATGTTGCTGCTCACATGCTCCAAATCCTTAATTATTTTTAAAATTTCCAAAATGTCTAAAAATGAAACTAGATAAGACTAATTTTTTTTAGTTCAGTGTAACATAAATCTTTAAAACCTGGAAATATTTTGATGAATCTCTATGATGGACTTTTCTAATTCCACAACTTTTCATAAATATGGACTTCTTGCCTGTATGGCATATTCAGAATGTGAACGAATTAAGGACTTATATATGAGTGAAAATTGTTGAGCAACTTAGTTTCCTGTTTATCTTATATACAGGAGTTTTATGTTTTTTATTAAATGTTCCACTGGCCAAAGTTTGGAAGCAAACAGATTTGGGAAAATATCTTTAAATTATGCATGTTATATTTAAATTATTGAAATAACAAATTTATTAAACAGTACTTAAATACATTTATACTCAAACACTACTTCCATCAGAATAGCCATCTTTTGTCCTTATTGCTTCTTTGCAAAGTGTAGGCATTCTAGCATTTTTTTTTTTTTTTAATGGAGTGTTGGTTCTTTAATTTTAAGATGTATTGTGTTGATAAAGCTATAACTTGGAAGCGTTTTGTTTCTCTTTTTTGACAGTTTCATCCCCCTTCTCAGAAGTAGGCGTTATGAAACATTGCGGTAATCCTTGCAAATTGTTTTGTATGAATCAGTGGCAATCTGCTCCCAAACCATCATGCTACAGTGGTTTATTGCAGCAGTAACACCTGGTGAACAGACACTCCACACTTTGACCCAAACAACCTCAGTAATCCAGGCTGAATATAATTTTTTGTACTGAAGCCTTTCTCTCTTACTTACAGTCCTCTAAGGAGTGTTCCTTTTTCATGGCAACAGAAGATACAAGATACCTTTTTGCTCTGGCAGTGTTCAGCTGTGCTGTAATTTCAGTGACTGTAAAATCATCTGTTCTGTTTGTTTGACAAATGATATATTTGTCCTCTGCCACAAATGCTACTTTCTTCTGTCTTCTTTTCTTTTGATCCATGTTTGTTCTGCTGAGTTGCTTTCTTGTAATGAACATCTTTATTCCAAGGTTTTTGTTGTTGTTTTTTTTTTTTATTTTCTTAAAAAAACTGTTCTTCCAGTCACACTTCCACCTTTCAAAGTACAAATGACAACACACATTTTCAGAGACACATGCTTTCTTTTATCCATCCTGACACTCAGTGGACATTGCCTGTGAGCTTTACGACAGGCTAGTGCTGCTGCTATACTGGCATAAGACATGACAATACCTGACTGGTCTATACTTCACCTGATTCCAACTTTTAAAAGTGTCTGTAGGAAGTTTTAGGCTGGTTTACAAGTCTTAATATTTTGTGGCAAAGAAAACTATGTTAATGGAACATATAAGTATAAACATTAAATGTTTGCATTTTTGTTCTTATTTATGATCTATTTCATAAATTTGTTATTTTAAGCAATTATTTTGATATAACATGCATAGTTGACAGTTTTTTCCCACAAATGTGTTTACATCCAATCTTTTGGCCAGTGTTTATATCATTGATAGTCAAAATATATGATTTAGATGCTCTGTCTGGACTACTTTCACACAATAATTTTGGTGTCAAACCACCTAGGAGCTGGAGGAAAAGTTTGATGTAAATTCCTACCTAATTTATGAGAAAGAAAATAGTTAGTTGCAAGTGAGCAAGTCATTTACAAGATATGTCATACAATGGATACATTCAGCCATTAGTTTTTGTGGAAATTGATTTTCCTACAGAGTTCACCTGATGAGGAAGACCTCAGTGTTGAACTGTGCGGCCACTCAGTTTCAAAAAGCATGGTTTTAGCACATCCTCCTTAAGTCCTGTTTTCTGTGCTGCTAATGGCTTAGCAGAGTAAATGCAAACATTTGTTGCTTTTCCCCCTGAAATTTCTAGAGTTAATATTTGCTTTCAAATCTTCTTTACAAAAACCTAATTAACAAGTTTATCGATGGTTCTTACCAGAAATAATGGCTGGCCTGCCTTTTCTCACTTACACTTTTTCAAAGATTTCAAATACTAAGCTTACCTGGGAAATTATTGGAATTGTTACATTTGGAACAGTACGTTCTGTATTGTAAATGGAAGTCATGGCATAATTGGTGTTTTTACTCCCAAACTTTCTAGTTTTCCTGACTCTCTAGGTCAGATAAAGAGACTTACCTAGATGTTTTGCTCTTTTCTGGTTCAGGTGCAGTTCACCTCTTGCATACAAGATCCCTGTGACTAGAAAACATGTTCCAGTGCTTGAGAAAACGAGCACCTGCTTCATCACAGAGATATTTTGGTCTGAAATTCTGAAAACAGACATGAGACATCAATTCCTTAAAACCAGTAAATACCAGCAAGAGCCCTGAAATTACCCAGTCCTCTACTTCTACAGCTGAAAATGAGCTTTCTATACTTTTTTTATCTCCCCAGATGTTCTATCATTTATATTATCCATTTCTACAAGTGCTATGACTAGTTTCTCTTTACTAGATTTCTTAAATACATCAACAAACAGCCTTTCCTATGATATCTTTTATTCAGACTACAGGATAGTAGTCGGGTTTGATTATCAGGCTCACAAATCACTTAGTCCATCCGCCAAACTATTAAACCCCCTCACCAGTAAAAATCTTTCAAGTGGGATACTTACCATTTTCCTAAGTTAAGTTATATTTTAACTTAAGGAAGTAGCAAACTTTTATCTTTTGCAGGAAATGAGTAACATTATGAAACATTGTGCACATGTTAGATCCTGAAGACAAGGCATTTGTGACAGGAGATAGAAAGTGAAATTAGAAGTTGAAGAAAGGACCTAGTAGGATAAATTTGTATATCTTTGAAATTTAGTTTGTAAGAGTTCCAACCCACTTAACAGGTGGAGTTCAACTTGCAGGGTATGGTAGTTTTCTTCACTCTTTTACTTTACTTTTTGTTTTGTTATTTATGGGTGAATAGTTTAAGAATTTATTGTTTGTGAATTTTGTCATTACTGTTTTTTTTTTTTTTTTAATACATCTGTGGCTGAATGTGACTTGATTGTGGTACATTATCATATTGGTCCCCTAACATGACCTTTTCATGTCTGTTGGAAGGCTACTTTTGGTGAGGATAGACATGCTAGAGTCATTTTGGTTACGGGTAGAGAAATCCCAACACAAACAAACTGACAGAGACAGGGACAAGAAACAGTGTGATCCTAGCAAAGTACTTAAGTTGATCGACGCTGGTACTGATGAATTCAGGATATTTCTATGGCAATTATTTCATCACCCTGCTCCTAAAAACACTTTGTTTGATAGTATTGTTCTAGACCTCACACTGCTGTGGTTGTATCTGGTGCGAGACAAAGCTATATGTGCTACTTTCAGCAGTGTTTTTAAAATATTGATCTTTATAACTTCTGTGACCAAATAAAGCCATAAAAAAACTTCTCAAGCCTTGAATGTAAGGAGATTTAGAATTACAATCAGCTTTGATAGACATTAAGTGAGTGCACAACTGTCTAATTCCACCTCACTTCACTTGTTATTTCTAATTAACTTTACATGTTGTTGTCATGCAAACTTCACTGACCAAAAAAAGATTCAGCTCTCATTCTGTATTTTGTTGGATGTTTTTCATTTCTTTTAAAATAATCTACAAATAATACACTGTGAGCCTTCCTGAACAAATTAGTATGAAAATATCTTATTAATGCAGATGTGCTTTTCTTGTTATGCTTACATTTTTGTTGTCACATGTATAATTGTACAGTCATACATGCTATTGTAGTAGATTTGACTTATACAGAACTTTTACATAAATGGTGAAATTATAACCAACATTTAAAATCTGTAACATGTTTTTTAAAAATATTTCAGAGAATCAATAGGGAAACCCTGTTCTGAGAAAGATGCTGCCAGCAAAACAGTGACTCCTGGAGGGCATGTCATACGGACTCAAAAATCTATGCACACAGGCAAAGCATATGCTGTATACATGGGTGGACAACTTAGGTATTTGATGCCAGTACCATCAGAAAATGTAAAAGGTAGCCAGCTTCCTATACTGCTCTTTAATGGGAATACTCTTGAGACATCTACAAGTAAGCAGGCATCTCAGGTTATAAATAAAAGGGATCAAGTGTGTTCCACAGCTGTTGATACAAAATTAGGGTGCACATCAGCAGAAAAACTCCAGTTAAGTTTTGAAGAAGGGAAGAAAGGTGGTAAAAAGCTAATATATTTGGTAAAAACGCCATCTGATAATACAAACAAAACAACTACAAAAAATAGCAATACCTTTGGTGGTGAGCATTCTGTGTTCAGTTTGGTGGAAAGAGTTACCAGTCCACTGGCTAAAGCACCAGCTGATAATGCACAGGGTATGACAGTGAAAAGTAACAGTTTAATTGGCCAGCCTCAAGTACATAGTGTGCTTGAAAGTAGTAGTAACTGTCCATTGGCAATGCCAGCTGATGACTGTGTTCGACCAGTTCATTTGTTCAGCAGGGAGTCTGCAATGAAACTGTGTCCAAAGTCTGCAATGAATTCTGACAGTGCACATCTGTTTAATGCTAGTGTTCAACAATCAGAGTTACCAAGACCAAGATCACTACTCTCAGGTAGTGGGACTGCTATCTTGGCTTCAGAAGACCCACTATTAAATCTTTCAGATGTTGCTGCTAAACCTGTTCGCCACAATGATCACTGTAAGACAACATCAGTAAGAGAGCAGAAAGTAGCTGCTTGTGAAGTTAACATTGATGCCACTAATATTGAAGAGGACAACATTAATCTTTATGTGCCTGAACCCAGTGCTGACGTTTCTTGTGTTAGACAGGAAAATGGTGATGATTTTGATCATGGATGCAAAAGTGACATTGTCAATGGGCAAGAAGAAAATGACAATCTTTTTGATCTGAAAATATCTTCTGTATTTTCTTTAGTTGGCAAATCTGATGAAATGGGAGATTTTGAGGTGAATACAACTACTAAGGATTCTAGTTTTGGCAAAGCTGAAGAAGATAGCAATAAGCATGTAGTACTGTGTGATTCAGATACTGATGCAGCCAAGTGTAATAGGAATCCTTTTGGTGACTTTCCTAGTACAAGCTCTGCGAATAAAAGAATGAAATTATGGAAAGATGGGAGGAAGACAAAACACAAGGCTTCTGAATGTGGGGAAAATATTGCTGAGTGTAGTTCTAGTAGTTTAAATGCATCAACAAGGAATGTGTCAAAATCAAAAGCGGAGAAAAATATAGCTTTTCGGTCTAAATTGCATCCACGTGGAAATAATCATGATAAGATAAATAAGAAGCCATTAGAAGTCAGGCACTCTTCTAATAATGAAGAAGATTCATCATTAAGTAAATTAAATGTTCAGCTGGAACTTGGCTGTCAAGAAGCTGGGGAACAGAAAAAATCAAAAAATGCAGTAAAAAAGATAAATAGAAAAGGGAATAAATCTCGTGTTAAAAAACTAAAGGGTAAACAGAAGGCAGAAGTTTCACTGGTCAGTACTGAGGAAAAGCCAACTTCTGGTAGTTCAAAGTCTGTTCTTATCGATCCCCATGACATTAAGAAAAACAATTCAACATTTAGCCAAGAACTGAAATGTGCAGCTTTGTCTCTACCTGCTGGGAAATATTTCTTTATTTCCTTGGGAAACAAGACTGTTGCTATACCATCTGGTAATCCTTCAGCTGGCAGTAATGCTTATGTGTTTGAGAAGGACTCAAAGTCAATGTTTGTCAAAGAATCCAAACCATTGATACTGAATTCTTCCAATATTTCTCATCAGATACAAAGCATTGGCTCTGGTGGGGAAAGTCGTACATCTCAGGTTCTTTTCAAGATTGGTGCCTCAGATAGATCTGTTTTAGCAAGCGCATCACCCTTGCAAAGTTCTAGTGAAAAGTTGCCTTTACAGAGAGTTGAAACAAAGTCATTGTCATCTCAAACCCGATCCAGCCAGCTCCGGGACGTTAAAATCATCAATGCAGCCAATCAGACTCCTATGCTAACACCAGGTGTCAGCCTTTTGAGACCTGTAGATGCTGCTGGTTCTGGCAATGCAAAACATAAAACCTGTGATAAGAAAGAGTTCGTTGCAGTAAAATTTGCAGGTGACAATGACACCAAAAAAAGTGGGAGTAAGAGAGATCTTGGATGTTTGAAGGTGAAGTCAGAACCGCTTACTGTAGGATATGATGAGTTTAAGAATGGTCTGAAAACCAATGTAAAAGATTCTCCTGGAACGGTACCCATTGTTAGAGAGGAGTTCTTACAAAAAGTTAAGAAGGAACCTGTGACTTTTGGCTATGGAGATGAGACGGTCTCCTGTGCAAGCAGTATAGACTCCTTGAAAACTGCAGCGTCAAGTGGGGTAGAAAGAAAGAGTGTCTCTACTTTAACAAATGACCCAACTCACAACAGTGTTGGGACAAATACAATGCTTGATGTTTCCTTTGGTTTCACCAATGATGACACTGGCTCAGCTGCTTCAGCAACTAACAAAAAAAACAAATCCAAAACTAAATTTGGGAAACGATGTAGGAAACGCAAAGCCCAGTTGAAAAATGTTGAGGTAGATGCTGTGAAAAAGGAGCCTGAAAACAGTGTGGATTATTCCACTGTAAGCATGAAAATACCTCGATTCTATAGTGACTCAATACCTGGGGAAACTGCTCAGGAGGAAAGAATTCGAAAACTGAAAGAAATCCTTAGAGAAAAAGAGAGACAGTTGGAGGAAGTTCGACGAAAATTTTCAATAAAATCAGAGGGCACATCTTAATGTAAATACCATAGATGTTTGAGTTTCATATGTACATATTCACATTTTTGTTTGTTTTTGATCAGCTTTCTAATTTCATTACTCAAAGTAAAATATAAATCAAATTGTGTTGAGATAGAATGAATGTTATGCAGTGAAAACTGGTTAAGATCTGGTATGTTTGAATGTAATTGTGTATGGGTGTAGAAGCACAATGGTGTTGACCTTTCTAAAATAAACAAGTTAGCAATTAATGGATTGTTTTGAATAAATTTGTACACTTATAGTAACAAAAGGTATTTTTGCATATGAACATTTTCATGTTTGATTAGGGGAGAGCACTGGAGTTAGTTGTCACAGGTATGTTATTACAGCACAAGTAATACCGTATTAAATGAATAGATGAGGGTATAATTGAAATCATATCCTGTATAGATGAGGCTATATTTGACATATAAAATATAGATGAACTATAATAAATGTTATATAACGTATAGATGAGGATGTAATCAATGTCATATGCTTTGACTTTAATGACGATTAAAAGTTCATCTATAACTGGCTCTAGTCTTCCTTACATCGGAAACCTTCCAGGAAAGTCTGGTGCACAGAAGTTGTTAGCTGACTGTAAACCAAAGAAAAACTTAGAAAATTACTCTCAAAGGTTAACAAAATGTCTGCATTTAATGTTGATTTAGTTTTAATTAAAGTCAGATTTTTGTTCAGTGGTCTAACACCTCTAGGTATTTAATAATGAACATTTTCAAGTTGACTGTTAACTGTCATTCTAAAAAAACAAAACATTGAAATCCAATAATGGAGTCCAGAAAATCTTGCTTAAAGTTTTGTTGGTTTAGTTAATTTGTTTTTATGTGCATCTCCTCAGTTTTTGATTAATTGTACATTTCATTGTGTTCCAGCTTGTTAAATCTTTTGATGTGTTACATTCATGATCTTTTTGTCATCACAATTCCATACAGATGTTGCAACGACTTTGATGCTGCAACTCACTTTATTTTTTTGCAATCTGCACATTGACAACAACAAATAGGACATGCTGCCAGAAGATGCCTGCATCTCTGGAAATCAGTGTTCTTAGAATACTTCTGGGAGTTTCTCTTGGTTTCATGTAAAATTGGCAAGAAAGTATGAATGTCAAACAGAAAAGATTCTACAAGCACTAACGAGAAAGTATTAGTTTCAACAAAATAACTTTTGTTTTTTTTAAATGTAATCCGATATTGCAGCTGCATACTAAGCTCAGTGGTGTTAAATTCTTATTTTTGTAGAACTTCACATGATAAAATTTAATGAACCAACTCTAAGATGTATTCTGTTTTTGTAAGCTTTGAAATACGTTGGACAGTTAAAAATAGTAAATCTGCCTAGTTTGAATTTCAGGTATTTTAAGAGGAAACCTAATAGTGGTTTTCAAAATGATTGCATGGTTTCAGTATGTGGACAGGGACAAATTCTTTCAGAATCTACAGTTATTAGGATTCAAATAGCAATAGTTAAGACTCTGGTATATCAGAAAGCAGCTTGTTTTTGGTAATAGCATTGTTAATGACTGAACTGAATTAGCTGCATGTGTAGTTATTATAATGACATTAGTTTAAGAATTGTGTTGATGGCCATTTCTTCTCTGGGATCTTTTGCATAAGCCATGACACCTTCCTGCTTTTTTGTAACTACTAAAGTAACATTTTGATTATTCATAATTGTTTATACTACCCACAAAAGAAAAAAAAAATAAGCAGCAAGTGTTTCAAAGCTTGAAGTGCTTGTATGGTATGTTCAGATGTGCTTACAGTCTGGTTGAAGAGAACCTACATATTGAAGAAAGAAACCCAAACATGACATTTCACTGACATGTAATGCTACAGTTATCTTCTCCAGAACTGAGTGGCCTTGGAAATATGAAAATTACTTTTCATACTTAATCTGAATACATCTTTGTACACGAACCATTACCACTTCCTCTATAAACTGGCCACGAATGTGGTGTAAGTCATTTTAGGAATGCCTAGGCATCAACAACAAATGAGGTGGCTTGGGCCATCAAGATGGTTTAAGGACGGATGATGCAGATTGCTGTTGATTCCAAGTACAATTCTGATAGCAGTTTTATTTCTATGTCTCTAATAAGATATCATTAGACTGGCTAGCTTATGGAAGATCATTTTCAGGTTGAGGATTATCATCTTTTTCACTTTCCAGAAGAAAGCATTTTATAACCATGTCTCCAAAATGACCTTCAAAGAACAACCAACCATAGAGTTTTTGACAGTTTTCAGAAAGCTTCATGCTAGTGGTACACAGTCTAGAATACCACTACTGCGTATTTCTCTAACTGCGACATCAACAGCTATCCATCAAATAGGCGGCATATCATCACAACTGGAGATTAAACTGTTGCTTCTCGCTATTTTAACCATTGAGTCTAGATAACGATGAACGGTCTGGAGTTTAGATACAAGCTGGGAACGATTTGCTAACTGCAATTAACATTATCAATTAGGCGGCGGAAGCCTGACAGTATGGACTGGCATTTAAGTTTGCTAAAGAACTGATATCATCATCAATTACGATGGTACCATGACTGGTGTCAGCCGCAGTGATGAGATCATTGCGCCTGTAGTCGTTTTTCTAGCCTAACGGCGAGGTTCCAACTTCATCTCTATGATGACCACGTACGGTGCCCATGCTGTCAATGCCGCACTTCTGATCTACGTCAATGTGGCCTGCACGATCGACGGATTAAAATTGTATTGAACATGTTTGGGACATCCTGGGACACGAGTTCGTGGTCGCTATGTTCGTCCACAGGCTCACGATCAGCTGGAAGTGGCCCTGGTCGAACAACGGCACAACAGCTGAATTCATCGATTTCATCAATACCAAAACCTCTTAAGCTTGTTTTGAGATCAATGGTTGTCACACATGTTATTGAAACCATTTCCGCCAATGTCAATTTGTCTGTGTTCATCTCCAGACTGGCGTCGTTATTTTGCACGCTCACTTCAGACAGCCATTTTGTTTTTGCCCGACATTTTAACTTAACTTCCGCCGACCAAGTTTGTTAATGGAGTTTAACTGGAACATGAACGTCTATGGACGTAAAATGCAGACAGAACAGGCTTGGAAACGCTCGTTGCTTCATTTTTTTGTGGAATTATATATACTGTAACTCCATAGTGTTAAACGCACATCACTAGCTTTTCTTTACATTCTAGATTGATGCATTTTCTTTTCATACATCTGTTTATTTGCTCCTTTCTCAAGGTTCTGGATTTTTTTTGGAAGCCTGGGGGGGGGGGAATCAAAGAGTTTCCTGCTGCGAACGTGTGAGAGAAGAAGCTCGAAAAGTCTTGACATTTAAATCTGTTGAGACATCTTGGCAACTTGGACTGGTCATTGCTCAGGCGCACGATATAATACATACCAGCAGTTTAGTGTCAAATGCAACAAGATGAAACATTTTGATTTCACAAATTGAGAAGATGGTAACGGTTATCAAGTATGATTTTCGAGGTCACAGAGATATAAGACACGAGAGCAGTACAGCAGAAAATTGCGCGCGCAAAGATAATGGTGGATTTGGAGGAACTTGTGGACATAGAATGGTTAAAGTTTAAATAATTACAGTGAAAATCGAGAGACAGTGGGTGAAGGGGCAAAAGTTTGAAAAATAACAACCCGTCTAACTACTAGAAGTGCAGTTGTTGCAGTTTTTTTTAAATAAAAGGATATACATTAAATTAAGATTAAATGGAATTACCAGATATTGCTTATTGCTAGAAGTTTAGAGTTTTCTTTGCTTGATACAAAGAGAAAATAATGAATAATATATATAATCAGATTGTGGTATTTTGGAATTCATAGGTAAAACCGAGAAACATTCGTTCGCGTCAGCTGTTGTTTAATGAAAAACTGAAGTGCCATTTTGAAAAAATCTGGAGACACTTAGATTTATGTATTATATTTACAGAGGCATGGCTTTAGTTGGGTTGTAGAGCATCAGCCAATTTCTTGTTTTGAATGAGTGCGAAGGACCATAATCAGAATTTCTAAGCGAAACAACGTGATCAATTTACGAATGCGTAGCTTTTTTAATGTTTCGTTCTGATTGATGATTAAGACTGCGCTGGTGTTCGAAGGTTTACATAACTGAGGATAAACGAAACAGAAAACGCCATTGGCTAATTGATGGGATTTTATACGTTGTTCTCTCACCATCTTTCCTTCTCCAATAGACCACGCGAAACCGAAATACATATCTTCGGTCTGTAAGATATTAAAACGAAACCCGAAATTGTTCCTTTCTGACGGACACCTGACTGAGAAGGTTCACTGTCACTTTAGAGATGTTTGGGAAGCAGCTTGGATGGTCCATTTTGGAGGAACTTTTACTTCGTCTACCGGACCTGCCACTTTCTCTTTCGTGTTTGATGTCATGAAAGAGCCCGTAGTTCAGTTATTAAAGCTGACGTTTCTCTCAGTAGATGCTGCAGATAAGATGTTAACTATCATGTTCCGGCCGGTCGCTGCATTCTTCCGCTTTTGTCTTCCCTTTCATAAATTGTCCAAGTTACTTTTTCCCTACATCTCCCCTAATCATTTAAAAGTCGACTGCCCTCTCGATGTTTGTCGCCTTTGCCCATTCTGTCAGTGCTTGAGCACCGTCTATTATTTTCTTCTTCTAAACATCAGAAACATTTATCTGCCGGTGGAGCCTAGGGAACAGTCGAGGAATAAAACTAACCTGCTGCTAGTTGTCTTTCCTGAAAACCCTACAGTGTCATTACAAGGATTTTAAAAACAATTGTACTAACTTAAACGTTACATCATTTAACTATATTACATGGGAAGACCTTCTGGTAGTTTGGGCAGTTGGCGATCCGACTGTCAACTTTACCGTCTCCAGTAATATTTGGCGCAATTGTAGCTTTCAGACGACTTGACTTCACAACATCCCCCCCTCCAATTTGGCTTCTTTAAAGGAAAATTCCATTTTCTCCTTGTGGAAACAAAAAAAAAAAAAAATTGTTTTCGCGATATATACTGAAATATCCCGCATAATTCTTTCAGGTCTCAGCGAATATAACTGTGGACGAAGCTTGGCCCCTTTACCACCTGTCGCTTTGTAGACAAAAAGAGAGGTTGAGCCTAACCGACGGCTACCTGGGCAGTTCAGGTGAAGTGTTTGAGACCAGAGCAAAATACCAAAACAAATAACGTATTTGATCTGCTGCTAAAACCGACCGGCTAGCTTTAGAAGGTGGTAAATTGGAATATAAGACGGGGGTTAGGGGGGGGGGAGTCAACTTCCAGCCGAATGTCTCAGTCTGACCCGAACTGTGTAATTAGATTGGGCTCACTTCAAGTCGTATCCGGTGCGCACAATCGAGTTGGCCCGCGCGGAGGATCGGTCCGAAGTGACGACCGCCCGGGGAGGGGGGACTACTTGCTTGTAGTGGTTAACCCCTTTCGACCAGAAAACCGAACCGCCGGCACTGGTGGTGTTGGTTCCAGAACGTCCTCGCCATCTTTAATTTTCTGCTGGCCAGAAGTGTTTTCAAAATGGCGGATCATTAAGGTTTGAAGTATTATTATTATATATTAGCCAGGTTAAGCGTCGGGTCGCACGGTGACAGGTAATTAAGTTACCCCGGATCTCTTCCCGCAGGCTCGGGCGCCCCGCTAATCGCTGTACCCGGAGATCGCGCATGTCCCGGATATCTGTCACAAGATGGAAATCCCCTTTCGGGCTGTCGCCCCGTCAACGGAAGACGGTAGCGACGCTTCTTAATCGAAGGCGAGTGATTTGTCTTTACATCGCTGAACAGAATTTTTTAAAAAAGATATAATGAATAATTAAACGAGGGGATTATAAAAGACTGAACACTCCATATATATATATATATCCATTAAAGCCCCAAGTCTTTTCTCTGGCGCTTCGTTGAGGCTTCTATGTCTCCACTGTTCTGTAATAAAGCTCATCAAGAGAATATCCGAAATAAATATGCGGACGCCTCGAGAGATGCCGAAATTAGAGAGACAGAAAACAAATACATTAAAAATGGAATGAAGGGACGAAACAAGATGACGCGTTAGACATTTGGATAAGAACTCCCTCCCTCCTCTCACGAGCTGATACAACATTAACGTTTCCCCGCCATTTATGCAGTAATTTGTGTTCACTTTCACAATGACAAAAATTAAAACGGAAAGTTTATGAACCTTTTTTTTTTTTAAAAATATAAGGCTCAGCTTTAAATTCCTAAATTTAACCTTAACTGCCAAATTGTAAAGCTTATACAAAAACGAATAACAGTTTAGTGTCGCCATCGCATCCCCTGCCACCAATAGTTAGCATTTTAAACATTCTTAGGTAACTGGAAACTTTTATTTATTTAAAAGCAAATTTTTTTTTTTTTTCCTTTGTTAGTTATAACTGCCAGGGTCAGGGCTAGAAACTCGATAGAGGAGATGAGTGTAAATATAAGCAGCTTCCAACTCAGTCTACCAAAATTGATTGAGATTGTAACAAGTCATGCGCAGCAAACAAAACAACAGTGAAGGAAACCGGAAACCGAAAAGTACCCTTACTCGTTAATAGATGAAAAACAACAACAACAACAAGCAAACAAGAAAATATGTGCACGTTAAATGGCTTGAAGTAACGAACAAGACTTTTTAAAATATTTTTTTTTATTACTTTGATTAAGGCTGCTGATAAATGTAAACATTGAAAGTTGCAGCCAGTCAGAAAATTGGGGTTTCTACAACTTATCAATATAGAAACAGAATCAGCTTTGGGGGGAGAGAGGAGAGAGAGAGAGAGAGGAGAGAGATGGAGAAGAGAGAGAGAGAGGGAGAGAGAGAGAGGAGAGAGAGAGATGGGAGGAGAAATGGAGAGAGATGGAGAGAGAGGATGGGAGAGAGAGAGAGAGAGAGAGAGATGGAGAGAGAGATGAGGAGAAATGGAGAGAGAGAGATGGAGAAAGAAAGAAAGAGAGAGAGGGAGAGAGAGAGAGAGAGAGAGAGAGAGAGAGAAGCAGCTTACTAGTGTCGTGTATGTTCTGGATGATGATAACTCTGAAGTGTAGATAGGTTTTGACTGTCTTTTTTTTTGGTGTGATGCTAAAGTTGGGGTGTGTGTGTGTGAAGTTGCATACGTTAGATTGCGAGCTGGGTCGGTTCCACGACCGGCCGCCACAGCTGTTTACGAGTTGGGCCTTATTTCGACCTGTGTATTGTGTGAATGTTCCTCAACCTAGCGAGAGCAGCGGGCTATCCAACTCCTTCGTATTGCACGGCAGGAGGGGTAGGTTTCTCCAGGCTGGACTCTCTAGAACAGAGTTTTCTCTCTGTGTGTCCTTGAGCTGAGAGGGAAAGTTTGGGCCACTGTTTATTTTTGTAAATTTCCAAATGGAAGTATGGGATGGGAAGAGTTCTATTTTTATTTTTGCGGGATGATGGATGGAGACAGACATACATGTTCTCCCTCCGTTTTTGATCTTTATTTTAGTCCTCCCTCGTAGGGGAATCAGAGATTCCCGTGATGTTGTTGGTAAAAACAGGTGGTCTTTATGACCTCTGTTTTACTCCCACGTAGGGGGACCAAAGGTTCCCTGGCTGATGGTGAAGCCAGGAAGTAGCTCAACTGCTGCGGTGATTGTCATCACAGCGGCCGATGCCCCATTCCACACCACTTTTAGTTTTCTTTAGTCTTCTTCTGTAGGCTGTTATATGGACTTTTGTGTGTGGATTTAAACGAAGAAAGAATCATGGTTAGTCCATGGGGATTATTAGGGGTGGAGGACTTTATAAATAAATAGAGGCTTACGAAGACGGGCGTAACATCGTAGTAACCAGTGCTTGGGCATCAGATTGTTTTAAATTGCTTAGGAGGTGCATGTGTACCACAAATTTTGTTAAACTGCAGATGGATAATTAAATACGGATGGATCCATCATATTCAGTGCGTCTGGTCGGTATCCAGCATTAAATGTTAGGAGGGGCACCGTGCCACAAAAAGGGAGAAAAAAAGGGAATAGGTCGGCGGGCGATCTCTCTCTCTCTCTCTCTCTCTCTCTCTCTCTCGCCTCTCTCGCGCTCTCTCTCTCTCTCTCTCGAGAAGAGATCTCGCTCGTCATCGAGAGATCTCTCTCTCTAGCGCAGAGCGAGAGAGAGAGAGAGAGCTCTACAGGAGAAGGAGAGAGAGAGAATCAGAGAAGCGAGAAAGACGGGAGAGGAGAAAGCGAGAGCGATAGACGAAAGCGTAGAAGAGAGAAGAGAGTCTCTCTCCCCTCTGCTCCATTCGATCTCTCTCTCTAGCGAGCTCGATCTCTCTCTCTCTCTCTCTCTCTCTCTCTCTAGTCATCTCTCTCTCTCTCTCTCTCTCTCTCCTTCTACAGAGTCATCTCTCTTCTCTCCCTCTCTAGGCCATCTCTCTCCTCTCTCGCCTTCTCCATCTCTCTCTCTAATCGCTCTCTCTATTCCATATAATCATCATCTCTCTCTCTCTCTCTCTCTCTCTATCTTCTCTCTCTCTCTCTCTCTCTCTCTCTCTCCTCTCTCTCTCTCTCTCTCTCTCTCTCTCTCTCTCTCTGAGGGCATTTAAATTCTAGAATTTATATTTTTAGGCATTCTGAGCAAACACTGAATAAAAAGGACACTTTTTGTGCTATTCCACGTGCATAGTCCGTGAAAGATGAAACAAGTTTGCAAAGTAAAACGATTTAATAGCGTTTAAGTAGTTTTATTATTAATGGAAAGAGATTTGACAGTATCGTACTTCCGAAATGTCTTCTGTCATGGATGACATAATTGTCAGTGCATAATTAAATCTCGCCATGCATATATTATCGGGACAAATAAACTGACAAGGTCGTTTCCCAAAAGCTCCGCAATGTGTTCTTGATTAGTTTAAGGGAAGTTGCAATATCAATGGTTGTTATCAGGAAAAGAGTGAATTTTGGTATGTGATAGGTATATCGACGGGCAAGACTTACCATCTGCTAACGTTCCAGGAAAGGTATCGTGCTTGTCTTTTTGGCTTCTTCATCTGTGTTGCCAGAGTCTAACGTTTTGCTGAAATGAATGAAGAGATGAGAAATCTCTTTTTGTGTTATACTTTAGGATAACGTCAGCAGTTAGTTGATCGAGCAAGGTAATGGACTCGGGAACCAGGCTCAGAGCCCAGACGTTCTGGCTTCCGAAGACCTCAAATCGCATTTTGAACCGTTGGAAATGAGAGTCCATAAAACGGGACAAGAGGTGTACAAATGAAGTAGTCTTTTAGAGTTCAGGAAAAAAAAACAACAAACAAACATCAGAGACTTCGCATTAGTCACCTTTTAAAAACTTCCAGCAATGTCCGGAGCAGATGCTTGAAATTGCTTCCCTATACTCTAAGTGTAAGCAAAAGACAACGAACTAGCTGTCTGCAAACACGAAATAAAGATGGGATCGTTTAGTCATACATTTAATCAGTCTGTATTCCTCGCGAGTTGTCTTTCCGCCTCAGCCAGATCCCCGAGAGGCTACAGCATCGAGAGAGGTGAATAAAATCTCATGCATCTCATCAGAACCCTGCGAAGTTCTTCGTTTCTCAGCCCATTTCGTCTCAAAGGAAATTTTGAATTCTGTTTTATTAATATGGCTTATCTTGCTTTTGCGTATATCTGTCTCTTGTGTGGTACTTTCTCTATTTTAAAAATATACCATTTTTTTTAAAAAAAAAAAATTCCCTAATATGATGAACTTCCGTTGCCAACTCAGCGGATGATGTCCGGAACAATAATAATAGTGTTCTTTTCGGAATCTGTCGCCGAACGATGCAGTAGATCCTGAATGTCCTCCTGCCGTATTACCTGGCTCCGTCAGTGGTCAGAGGTGAACGGTCGAGTCTGGCGCCAGTCAAGGATTCATTGGTATTTTGGCATTCTGCCTCACCTGTCATGCTTTCACACAGAATACATTCAAGCGGTCGTTTAACCTGTTCTCTAATAACGGTCTAAGGTATAAGAAGACCTAACCATTCCCGACTTTATTGGCCTAAACCTCTGCTTTCTGCACAACCTCCGATACGCAGCAGCTCACGCTAATAAGTTGTTGAAGTAATATTCTAATGTCTTGTCATCAGCATCAATTCTCCACTTGAGCAATGTCTTGAAATGACCTCTTTGAGGCTACTGCCAATGTCATCATTCCTGTGACTTAGAGAAATACCCCACCTTCCACAAAATTCCAGAAACTCTATCAGAGACCTCAGTTCTTCCCTGCTCTAATTTACCCATCTAATATTTTCATCTGCAGCCGTAACATTTATTCTACTGGGTTCCTTTACATATTTGTCTTAAAGGCATTCAGTCGAGATCTTCAAGAGTATCCTTTTAATTTTGGTAAGGTTCTATGATTATATTTCTGGGTGGTGATAGGAAGTGCCTGGAAAAAAAGAACAGATTCCATGATAGACAGTACAAGCCATCAGCATTTTCTTTAAATATCAAGCAGAATTAAACTTTGTAAATCAGTCTTGATGACAACAACAGCTGTTTGTGTATTCACTTGTGCTTTTTGTGTTTCTACTGCTTGAGCTTAAAAAGAAACTTATCTTTGTTTCGCAGCATTGAATGAGATAGTGTTTTATATATCAGCGGCACACAGTGTTCTGTACTTTTCTGTCACGGATTGAGGTGAGTGCAAATGGCTGTTGTTGCTCATCATTCTGCAAACAAAAGTATAAATGAAAACTGTCAGCTGGTGAAATGTTTTTTTCCAGTTGCAGCCATGATATAATTATTGTGTATATGAGTAATTGTTGCATAAATCTATAGAGTAAAATCTATAATTTACCATGTTGAAATCAAAACTGTATTTAGTGTCCTCAAGATGTAACACTTAGCATATCGTGCTGGAGAAAATAACACATTTAAGGCATGTTTTAAATGAAGTATCTTTTTCTTTGAGTTCTGCTGGCTGATGATGGCAGGTTTTGACTCTGTACAAAGTCATCTTTTGAGGTGTTAAAATTGTTTTCTGATACTGAATCACTGATGCTTTTGTCTTCTGAAGCAGACAGAAGATGAAGTCTGCTGCAAATTTCCACGTGGGCTATTTGTAAATTGCTCAGGTGTCATGGGGATTATTTTCCTTGTCCTATGACTAAAGATAAATAAAATCATACAGCTTTACTGAGAAAACCTCAGCTGTCTTTGTGATTATAATGTCAAAAGGCACAGCCAGCGGTGAGTATCTCACGGAGGTTCGTTTCAGATATAAACATGATCTTAGACGACGTCAGTCGGTCTTGTATTTTAAAGCCACTGACCGGCTGTCGGCCACGTGGTCACTTCGTTTGGTATTTCTGTGATGACATAATGTAAACAAAGCACTTCGTCAAATACACCGACGACCGCCACTAAGCGGGGCAGAGTGGACTATGCTCAGTCTCACCGTGACTTACCTTTGAGACCTTGTAAATTCGAAACCCTGCCAAGTCACTGGAAATGTCTTTTCTCTTGACTCTTACACTTGTCGTCATACTAAGGTCCAATTCACGTTCAAAAACCAGAAACGGATTGAATTCGGTCTTTAGAAAAGAAACTAAGAATCGCGAACGAAAGAATGGGAAAAGTCTATTTTAAAAACTAGAAGGAAGAGCTGCTGTGAAGAAGGACGCTGGCGGTCGGTTCGGCGGTTTTCACTGCCTACTTGTCTCTTAGACCACGCAGATACAGTGTGGATGGGCAGTGATTTAAAGGGGCGGGGTAGACTACTGGATCGATAAGATCAAGGACCCAAGTTTGAATTCCGGTCTGAACTGGATCGGCTTCACGTATTTCCATGGCATTCTTCTCGCTTTCCTTCATCATCCACGTGGGTTTTTCTCCAAAATCTAAACAAAAAAAAAAACAAAAACAAAAATGAAGGGTTATAATAGGGGCATTTTTCGGCAGGCGTGCGGCTGTCTTTCATACCGTATTCTCCTTCGATTAGTTTAGAAAACTGACACCAGGGGGGGGTGTGAGAGAGAGAGATGACGTCAACACAGAGAGAGATGACGTCAAACACAGAGAGAGAGAGAGAGAGAGAGAGAGAGATGACGTCAAACACAGAGAGGAGAGATGGAGAGAGAGATGGAGAAAGAGATGACGTCAACACACAGAGAGAGAGAGAGAGAGAGAGAGAGAGAGAGGAGAGAGAGAGAGAGATGGAGAGAGAGATGTTGCGCTTGTAATTTAGATTGTATTGGATTGCTCCCCCCTTTAAGTCGCTCTAAATTGCAACCCTTTTTTCTCCGTTTTGTCGGTAGCTCTGAGCATCTCGCTTCACAGACGACCATCATGGTTTAGTTAAATTATCTGATATACCGCTGTAGTGCAATAAGGAACGACAGGTTAATACACTCTTCCATTAGTTTCTAATTTATTAATCTCGGAAACAGCCAACCCACTATATATAATGACGTTAAGAGTCCACGTTTCTGAATTCTTAGAGGTTTTTAAACATGTGTGTATTTTGGTGTGTGTGTGTGTGCTCTCTCTCTCTCTCCTCTCTCTCTCTCTCTCTCTCTCTCTCTCTCTCATGTTTTAGACGATTGTTTCCAGCGTCCATTAGGAAGACCCACCAAAACACAAATTGAAAGTCATTTGAGCGGAAATAATTAAGTTCAAGTCCGGGCTGCTGTAGATTTTAAGTTACTTTAACCTCCATGCGCTGTAGCCATTTTCTGTTTCCGTTATTTCACTAACCAAATCAGCCGGGATGCAGGGCGATGTACTCTTTTACGGAACACGCTGCTCGTTAAAAAGGATGTAAAGTTTAGAAAAAAATCGGTGCTTTCTCATCTTCACTTTTGGATCTGAATTGGTTGGTGGATTCACCAAGCATAATACATATCAAATATTATGCATCCCAGAATGCATTTGTCACTGTTGACATCCACTGAAACATGTGACCGGCGTGCTGGCTAATTAGGACTTAACGTTAACCCGCTCACCGCGGGATGTCGCCCGAGGTAAGCTCTCCCAGATGAGATTTTGTTGGTTAGGTAACCGGGTGTGGAGGGAAGAGTACGCCGAACGCGTGTTTCACGGGAGAAACCTCAATCAAAATTCCGGATATAGGCTCAAGAATAAAGTCATCATTTTAGTTAATTTCAACTCTTGAGCCCCGTTAAATGCTCGGTGAGACAGGTAAAATTGTATTACCGTCCACAGTAGGGGGGCAGCACGCTCTTCTTTAACTTTATAGAGGCTTTTCCGCCCACACACCGAGTACATTTTGAATAGGTCGATGGAGCTTGGAACTATTACGTGGGATATGTCCCTTTTTGTTCTCTACACCAGCCATTAAAGATGAAGTTCCAAGTATAAGCCGGAAACCTGGGTTGAACAGGTAACGCGTATTCGCCGTGTGAGGAATCCTGGTCTTCTATTGCGAGCTGTTTCAAAGTAATGTCTCCCACGCCCGTTTCTCCCGGTTTTCACCTCACCTTGCTTATAACCCCCAAGAGCTCATTAAAGAAGAAATGAAGATGAATTTTCAGCCTGTCTCTAACACAAAAAAGGAGAGAAAAAATTGCTGTTTTCAGTTCGTTTAAACAAAAAGTTCGTCCTATCTACCACGTGATTACACTGCTTACGCCATTTTAGGTTATACCGAATGTGTACTTCCAGCTTCAGTTCATGATTACCGTTGTCAGAAGAACTATCATCAAACCAATAAGCAGCATCTTCTTGGAAACAGCACGACCCTTATGAATGCATTTCCGTTTAGAACAGAGTTTATTTTCCACGTGTTAGCCCATTTACTTAAATCTGTTTGAGTTTCAGTCGAGTTGACCGATATCTTCATCAGAATCAGCCTCACCACAAGACTTGGCACCGTCAATAAGTTTCTTTCATTTATTCCCTAATCAAAGTCATTTGTGTCAATTAGAAAAACATTTTGCTCCCAGAATAAATTTCTCCTCTAGTAACATCCTTAAACAGCATATTTCTTTCTGTTTAATAAACATACTGATTGCAAAAGCAGCAAGTTCCCACTAACGCTGGCACCTGTAGTTTTATTCAATTAATCGTTGAAAGGAAGGCTGTATTCAAAGTCTCCTAAAGCCTAGGTAGATGGCATCGTTATCCTTATCAACACTATTTAGTGGCGAGACATAAACGTTCTCTGAGATCTAAGTTTACTAGCATTAAGTGTGTCTTCGTGTTCTAAAATTAAGTTTAGTTTTTTTAATAATTCATTTTAGCAATTTTATCAACCAGGCTTGTGAAACTAAATGGTCGGTAGTAACTGGATTGCATTTATTACCTTTCTTGAAAATGCTGATTGTAGCATTATTAGCGACCTTCCACTCCGACGGATCTTTAGGGGGGTAGCCTGACTTAATGCCCTGCTAAGGTAGTATTTGTTAGCTGATTTCATATCCTACAAGATTAAGAAATCTAGGATCGATGCCATCGAGATCCGACGATTTTCCTTACTTTGTATTATCGATTATATTTCTACTTGCTTTGGTGTTACCTCGCTGTCAACGAGGTTGCTATGTAGCTGGAGATTCCATCTGCTACTATGGAACTGCTCAGCGACATTTTGTTTTTATCTTTGCTCTCGACCTGATCCTGTATTATTTTTCCAAGTTCGGACTTTATCGTTACGGTTAGATTTGATGGTGGACTGCTGGGCTTTATTCTCAATTAATCCCTTTACAGATCTAATCGCAACAGCCTTTTCTAAGTGTTTTATATTGCTACGTGCAACAAAATATATCCGCCTAGTTTTAATCCTTGTATTTATTTGCCCTCAGTTTTCGTTCCGTTTTGGCCGCCATTAATCCTCTTGTAACCCAACCAGGCTGATTTCTCCTACTTTCACTTTTGGAATTTATATTTTCCTGTTCGTGCGCTTGTTTGTTTTTTCGAAAGAAGTCTCGGCTCAGACCGGTTATGATAGAAGCTTATGGCGGTAACATTAACCTTAATATAATCTCTCTTTGGACCGAACCGCCGTCTCCTGGCGGTTAGTGCGTGACGTAGTAACCCGGTGTCCGCCCACGTGACGTAGTAACCCGGTGTCCGCCCACGTGGCGGAGGAGTCCGGAACCTGAGAGTTCCGGTGCTGATGAGAGGAGACACTCGGCCTTCCGGCGGTTGGCAGAGCAGTTTACTCCCTACGAAAACAATATTCCTTTTTTGTGTGTCTTCGGGTTCCTTGCGACACACCAATAAATCAACCAAAAGCTCACACGTCGTCATTTAAGATCGCAGTGGATCAGCCGCTCGGAGCCGGTCTGTTTGTCGCTGGAGGCCTCTGATGTCCGTATTGTCCGTCTACAGCAGTGGTTCTCAACCCCTTTTTTTTTGCTGATGGCCCCTTCTGACTCGCAATTTACCTCAGTGGCCCCCTCATAGCCGGTAGAGGTAATTAAAAATAAAGCTTATTTTACTATTTACAGTATATATGAGTTGCATTTGTATTATATAAAACAAAAATATTTCTCCTATCTTACAAAAACAACCAATTCTGCGCAAATAAACTTATACTTTAACAAAGAAAATTCTATGAAACATGAATGTGCACTGGCAGCACGACCTACAATACATATAAGGACTGCCAAAGACCTAATATAATGCGCACTGTATTCATAAGAAATCTTTGAAACAAAACATTTTTATCATTGTCTATTCGTTCAATGCGATCCTTGTGGCTGATGCAGATCCGCGAGTTCTTTAATATTTGGCCCCAGCCTCGTCAATGACAGGCGGAGATCGTGGAAATAATTAACCGTTGCTAAATAGCACGTAAGCAGACCAATCGCAGTGTTGAATAACACAGCTCATGAAATTAACACAATGCGGTGTGGGGATTATGACAAAGTAAGTTAACGCCCCGAAGTTAAATTGGTATGGCCCATTAAAATATGTCTGTGGCTCCCCAATATGCTATATCCTTCAGGTGGCCCCCAAGCAATGTGACATGTCCACCTAGGGCGGGGGGGGGGGCATATGACTCCCGGATGAGAACCACTGGTCTAGACGGACGTAAATCAAACAGCGACCATGAGGATCTGACGCCAGACGCGTGGTGGCCGATACGACTAACACTGACTTCTCCCGGTTGTTTGTGGAAGATATTCGAATGCGGCGAATAAATGACCCCTCCCGGCGCCCAGCCGAAGTACACCTTTATTCCACTTTCTCATCCACTGCCGGAATCGCTGCTTAACCCAGACCTTGGAATGCGAATTAATCAGCAGATTTACGCGGGTGCCGGGCTGTCTGAGCGACTATTCTTGTGTCTTGGAGTGGACTTGTCGTTTTCTGCGATAGAATGGCTCGAGCAGATTTTGGAACCCGCTCCGATCTTGGGAGGAAAACTTCATCCAAGCCCCCCCCCCCCCGCGGCCCCTGCATCTCCACCTTTTCTTCTCCCTCTTCTCAACGGCTGACTTCCTAAGTGGGCTGTTTAACTGCGGTGCTTTTCGATGTCTGGTCGCTCCAGAAGTCTCTCGCACGATATCCCCGGCAGCAGACGGCGGAGCGCCAGAGACCCAACTCCGTACAGAAAAAAAGGGGCCGGCGCGTGGAGTAACTCGATTACCGAGATCTGGCCAACCAACAACTTCATCACCCCCCCCCCACCCACCCGCTCTGCTGCTGCTGCCGCCGACGGGAATGATCACTTCTCTTTTTTCTTTTGGTATTCACGATGTAGCCGTCGCCTGCAGTCTCACTTCCCGTGGACTGACCGTCGCCGACGATTGGTGAATATAATTTTTCTCGGCGACTTGATCTTATTTCGTATTGTTGTGGCCCGCAGCGAACCTCAGTCTGCGGAAAAATGCCCGGATGCAACTTTAAAAATTCTAGATCTACCGGTAAGGAGAATGGAACTGCGACCGGTTACCCGCAGCTGTATTTCTCTCTTTTCTTTAACCCTTAATTTTTACTGTTATATCAATTATTTATCCGCAAAATCGGCGATGTTGAGTTGACACAGGAATTTAAAATAACCGCTTTCTTTTGAACAGATGGCGTGGATTTTCCTACCCTGAAAATGACCGCCGAAGAATTAAGAAGCTGCCATTTTAGGCAGTTTTTTTTTTTTTTTTTTTTAAACTTCCGGTCGCCATATTTGACAAGTGTCTGCCGGGAGAATCGGTTTATTGTGGACCACTGTCAGACAGCGCAAAGGACGCGAACGAAAGAAGCAGTTTTGACCACCACACAAAAGCATCCAGTGATTACTTGATTAGTTACGTACGTTGACGGGCTTTTAGGCTGGTGAAATCGCTATGCGTTTCGAAACACACCAGTCGGTTTATCATTGATAGAACAGCGTAATGGGACACGGTCGTTAAATGGCCGAGCCCCAGGTACAGCTAACGGCGCAAACAACCCGCCCGATGTCACCAGCCCGACCCTGGCGACAGCTAGCAGATCTGTTTGCTTTGCGTACTTCACGCAGCATTTAAATCACCTGTGTCCTTCGCTACCTAACTAGCTTATTATACAAATATTGATATAATTAATATTTCTGTTCTGGTGGACGGGGGAGAACAAAAGCTTTGAAGCAAAATAATAATGATGATAATAATTAAACTCCAGCTGATAACCATCACAGCTGTGGATTATCTGTGAAAATCATTTGCAGGTCTGAAATACCACGAAAGACCTCGAGTGATGAGCTCCCGTTCATCATCATTGTAACCACGAATATCTGAAGCAGACGTTTTGAGTGAAAACTATACATTGTTTTATAAATAACTAAAACACAGAAGAGACAGAAGTTCTTGGAGTCTGCTGGCTTTAACTTTAGACATTTCCATTTAGCTTTGCGACTCGGACCGTGCCAGGTGCCGACGGTAGCATCTTGTACGGACGCGTTTGCTCGACGTTGGGAGAAGCTATGGTGATTCGTGCTCCGGAGAGACTAAATGGTTGTTACCGACTGTTTATTATTCAAGTATTCGATCAATTAAAATTCTTAATATGGTAATGAAACAATTTTAAAATTCCATTGTTTTGCGGATTGAATGTCCAGTGAAAGTTATTGATGTATTTAGCCCATCCAATCAGTCGGCAGGCAAAGTATCGAACAAACAAAATCTCGAAGTTAGATCGACGTTTTTCTTGTGCGCATCCCTTACCTGGATTCCATCTACTGTCTCGTTCCCATCCACCGACGACGACCGAACAGCATCTGATATCTTGAGAAGAATCAGTTCTGCGCGATCGCGAATCCAGCGGTTCTGATGGTAGGTTTGGACATATCCAGCTCCAGTAGGCGCACCAGCTCCGTCTGTTCCCCGCTCATCACAGTCGCGACGCCATTACGAGGGGAAAGACCGCTTACCGCATCTATCGCTATGCGTTCCTTAGATTGCCTACATTCTGCGTTACACGATGAACTTCTCTTCCAAACTGAACCCTGACCAACAATAAAAAAAAAAAATTTACAATACAGAAAAGCGAGAAGAGGTTTGTTGAGTTCCATCTCGCAGACTTCCGTTCACTAGACTCACCTTCCACTAAAACAAACTTCGGCCGCCATTATACATATGAGACGTGATGACGTAACCGGCGTAAACTGGGGCCAGCGCGTGCGGTGCAACACGTCCTTTCTACCACCTGGCGGCAAACAGAAGCGACATTACGTAGTAAACTGCACAGAACAAACTGTTTTTACGGTTTCTGTCGACCTGTTTACTTACGTATCCATCCCTCGACACGGTCGTTCTAAGAGACGCAAGTCAACTTTGGAAACTCTATTGTTAGTTTTTCAAAACAAGCATTCCTTGGATAATGGGTAGGTGGTGGGTGGGGAGGGGTGAGGGTGAACGATCCTAGAATGACCTCATCAATAGCTTCAGCGAAAGGTGCGCGCGATAGGAAGGTGCTCTTTTGAGAATTTCAGACGGCGTTTTTCTGGCCACAATTGGAAATAACGGACCGGCGGGTAAAGAGGGATCGTATAATTCAACCTTTTATATCGCTTCTTTGAATGTCCAGACGTGACCTCCACGTGAAAGAAATGGATAAGACAGGGCTGAAAAGTGTGTATTGAATACCATTCATTCTCCAGGCTGAATGTCGGAAATTCATCGCCGGTGAATCGAGGACCGTGAGACCGTCTCGAGAGTGCTTCCCAGTGCCGGCAAAAACGAACTCTCGCCATCATTTAATCTCTTCTCTTTTCCAAAACGTCGATACCCTCTTTCTGTCGATTTTATTTGGAGCTCTGCAGAAAGTCTATGGTGCTTAACTTATGCGGAAGTGTATCATTAAGCAAGTTTTATTCGAACGATTAAAAAGATTTCTGACTTAAGTTTTAATTTTACGATTTTTTTTAAAATTTCTGAATTTGGATGAATTCTTTTTTAAAAAAAGTCATATAACAGATTCCATGAAATTTAATTGAAACGTCCTTGAACCTTCTGAAAATCTCTGAGATGCTTCTTGTTCTTTAATTCCGCAAAGCAACTGTGGACTTTTTGTCCCCAAAGGCCTTTCATGTTTTTCTCCCTGATATAAAAACCTTTGTTATGTATGTACAGTGGTAGCCAAAATTACTGCACGACTCATAATAACTCTGATGTTTTTAAAATTGTAATTGTACCAAGACTAATGCGTCGTTGAAACAACTGTTTTCTGATCTGTCATTTTATTCGTTTATCTTTTTTAAAAACAATATCCCTTAATTAAAGCAGCCTCTTAAAGCTCCTGGTTTGGTGTTGATGGGGCTTCGGCGATCGCGTCTCTACAAAAAAGTGGTTACCCGAAGGATGTTTAGCTCAGAGGTCCTACGAGTATCAGAACAGGGGCCTAATTGGCTTGATCGTGCTGAAAATTCCGTTTCCATCCAGTGACGAAAACAGTGTGCACCCAAGACTTTGTTTAGGACAGAGGGTGATGGAATAATTTTGGCCGCCACTGTATCAGAACTGGCTGGCTATCGCACTTGTAGCCTATTGCGCTTTTCGTGTTCTGTTAGGTTCCGGCTCTCCTACTTCGACGAGGGAGGGAGTGGTTTCCGGGTGTTACGATTCCGAGGGTCACAGTTTGCTTGCCGTGGCCCGGGCGCCAACCACGCGAGTTAGCCCGCCTGTATTCCACGACGTGAGGAACACGTGACCACCACCATCCCACCAGCAGAGAGCGCGTCTGGCGTAGTGGACCAGCGTGAGTGGCGCGTGACCGCTCAGTCGGTGTCCCCGACGACGGTAAAACAAAAACATTTCTCAAAACCCGGGTGTCGCGCTTTTCTCCCTCATTGTGGGGTTTTCCCGCCCAACCCGTCACCCGTCCTCCGTTCGTGTCCAGCCTCGGAATATTCTGGCCGTTCACGAGGATGTGTGTCCGTGTCCGTGTCCGTGTCCGCGTCCGATATTGGACTTGCGGAGGGCGGGGAAAGGTCCAAGTCTACAGAAAAACTCGAAAATAACCATTACGCTGGAAAAAGGACAGGAACATTTATTCAGTAAAACGTTGATTTTTTCTTTTTTAGACTTTTTAAAATTCAACAAAACAAATTCCAGTCACCATCAGCAACAATAACAATTAAAAAAGAGGGGGGGAGGAGTTCTGAGTATGATGACCACGTCTGTGGAAGATGACACACAATTTGTTCGTAACTACACCAGCGTAACCAGTACAATAAATAAACGTTCAGATTATTTGAAGCGAAAATTTAAAGAAACACAGTAGCCCTCTCCAAAAGGATTTTTTTTTGTAAAACTTATATCACTACTACTTATTATTTGGTTTCGTCGAAAATATTAATACCGAAAATTATGAAATATTTAATTGTAATAATGTCTTGTCGTTACTGCGAAACTGCTATTTTGTGTTGGTTTGAAGTCAGAGTAGAAAAAGTAGTGGCACCGGAACTAAAAAAGAAAATGAGCAGTAAGGCACGTGTACCGTTTTGCACAGCTATGACGTTCAGCAGAAGGCTGTACACAACTATGACACATGCGGACGAAATTCTCCTTTCTTTTCGGTATCGGAAGAGCTATGGCGTCGCCCGTAAGTTAGATCTGCTTAGTTAGGGGCTTGAGAGGATAGGTGAGACATATCGGTTCACAGAAGAAATCGAGTGTTGTGGGGCAGTTATGAGGCAGCGTAAAAGACTAAGGTAAAACACGGAAGCTAAACTATCGGCAAGGACCAACGTTGATCTGTTTTTTTTTTTTTTTTTTAAATATCGCTCGGTCCGCGTCTCGCACTCACATTTCCACGAGTGTTACCGCGGACAGGAGGAATTCTCCACTCCCGTCTAGCAGCGTTGAGACTCTGACCGCAGATTGCGGAGCCTTTACGAAACCGACCGTAGAAACGAAGACGCCGTCTCTGTAGGTCTGGATTGGTACAGCGGAACCATCCAGGTGAGATACGGTTAAAATCTACGTTCAGCAGAATACTGATCGGGGACCCCTTTTTAAAATCGGCGTGCAATTTGTGGTGATACGATTGACATCACTCGCTTAAGATGGAATTTTGTTATATATAAATTATACGCAGTTTTGGGTGCGTTTTATTCATTTGTATTTCTTGTACATATTTGATTTAGAATGCTTTATTCCCCTTTTTGTTTTCAAGAATAATGTCTGGACAGCAGGCTAGAGGTTCATGTGTTGGCAGTTCATGCGAAAGATTTTGGTCAATAAATAAGATCATTGTCAGGGCCACTGGTCTACGATCCATGCCAGATAATGATCTCAATGTTTGAAAATTCTCAGATTAACCGTCAACAATACAACTCTACCCTGTTGTCTGACCCCTGGCGACAGATGCTACGTATTTTTTTTTTTTTTTTTTTAGGATAGAACTCACAGAATGCAGTAATTTAACCCTGCAGACTTGTGACGATCGAACTTTGTTTTCATTAGAGTAGTATTAAAGACCCAGCCTCCCAAAAACCGGTAATTCAGCCCTTTAACTGCTAATAAGAAAAAGTTTATTAATATAAATACGATTTTCCGCGTGCATTATTGCAGCCCCTGTTTCAGATATTTAAATATAATTCTGAGATATTACGAATCTATCGTTAACCTCATGTAACTTACGCCTCCTTTCCCATTTCATTGGTTATTTAAATAGTTATCACCATAGAAAAGGAAGAAACTGCGTAAAATTATCTATAGAAATTGCTGCATTTGGTGCGGAAAGCAAATGCGTGATTTTTATAGGCGAAATATCCTAAAGTATCTTTTGCTTCGATTATATCTTTCTGCGAAGTAATTCCCCTGTATTTATTCTCCAGAGTCTCGAGGCAGTGATTAAAAATCATGTGTTCGGCAGTCAAACAAGTGCTTCGCCGCACTCTCGCTTTCTAACGACCGACTTCCCCCCGAGCTCGCGACATCTCGAAATTACTCTTTTCCTGCCTTCTTAGACAAAAAAAAAGAAATAATAATAATAATAATAATTTTTTTTTTAAATTTCTTATTATATTCGAAAAGAATACGAGAAAATGTGCTTGTGCAATAATGCTTTCTCAAGCGAAATCGATGCTTTTGGAACTTTTTTAAGCCCGCAGTTAATAACAGGGCTAAAGTTCATCTCACAATTGGAAATAATTTTTTTTCCAACAACTTACCAGCATCATCAGTTTCAGTGAGTTTAAGCTTTCGATGGCTTACAAGCATTTACTGGCGATGTCAGAACTCTCACGCGGAGGAAACCACGGATAACTTCACGAACGTCATAGTTGTGCAAGGATAGTGCAGGGCATGGCTTCCGATATCGACCACTTCAAAAGAGCTCCAAAAAAAGAGCAAACAATAAATAAACACAGGAGGCGAACGCCAAAGTGTTTGTGAATTAATTTACATTTGGCGCTCAGTTAATTATATCTTTGAAACCGAAACCATAAACATGAGCTAGGTCATATAGTATGTTTAACTAACTTCCTGAGGTCACTGGTATAGGCAAGTTATTGCCAAAAATGGTTCTAACTATGAAGTTAATTAACTCTCTATTAACAGGTCACAGTAATCATTTAAGTGGAATAGGCGGACCCTTAAAACAAAGAAATGCTAGCTTCTTTATACGAGCCCTTGGTTGGCTCGTTCATTAAAAAATACGAGGTAAAGGTATTAGAAAAACACCCAGCACAGACTGTAAAAGTTTCTTTCTAAATTTTTTAAGTGGGAGAATGAATAAATTTTTACGTAATATATTTAACCAGTTCGAGTATGAGACAAAGGTTTTACAGACTTACTATGGGTTTATCTTACTTGTGAACAATAACAATACTTTTTGGCTATATACAAAGTTTAAAATCGGACACGTAAACCGCAGGGGCCCGAGTACTAACCTCGATGTTTTCCTATAATTGCTGAAATCTACCTGGATACAAGGAACGTTCAAATGAAACTCGGCCGAATTCCATCACGGTGATGTCTCTTTTAAGCGAGTTTTTTGTTTGAATGTTTCTGGTATGTAACAGGAAATGAAACGATTTTTTAAAGGAATCTTACAAAAGCAGCAGAATTAAAACAACCCCCCCCACTGAAAACCAAAGGGTAGTGATGAAACAGTGATGCTGGATTTTTCTGTCGCTGGAAACTGTATAGGTTTTAATGAGCAAGTACCGGCATCTTTTGTCTCCTTCATTGGCGTCAAAGCAAAGGCTAAAACAAGGAAATGTACAAGCGTAGGAAAAAAGGGGAAGGAATTCGACAAGCTGCAAAACTTACTTCCAGCTCGCATTACGATATTTGGCAGTCGTTATCCAAGAAAAGTTACATTAGTTTGCTTTGTCTCTTCTTTCCTTTTTACTTTCTCTGGATCCCGCTTTTTCTTTTCCAAGTTACGCGGTTTTTCGCCGAATATCTCATTCCCACAGCAAAGGCAGAAGCAGCGATGGAGAAGTGAAACAATTTAGTTCTGGATTTTGTCTTAATGCGAAATTCCTCGAAACTTCGCTCTTTACCCTTCGGTTCAAGACTTGGATTGTTTCTGGAAATCGTTGTGACAAATATTCACCACACCCAAGCGCAATGAAAATAGGTTGAGAGTTCCACCATTACTTGCTCTGAGCTGACAGGTAGCATGTTGATGAACTCAGAAGAAAACGAATTGTTCCTAAAAGTGTCCTCGGCCCGGTTTAGCAAGCGTCTACGGTCACTGGTCAATGTGATAGACCTTCTCCACGAAAGCATCGCCAGTCACCTTGGAAGTAAGTCCGCGAAAGATCAACTCTGTCTGAAGACTAAGATGCGCTTCTCTCTCTCTCTCGATCGAGCTCTCGAGTTCTATAGAGAAGAGATCCTGAGATGCTATCTCGTCTAGTCTGCGAACTCGATCTCCTAGCGCTCTCTCTCCTCAGCTCCTCTCTCTCTATCTCTCTCTCTCTCTCTCTCTCTCCTTCATCTCTCTCTCTCTCTCTCTCACTCTCTCTCTCTCTCCTCATCTCTCTCTCTCTCTCTCCTCTCCTCTCTCTCTCTCCTCATCTCTCTCTTCTTTCTCTCTCTCTCTCTCTCTCTTCTCTCTCTCTCTCTCTCTCTCTCCTCTCCTCATCTCATCTCTCTCTCTCTATCCTCTCTCTCTCTCTCTCTCCTCTCTTCTCTCTCTCCTCTCTCTCACTCTCCTCATCTCTCACTCTCTCTCTCTCCTCTCTCTCTCTCTCTGAAAAATAATTTTAAAGGATTTCTGTTAAACAGTAGCCAGGCCGGATTGAGAGAGAGAGAGAGATGGAGAGAGAGAGAGGAGAGAGAGAGATGAGCGAGAGAGAGAGGCGAGAGAGAGAGAGAGAGAGAGAGAGCTGAGAACGAGAGAATTTACTCTAGTCCTCACATCGAAGTAGAACCTTTTGTTCCGGCCGTCCTCACAGCCTGGAGTTTCGGACCGAATTTCGAGCCGACGTCGATCTTGCCAGGCCCTGCCCACGCAGGGAGGTGTACTGGGACATGAACGCTCGGCTCATGTAGAGCCCGGAGCTGCGCGTGCTCGACTCGCCGTTCGTTCTGCTCCCTCGGCACCCGCAAATAGTTCTCTTGAATGCCTGGCGGTAGCGGCGAGACATGAGGTTGTAGAGGATGGGATTGACGGTGGAGCTGAGGAAGAAGAGCACACCTGTAAGAAGAACAAGAAATGTAATTAATTAAACGAGAACAAACGGCACTAAACTTCCAGGTTTTAGTGGAAAGTAAAGCAAGATTTCGTATATGCGCATGCACTCCCTTCAGCATTTTAATTCCGTTGCCGTGATTCCATGGAGGAACGACGAGAAAGACGGTAGCTGGGGAATGGACGATGCCATCCTTCAAGAACGCTGAACACGGCGGTTCAGAGGATGGTCCGACAAGCGTAGGCAGGTTACCGGCCGCTGTTGAGGACACGAGCTGCTTTTCCTCGCGGATAATATGTGCCGGACTTTTCTGGTGCCGTCGGCAGTACCGACTGCTGATATGCTAGGAGAAAACACGGGTAAGGAATAGAGGAGGCATTGCTGATACGGCCACCCACGGAGCGGGAGAACGGGAAAGCTTTGGTCTCGGCGCATCTTTGTTATCCCTTCGTATCTAAGATCGGTGCCACCCGGTTTCCTTTATCTCGCAGTAACTTGGACAACGCAGAACTTTTAATGATAGCCCTAAATCGCGCAAGAGAGCGCCAGCATAAATACCCACTGCTGGAACATTCCTGGGGCCGGCTGGTGAAAAAAAAAACAGGAGAAAGAAGAGGAAACCCTGGCATGGAGGTGGAACTCCAAATGGAGTCTTTCCTGACCGGGATTCGAACTCAGTCCAATTGACCTTAGTAATCCAATAGTTTATCAACGGGCCGCTTGACCGCCCTTGGATGTGTGAAATATAAGGTAATTGGTTTTATTTTCCCGACTTTTGCCTCTAATTGTGGTGATGGATGTTGAGAGCAGAAGGCCGGAGGCGAATATGGCCACCCACAGGCTTGAAACTGGCTCTTCCGTTTTCCGACTCCGCGATAGGAACCAAGACACGAACGCGGAATTCCTGCCAATTACCTCCTCTGTGGCGCCTTCTTAGTTGCGAGGGATGTAGAATTATGCATCATATACGTTTACAAAATATGAATTCGGTTATGTTTTTAAATTATGTGTATATCTATATCAGATTATTACCATCGCCCCGATGATAAGTGAAATTGTTTCCGTTATAACGATATTAAAGCAAGACAACAACAAAAAATCTGACTACTTAGCAGGCGCCAGACCAGCTTAGGCCGTTAATACAGCGAATGGAATTCAGGTGCTCAGTGCAAATTAAGACCCATAACGGTCCCGCCGGCCTGACGGCGCTCTTTGGAAAACCTTCATCCAATTGACGTTAATATTCCTGGTCGCCACCTGGTTAAGTGAAAACCGGTGTTTTACCGTCCGTGGGAATACATCCCACGGAAATAATGTGTTTTCTTCTCGAAAATCGATCTAATATCTGTGAAATACCGGCTCTAACCAGTTTCTAAACAATAGCTACCATTTTATTTTATATTAAAGTGACGCACGAACACTGATTATATCGTTCTGAGACTTTTTCGGGGCCATATTCTTCTTTGATCACTCGTCTCATAAGAGTGGGATGTGTTGCACCGTCGTTGTGCCCACTCTTCAGCAGCGGTTCATTCTTCTGACTTTTCCCGTGTCACAGGAGACTCGCCTCTGTCGTCGCTATAGAGCCTCCCCCGCCCTTGGTCCCTCTGTCTGAATGCCTACACGGGCCATTCCCCAGCAGCAACTGGAGCAGTGCCAGTAAAGTACCTCGCTCAAGGGTCACAACAATGTGCCAGCAGCGGGGATTGAACCCAGGCCCCTTAGGTCCCGAAGCCTTCTGAGCCACATTGCCTGGGACCGTATTCCATCATTTACCAGCTTGGTTACAATCTCTAGTTTTCACGTCTAACTCACCGAACCAGAACACACACACACACACACACACACACAACACACACACACACACACACACACACACACTGTACTGAAGGAACGAGTTCTGAATTTGACATCACTTTATAGTTTGTCTTCTTAAAACTCGAATGTTATTTTTTTTAAAATATTTGCTGATAATTAGTAAAAAATTATCAACCTAGGAAAGAAAAAAAAAAAAACAAAAAACAAAAACAAAACCCCAGAAATCCGGTTCTGTCCGCAGCACTACAGAAAGACACGAAGAACCGGCTTTAATGGCAAGATGGTTCACTCCTTGGGCGACAACGACAAAGCTGGATAGGATTTAAAAACTAAAAGAGTGGAAATTCTCTAAAACCACCAATCTCATTGCCAAGACCTTTCCAAGGGACATAATCAGGTCACCAAAAACATCACTGGCTGAGCCAATTGGCGACCCGTCGTGTTCCCACTGGGACTAGCGTAACCTGAAATTTCCTATTAAGAAGTACGTCGATGGGAAGGATTCTTCTGGGACCAATTCTGAGCAGTGAACTAACGCCCAGGTTCTTTACTAGCTGGAGAATGCAACTGTAGGATAAGCGACAACAGCGAGAAGACCAGCTGACCGATATTAAAATAAGAAATTATACAAACCGGTAAAATTTGAAACTTAACCCTTCGCACACCAGGTCAGTTTTCATCTCACACCACCTGGACACCAGCCTAGAAGCCCTACTTAAGATCTGTACCAGCTCACTCCTAATGCAACAGGACTGTTTCGGTCAGGAGGTTTCTAAATACTAGGAGGAAAAACTCCAGCCTGCCAGCTAATTGGTCAACAACGGGATACCTCGCCGAAGGCTAATTGTTCTCCTACGTGACGGAAAGTTTAGAAGTTTAGAGAAAGAAATAACAAGGGAGGTAACTAGGTAATTAAATCCAGATGTACCTCCGGCTAAATTCGTATTCACTAATTTCCACAAAAGTCTCAAAAGAATTAGAAATGAAACTTATAAGTGTAATAATAAAGGAAAACATGTGAAGAATTATTATTATATTATTATTATATTATTATTATTATTATTATTTGCCATTCTTCTTTCTTAAAGCGTACTGGGCAGAGTGTATCGGTTTCCAATCCAGCTTAAGGATGGATATTAATACGGCTACCCTGCTATCCATATGTTCGTGAAGGAGGCAGGGTTCAAAATGAGCTGAAATCTTGCAAATGAACTGCGCGAGAACAGGAGCAAAGAAGTCAGTGGTTCGCTATTGGAAACAGCCGTGAAGAAGTTCAATGGGGTCGAGGGAAGGTGGCGAAGAGAAAGCCATTGAATTTGAAACATGTATGGACGACGCCATAGTAGCGCTTTCAGTCAAGACGAACCATGGACAACTTTGTGTGTCGTAGTTGTGCAGGACGGTGCTATTGTGACGTCCGACCTTGCATTATAGTTATGTAATATTGTGCTGCAGTACATTTGGTTGTGCAACCTTGTTGCAGATAATGGTAGTGTACAACGTTTTACTCTGTATCACAGTTGCGCGGTATGACGCACTTCCGGTTTTCGTATGGTTTTTAATTGCTTCCTTTCATCAAAGGATTTAAAAGGCGCACTCTGGCCGACTGGAAAGTGTCGATGTAAAAATATCTAGTTATTTTCTATTAGAAGAATTAGAGAAGTCAATAGTTACTAATTTTAGCAATGGAAGCAATCACGAGTAGTAATGATGTATCCGAAGAACGGGTAGACTTTAGTATACTTCTAAAAGAGGTTTGGAAATCGATTCTTAAATAAGATTATCGCTGAGTTTACCCTTGATAGTATCGACACTAATTTCCACCCACTCTCTTTGTAAGGAAGAACTCGATAATTAATTTCGGAGATTTTTTGCGGTGAGTGCCTGATGACCCCTAATGCAGACCGATATTATTGTGGCTTTGTATCTATCCGGAAGTTCTGCGTATTTCCAGAGAGAAAAGCTCTCACTATTTCTGCGCCCATTCGCGAAGAATGAACCGGAAGAGATGTTTATAATGTGGATTCGGTCGGAATAAAATCTGAAAGCATCTCGTTGTCGTGCTGATTGTTTGGAACATGCAAAATCTATCTACACGTCATGGAGACTTGCGTGAAATAAAAGCGAAACTGCATCTTGACTCGTATTCGATGACTTTCAATTGGTAAAACGTTCTTTATGTACAATTAGTGCCTGATATTTCGGTCACAATTATTTGTTCATTAAAGCGTCCTCACGGGTTATGGTTACAACCGAGGAGCACGAATCAATCATCATACTTGTCATCCAGAAAGAGCTTCTATAATTTACTCAGACTTTAGAACAACTCCAGGCGCCCTGCTTCGTTTCGGTTTTGCAAAGTCCAATTGACTTTTATAATTTTCAGGAAGGTAGGAAATATCATTGCGTTAAGATCAATTACCATTTGAAATCGTTTATTACGCACAAGGGTCTCGGAAATTCGATGGGTTGGCGCGTCTGTATTAATGCCAAAGTTCAGCGAAGCATTCCGAGGACGCACCGAGAGAAAAAAAACAACCACAGTGCTGTCTGTTAACGGGCAGGCGGATAGAACGTTCTCTTTGTTCGGTCGTTACTTATAGAGAGAGAGAGAGAGGAGAGAGAGAGAGAGAGAGAGAGAGAGAGAGATTCTTGGAAATTTTAACCGTTGTCTAACAAAGTTTTCGGGTTAGGACTTTGTGCAATCCTTTAAAATATTTTTATGGAACGCACAAAGTCAGGCAGAAAGATTATTAAGTACGTACCACCGACAAAGCAGAAGGCTCGACTTCGTCGAAGAGCTGAACTTATTGCTTTAAAGAACGCAAGATCACGAACTGACGCCACTATGTCGCTGTGGACGACCGACGTAACGACATCATCGCTCCCTGCCCCTCTCTTTGCATTCCCAGACAACCGAAATCCTCGCTTTCATTAAGCCCGGGTTAATTCGCAAGAAAATTTATCCACACAAGCCACAATTTCTCCACTGATTCCGTCTTCCGTCGCTTAGTTGGTATTTCAAAGCCGCAGACATTTTGTTATTTTCAGTCTTTATCCGAAAGTAAATGCATTTGCGTTCAGCTTCTAAGAGCGATTCAAAAACAATTACTAAAAGTAAAACAAACAAACAAACCCCAAGTAAGAATCTTTGTGCATGGAAGAGAGCTGAAGGAACTATGCTAAATGTCAGTTTTCTTTTTTTAAAAAATAGAAATATTTGTATGGATTCCATTAAAAAAAGATGACCGTTCGTGAAATTATGAATACCGGACTCGGTTTCTCTCTCTCTCTCTCTCTCTCTCTCTTTTTGGAATCCAAGAACTAATTACATTCTGATTTTGCTCTCTTTTCTTTTTCAGCCCAATTTACTTTATTAAAAAAAAATTTTTTTTATAAAAAATCAAGGAGATAATCTGTGTCGTTTAAAGATTTAAACTTTCGGAAGAGACAGTTTCCACGTTGGAAGGAACTGCCGTCGTCTGAGCTGCTTGTGCGCACAGCGACCTCTAGTGAACACGCGCTGCACTCTGGCCAAACAACTCTTTCAGTGTTCATCTTACAAAAGAAAAAAAAAAGAAGAAAAAAAAACTCCTCTGGTAATATAACAGTAGACTTTTGAAATTATTTGTAACGTTCGGGCGTAATTCAAACCTTTTCCAAATTATTTTAGCTAATCGGTGGATGACTTCTCGAGAGTCTTGTTGCTGTAAAAGTCAAACCCAAACACACCTGACTCGGTCTCAGCGAGGGGACTGAGCCGGCACCCCCCCCTCAGACAGGGTTCTGTCCTTGAGCCTATGTTCATAACTATAGTGGAATTTCTAATAATGCAATGACATTCTCATTGACCCCAAAACACCGTAAGGAAGGCGATGGCGCTAGCAGTACGCAATCGGAGTTTTTTAAACCACACCGGACCGGAAGCCCCATCTCGTTATGGGTAATGACGTCACGGAGAGACGCCGCGTTTTGAGAAAGTAGCAATATGAAAAAGTCCAGGAAATCTCGGTTTATGAATCGATATCGATGCACTTGAACTTATAGAAAGGAGAATTTTGATTATTTAAACGGAGAATAAGCTTGAAAATAGACATTAAGAAAAAAAATGGCATTATCCTTCACGGAATGAAGGTGAACTAATTTTGTTTTTTTAAAAGTGAAATCGAAATAAAGTTACATCCGTATACTGTATACAAAAACAAAATCGTCCTCGCTATTTCAATTCTTATTGATGGTTTACAAAGGGATGAAGAGAAGTAACAACTCTAGAAAGAGGAATATTTTGTACCATTGTCATCATTACGTGTTTCAGGAACTATGATTCTCTTTCACCATCCCTCGGCTAAGCCGAGTGTGTGTTCTGTAGTAAACAGTTCTATTTCCTAACAAACCTGTAAGTGTTGGGTGTTTTACAGGGAAATGTATGTGTAACGAGATCGGCATCACGGTCTGTATTTCGAGCTGTACACGACATCGGAATTGATATCAGGTAGCCGGCCGTCCAACTCCTCCCGGGCGAGAGAGTGTTTCTGCGAGATAATTAAATCTGCAATGAAAGGTTTTTCCGCTGCATCAGTTAGTTATAAACGCCTATGACAGCGTGCATTTAATTTGTGTCTTTTAGCAATAATTATACATCCGTTATAACTGGCGTTTCAAAGATCGTGATAATAGTCATTTTATAGAGAAGAATATACGTGAGAGGAAAGAAGAATACAAATATGGGCTGTAGTCGGTCTGTGAAAATGGAACATGACTGGGCTTGGAGAACTTATCTGGCGTGAGCAGGTGCACGACGAAGGCTGGCCAGGGCGACTTTTCGGAAATGAGGGATCTCAACTATGGTGGGCGAATGGACAAAATCTACACTTCCTCGTCATATATATCAAAAGTGACGTGGAGAGCAGATTGACACAGTGGGATTTCAAAAGGTAGAGAACAAAGGTATGCTTCTTTAAAATTTTGTTAATTTAGGTTATCAGATAGCAAGGATATGTGACCTAAAGTCGTATAAGTATTACGGTCACCTTTGTTCAGTGTGACCAATTAAAGTTTCTCAGGTAGATACTTTCCAGGGGACGGTTTGTGTGTGTGTGTGTGTGTGAGCGTGTGCGTGTGCGTGTGTGTGCGAGCGTGTGTGTGTGCGTGTGCGTGTGTGTGCGAGCGTGTGTGTGAGCATGTGCGTGTGTGTGAGCGTGTTGTGTGTGGTGTGTGTGCGTGTGTGTGTGTGCTGTGTGTGTGTTTGTGTGTTGTGTGTGTGTGTGTGAGCGTGTGCGTGTGTGAGCGTGTTGTGTGTGTGTGTGTGTGTGTGTGTGTGTGTGTGCGCGCGTGTGTTACACACATAGCGGCGAAAAGATACGAATATTATTAATACCCTGTAGTGCAGATTTTTGCCTTATGCAAGATAGCGACCGATTCGCATCCACTTCCGGTATTAAATCTGTATTAGAAAATCACCGAAAGTTGGGTGATGGAGATAATTTGTCGGCTGGTGAGTGGCTAGTAGATCCCGCGTGCTCAATGGATTCCATGCCTGTTATTGGCCAGGCCGTGTCAGACTTGGCTCTTTCTGTTTTCCAGAAAAATACTGTCCACTTTGGACAGAGCGCCATTGACATAGACAGGCAGAAGCCCTTCCTAAAGGGCTGCTAGTCCCCCCCCCCCCGATGCAGGACCACTCTCTGATATCTTGTAAAATCTGGAATTATTTTTTTTTAAACCCTCCCCAAAAAACAATAGTTTCAAAAGGCGGGAAGCGTGGATACATCTGCAATGATCGTTGCAGTCGACCGCTGGCCTTCCGTGGGGGGTCGAGTCTCGCTGTGAAGGTCAAATGTCTGGTGGGGACCTGCTCGTGACAGCCGGCTGTCGCCGATCGGTTTCCAAGCTACTCTTCACACCAGGTCGTTTCCATTCGGTTGACTCTGGGCGTCTAGGACCCACGTGAGAAATTGTCTCACGTCTCTCCTGAAGTGGACAACCGTCTTATTAGCAAGCGATAGCTGTATGTGTGAGTCCCATTGTCCAGCAATGTACCCCTCCATTTTGAAAGTTTATGAGTACGGTGGTGAGGCGAGAGCCTGCCAGACCACTACCGTCAAAGGCCCGAGTTCGAATCCCGGTCGGGACCGGCTCGCTTTGATGTGTCGCCTTCCTGGAACGGCTTATCCTCGCTTTTCTTTTTCAGCAACCCGCGGGGGTTGGTTCTCCGCGTATCCCCCGCTCTTGTCTCTCATCTAAGGATGAAGAGTTCTAGTCAGGTGGTTTTCCATCTGACGACGGACAGTGCCTGGCCTAGCAACGTAATGCATCAGGTTTGTTCCCATCCTGGTGGAAAAGAACCTTCAATGTGGAGAAAACAAGCCGAAACACGGCGCGGAAGCCATCTCCCCCGAAGCCGAGCGACTGCGGAAACTCGCGACGCTTGTTCCACCTGCGTCATTGCGAATGACCCATTACCATTTTCTCCACAACTCTCACCACACCTGCAGCGTGAGTCAGCCTAGGAAGGCCAGTGTGTCATTTAACACCGGTTGAGGCTGCTGGTATTAATTCGAGGGAACTAACAAAGCGCCGAGAGGGATCTCGTCCAGGTTGTCAAATCGTCACAAACCTGTGGGGGTTCGTCATTCTTCATCGGCGAAAACTTTCTAAATTGACCTCCCGAGAGCAACCGGTCTCAGAATTTCGACAGTCAGTTCGTGCTACTGGTGCGCAGTCTGGAATATTGCTGGCTGTGTTTGTTTCTCCCCTTACACCGTGCCATTGACAGCTACACATGCACTGGGCGCCACAGCATCTGAAGCGGAGGCTGAACCATCAGCGCTATGTTCTTTTCACCGACAAGTCTAGATTATGTCCAGACACCAGTGATGGACGGGCCAAAGTCTGGAGACAACCAGGGGAAACGATTTGCTAACTGTGCCGTTACCCAACATGATCAATTAGAGTGGGGACGAAGCCTGATGACAGGGACCAGTATCCATGTAGGCCGAAAAACTGATATCATCATCAATTACGATGGCACCATGACTGGTGTCAGCCGCAGTGATGAGATCATTGCGCCTGTAGTCGTTTTTATAGCCTAACGGCGAGGTTCCAACTTCATCTCTATGATGACCACGTACGGTGCCCATGTTGTCAATGCCGCACTTCTGATCTACGTCAATGTGGCCTGCACGATCGACGGATTAAAATTGTATTGAACATGTTTGGGACACGAGTTCGTGGTCGCTATGTTCGTCCACAGGCTCACGATCAGCTGGAAGTGGCCCTGGTCGAACAACGGCACAACAGCCGAATTCATCGATTTCATCAATACCAAAACCTCTTAAGCTTGTTTTGAGATCAATGGTTGTCACACATGTTATTGAAACCATTTCCGCCAATGTCAATTTGTCTGTGTTCATCTCCAGACTGGCGTCGTTATTTTGCACGCTCACTTCAGACAGCCATTTTGTTTTTGCCCGACATTTTAACTTAACTTCCGCCGACCAAGTTTGTTAATGGAGAGTTTCGATCTAAATTCAGGCTTTCTTCAACTAGAATATCGATATGCATGAATGTAACATGCACGAGCTTCAAGTTTGAAAACACTAGTTGCTTATTTTGTTGAGATGTTTGTATCCATCTGTATTTGTATAATAATATATGTGTATATGTATATATTATAATTGATTTATGCATGTGTGTGTATGTGTGTGTGTGTGTGTTTGTGTGTATATGTGTGTATGTGTGTGTGTATGTGTGTGTGTGTGTATATGTGTATATGTGTATGTGTGTATATGTGTGTTTGTGTGTGTGTGTATATGTGTGTATATGTGTTTGTTTTGTGTGTGTGTGTGTTTGTGTGTGTGTGTATATATATATGTGTATGTGTGTGTATATGTGTGTATATGTGTATGTGTGGTGTATATATATATGTGTATGTGTGTGTATATGTGTTGTGTGTGTATATGTGTGTATATGTGTATGTGTGTTTTGTTTGTGTGTGTGTGTGTGTGTGTGTGTGTGTGTGTGTGTATATATATATGTGTATGTGTGTGTATATGTGTGTATATGTGTATGTGTGTGTGTGTATATGTGTCTGTGTGTGTGTGTGTGTGTAACTCACAAATAAACAAAACGTTAACCCAGATCCTTTAGATTGTAAACTAACGGACTTGTAATCAGAAAGTGAAGATGAATAACAGTAAAATTAAACATCAGCATATTTATCGTGCAACTAACTAAAGAAAAACAAAATATTTTAAATTTTAAAAAAAATCAACCACAAGAAAGTAATTTTTAGCTATCAGACAGTAGTAATAATATGGAATCGGAATGAAATAGAGTTGTAAAGCGTTAATTATGACACCAGAATCGTTAACCGTCAGATTAGTATCCGTTGGTCGATTATGACAGCAGAACTTGAAGTTTTCGTAAAGTATTACTCAGATCGTTTTTAGTAGACGTCTCTACAACTTGTTAATACAAATTCTGTCGAAAAAGTATCCGACTTTTTTTTTTTTTTTCCGTGGGAAGTAAAGACGTTAGGGAGGCAAAAGTGTGCATAGTGGAGCTGCATGCCTTCATGCACGGTTTTTGGCGGGCTTGCTGGATGCGTCAGTCGCTATCAGGCAGCCAGTGTGCAAGGTGCTGTACTACCTACTCGTCGCATTTTTATTTCGCCTGGAACGTGTGGAGCAAAGATCTTGCATCAAGTTTTGCCAAAAGCTTGGAGATACGCAAGCGGAAACAATTGGCAAAATTCAACAGGCTTTTGGTGACAATGCCATGGGTGTTACCAAAATTAAAGAACGGTACAACAGGTTAAAAGTTGGCCGCACATCCGTGGGGAGTGACCAGCGTTCCAGGAGGCCGTCAACTAGGCGCAATGCAGTTTTTATCGAGAAAGTGCGGATCTTGATAATGGAGGATCATTGTTTGATGGTGCAGGAAATTTGTGCCCAAGTTTCTTTCTCAGGAACAACAACAACTTCATCTTGAGGTTGCGCAGGACCTGCTGGATACTGCCAACAGGGATCCTGAGTTCCAGAATACCGTGATAACTGGAGATGAGACGTGGGTGTACGGGTAAGACCCGGTAACCAAAGCTCAGTCATCAAAGTGGAAGCATCCAACGTCGCCAAGGCCGGAGAAAAATCAAGGTGATGTTGACTGTTTTCTTTGACTACCGAGGCGTTGTGCATCACGAATACGCACCAGAAGGACAAACAGTTACAAAGGAGTACTATCAGGAAGTCCTCCGATGTCTTCGTGATGCAGTTCGGCGCAAGAGACCGGATCTGTGGGACTCGCAAAACTGGCAGCTGCATCATGACAATGCCCCCCTGGCTCATTCGTCGCAGCTGATCCAAGGTTTCTTGGCAAAGAAAGGCATTTCGCTCATTCGCCAGGCTCCCTACTCTCTAGAAACGGCTCCTTCTGACTTCTGGTTGTTCTCAAAATGAAGATGCCACTGAGAGGCTCCCTCTTTGAGAGCCAAGAGGACATCATGCGGAATACGAGGGCGGAGCTGAGAGCCATTCCGAAAGAAACATTCCAGACGTGCTTCAAACAGTGGAAGGATCGCTGGGCTGTGTGTGGAGGCACAAGGGGCCTACTTCGAAGGGGATTAGCAATTGAACCCCACCAAGTACGTAATTTCCACCCCCCCAACCTAAGGTCGGATACTTTTTCGTCAGACCTCGTACATTTGATATTTATAACTCTCAAAAGTTTAAATAATAAGGTATTTGGTGCGAATTTTACGAAGTTGATAGTAGTTCGATTTGTGATGCATGCAACAGGGCTACCGTGTAGCGACAGATGTAATGGTGAATCCGTGAACATTGCCATACATTGCAGGCGGAAGTGAAAAAAAAAGGGGAAGGAATACAAGCAATGCGTGTAGAAGGTTTCGGTCATGCGACGTGCGAGGTATTCCAGTAGAATAACATCCGACAAACACCACGTGGTGCCGGAGTATTTTGCTTGTCCGGCGAAAACAGCTGATGAGGAAGCAGCAAGCAGCCAGATCGTCGGTGGGTATTTACTTCGTTGTTTGTCCCACCTCCACCACCAGATATGCCGAACATTGGGCAGCTCGTGTTCGAAAAAAAATTACGCGGAAAGGATATATTAATTGCAGTGAAAGACGGTGAGACGAACCTGGCAAACTTCTGAAAAGTTTTTTTTATTTTTTTTTAAAAACTTTTCAGGTTATCTCCCTTCTTATGGCCTAGTTATCTCCCCCCCACTCTTTCTTGCCTATAATCGTCGGATGGAGAGGAAGCCATAAAGACAGAAACAACAAAAAAAAAGATGAGGAAACTAATCTTCTGCCAGCTATTTAAGAACGATGTTTAAAAACGGTCCAATCAGTCATCTTTATCCGCAGTAACGCTTGCGAAATACGTTCAGGCCGACGTCTCTGCTGTCTTTTGAATCTTTCAGAATCTAATAAATCATTCGCGATGGGTTCCCGGCGCTACAGCAGGCGCACAGCGAGCCGGTCTTCTTAAATCAAAGACCGGCCGACCACGTGGTCGTGCTGGATTTTTGGCCCGTACAGCGGAATGGGACGTAATAACCGTTCTTGCCAATTATAGCACCCTAACGAGGGGAGTGAATGGTGGAGTTTCATGGCAATAAAGTGGTTAGCGATCGCGTCTGCAATATAAATGAAGTCTTATTCGTTTAAGTGTCCTGCGATATTGGTACCCAGTCGAGATTAATGGAGACAACTCGTCCGATGTATTGCGCCCGAGGTAAGGGAGCAAAAACACTGTAATAACTTTGTTTCCCCAGCAAACCGGGCGTCTGTAAAGCAAATAGGTAATCGGTAAATACTAGTGAATGAAAAATAACGCTAACGACTACTTAGCGAAAACCAAGTAAACGGGATAGGTTAATTCCCTTTAGAGGTTTACAGATAATGAACACGTGTCTTGTTGTGTGTGTGTGTGTCGCATGCACCCAATCTAATTAAATGTGATGTAAAATTGCTTAATTTGCTTACAATGTTTGGATTTGTAAATTTACGCTCCACTGCGCTTACTTTGTATAAACTCCGTTTTCTCTCAAATGTTTTATACCCTTAGGCGATTAAAACAGAAACAGAACCAAAGGGAATTCGGTTGGCACAGTGTTCACTATGCCGCCAATCACCGAAATTGGACAATTTGCAGGCGGAATGTACATTTACTGCTAGATGGGGATAACATTCTGGCCAATCACAGTTACTGCGACAAGAAAAGAGGGGGATTAACATTCATTATCTTGCACTTTAAGCATCGGTGAGTTCCTCAAACCCACAATACCCTGCCGACCGTCTAAGATGGCCGAGCGAGCAGAACAGCAGTGGCGCTAACAGTCGCCTCGATAGAAGGCTGGATGGGTCGCCGGAAACCACCATAGAAAGTCTGGGCGCCTGGAGGTTTCATTGTTCTAATATTGCCCGTTATTAGATCATCGCAGGGAGCTGGAAGAAGAGTAACCCGCTGCCAAGATCTCTTCCGCAACTCGTCGCTGGCGCTGGCGTTCGCCGGACGAACTGAGAGCGCGCGACCGGTGGAGACGGAAGTCACGTGGCCGGCGGTGTCTTAACATTGTAACACCGAGATTAAATGGCAGGAACTATTTTCTTAGTACGATATTAGAAATGCTAATGAGTGAAAAGGTTTGCTGGCGGAGTGTATAGTTGACGTTGGCAATTAGTATTAGTCAAACTTCCGAAAAGACACGTGTCACATGATCAGCGACTCTTTGCCGTTTGTCATTTGCAAAATGGCTCCAGGCAGATCCTCCCCAACGTTGTAGATGGATGATCGGAACAATGGGTCTGCGTAGTGGCGTATTTGGTCACTGGTACCTCGTGTCAAAACAGCAGTTGCCGGCAGTCAGCGGGTCTCTGGTGTCCAGACAGACAATTACAACCCGCCTTCTTCGCTATACAGGGTCACGCACCAGATATTAAAACTCGAGCATCCTGGGCTTTGGAGGAGGATCCAGGGAAAGTGGGCTTGAGTTCCATTCCTATGACTGCAGGTAAGGCGTTTGGCAGCGTCGGGGAGAGCGCTAGTCGGCTTCCAACAGTAATGGTGAAGGATAATAGCTGAACGGATGACTTCCCTTGTCATAAGGTCGCCTGACTGGTCAGAGTAACCTGGATCAGATTGTGAAACCAACAATCTCCCCTCTTCATCAGCAGCTTGCACTAGGGCTCGTGTTCCGGTATAACAGCGCCAAGACACCGGGTTAGGTCAGGATCGTCCGTGTGTTCCCCAGGGCCACGTCCTGACCTTTAACCTGCTGACAATCTGTCGTAGTCGACAAAGACTCGGCGATCGCCTCCAATGGCCCCACGTAATCCGAATGTGGTGGCCTCCGCTCAGGAACAGGATTGCCAACTTTAAACTTAACGAAACACGAACGAAGACACAAACCTCACAGCCTATTTTCTGGCAAACCAGGTGTCTTGGAAATCGGCGTCAAACTACCGCAAGGTATTCAAAGAGTCAAAATAAACCCGAGAAGACCAAACATTTGTTTATTACATCCCAATAATAAACGCCGACATACCTCAAGTTAGCATTGCCATAAGATCCTTATTTAAATGCGCACTTTCTAACTCTTAGCAGCTCCAAGTGCCATCTTCTCCGGCGCATGGTTATAAAAATGCTTGCATAACTTTTTTTGAAGTTTGTATTCTGAGCCTTCATGCGATCCACTTTCATTCGATCCCTGCCGCCTGACCAATAAACTTCCATGATCAGAAAGACCCCGTTCGACAGATGCACTGCCGACCGAGATACCCACAGCACGCCCCACTAACCGGAACAGTCTCGGAGGCTAGCAGTTTCTTTCAGAAATTCAGCCCACCTCACGTCCATTCTGAAGACCGGCGAGAGTGAACAGGAGGCGAACCGCTGCTGTCTGCATCTACCATGAGCTGCCACCTACCAGCTAAAATCTGTAGCGCTGGCCGATACTTAGCGCTAGCCAAGACGCCAAATCTACCGGTCTATGCTATTAAAGTGTGGCGCCTACTGCCTCTGAATTACAGAAAAATAGCGGTTTTTACCTTCTCTTAAATTGTATCAGATCAAGAAATCTGAAAATATGGACGAAACATTGTGATGGCCAGTTTGCGAGATGGGCATTGCATCTGAAATGTCTACACTAATTGCAGGCAACCCTAGCCAGGAGTGGTGGGCGATACCAGATGAGGAAAAGTCTCATTGAAAGAAACAATTCAAATATATATTATCTTTAGGATATATTCAGGGTAAAACCGCTGCCGAGTTTTACCGGGTGAAGCCGAGGTCCGTTTGGCGGGACTTCCTAAAGATAATACAGAAAACACCCCGCCATGACATATTGTATTGTGGTGAAGTTATATACTAAAATGGGTGCATTTCTTTCAAACTTATTAAGAAAATCATGCAAAAAAACAAAGGAAATTTTCATTTAAAAAACTGCCATCATCAGCAGTTAATAATGGAATCCAGAAACAGTAAATCGGTCGTGTGTAAAATTTAAACACGGAAGGATTCCATTCCGCGGGAAAGAGGCAATAAGAATTCTGTTGTTGCTGCTGTATTTTTTATTTTTTTTTTTAAAAAAGAGAAAGTAGATGAATAACTTCTTGTGTAGGTTTCAGGTGACAAATTGTTTTCAGACTGGAACGGTTCCGTGCGATCTGAAGGTGAGCTCGGTCTTTAAGACCGCAAGTTTCGCAAAGTAAATTCGTTTAGCTTAGGAGAGAAAATCAGGCGATTTACCTCCCTTTCATGACGCCCACTTACGACACAGTTGGCCCGGGGTATCATTTTTATTGCCCCCCCTTTTCTTTTAAGCTAAAACATTTTATTTCGGTCTTCTTGCCAAAGAATTCATTGTTAACCCTTTGAAGAACAAGTACTGTTCATGGCGAAAGTAACCCCCCCCCCTAAAAAAAAAATATGGAGGCGCGCTGCCCAGAAGGTTAAAGAATTTATCTATCCATTGCGAACGGATAGCAGAATTTCTCGGTAACACGCGCGCCACCTGGCAGCCGGTTACGAGAGACTTTATGTACGGAGGGTAATTAGCTTCTTCTACCAGTCCACGTGAAAGGGAGGGGGATTCCCCGATCGAGAAGAAGAAAAGATTTTTAAAAAAACGGCGGAAAAGTAAGGCGTCGTCTCCAAGCTTCGATCTGTTATTGCCTAGAGATGGAGACGGAGGAGGGGCAAAACTAAAAGTAGCAAAAAAGATATTGTCTAAACCTCCAGGAAGTTTATGACTGAATAGGAATTCATATCGCGCCTTCCCCCGCCAACCATTCCTCCGAATATGGAATACTGATTTCTGATGCTCTTAGCCCCATCATTTATCACGCATTTCTATGATTTAAAGACATCTTTGGGTTTTCTCAGATTATTTTCTCTAAGCCTGAAAACAAACGAACAAAAGCTGATGTTTCCTTGTAATCTCCGGCGATGAGGGCTGCTTGCTATTTTCTCTCCCATTCTGCCGACGTTTTCGCCCATCGGCGTTTTATTTCCTTTGTTAAACTCGGTCTGATGGATCGCGGCGGTAGATTAAAAGACAGCGGCGAGTGGCGTGAGGCCGGACCAACCCTTCGAGGCGGGTATTACGGGCAGGTGGGCGGTGGTAGTATGGCCAGTCGGATAAACGTGAACTGAAAACCGACAGCATTGCAAAGTCCCAAAACGGACCGACCGCCCTGGTGTCAGACCCGGATGATGGCAACAAGAGAAGGAAAGATTGTCGAAACGTAGCTACCACTAGAAAACTAATAGGAAACTCTCCAAATAGATTCCTTCGAGCCAATAACTTTCCGTTCTTATCATCAATACATTCCTTTGTTCTTGTGCTATTTCCTCTATGGTGCTGCCATCTGACGCGAAAACATTGAACTACTAGCTCTTTCTAAGGACTATGCCCTCGAATGGGTTTACAAGGTGCTCTCATTGTGGCGCCAGGTGTCAGAAGATAATTTACGTACACAGACTAAGTAAATACGCTTCACATCGACGAGCGACGAGACATTAATCCCATTAGTAAGACTCTGTTTTATTTCGGTTTCAGTCAAAACGTCATCACACCGTGCGGTAGTGGCCATGTCGACATTAACCCTCTACTAACGAATGTTCCGGTAAACTTCACGCCTTCATCTTACAGGTATAGATAATCCACAAGATTTCAGTAATCACTCAGCATGTGACGGCCAGCATATCTCTTCACGAAAAGAAGCCGAGGCAGTTTGCACGTACCTGATATGTAAAAGAGACAGGTCTGTATGCTCAGCAGGCGCGGGGTCCACTGGTCCTGTTCCATGTACACAGTCATAAGTCGTTGGGTATGATAAGGGGCCCAGCAGAAGAAGAAGGCGACGACTACGGCCACTGAAAGAGAGGAAAGGGGTGACCAGACGTAGTCGATTGTGCGCATGCCCTGGGGTATCAACAGATCATTACCGACTATCGTAATTGTAGTATATACCGCCATCGAGGGTGAAAACAACAACAACACTGAGAGTAGCTGTCACTCACCAGTTTTTATTTGGTTAAAAGCAAAATGAAAAAGAAAAAAAAAAGGTTACAATCTATCAGCTGATTTGAAGAATCAAACGGGTGGTTCTCGGTCGCTGTTTAGGTTTGAAATAACATTTATCCCGGGATATTGTTTCATATGTGTGCGAGACAAGCTAGCAAAACACACCTACACAGACCTACACACACACACACACACTACACACATACATACACTCATACATATACCAACACACACACGCACACACATCTACACGCATACACATGCATGCACACACACATCCATACCTACATACACATACACTCACACATATACACACACACACACACACACACATACATACACATACACACACCCACACACACGCATACATACACTCACACATATACACACACGCACACACATACATACACATACACACACCCCACACACGCATACATACACTCACACATATACACACACGCACACACATCTACACACATACACATGCATGCACACATACATACACTCATACATATACACACACATATACTCACACATGCACATGCATGCACACATACATACACTCACACATATACACACACACGCACACACACATCTACACACATACACATGCACACACAGACACACACACAGACACACACACACACACTCACACATATACACACACACGCGCACACATAAAGAAGCTGGTAGACTCGGCCCATAGCCAGATTTGCTCAACAAGCCTCCGCCCGCCTGATCGTTAACTCTTCCATGTCTACACTAAAAACCAAAGACCTGGACGTGGTATTCATGTGAAATCTATCATATTAATTGTCAGGGAAATTCTGCTTCAGGACGTATTTCTGGTTCTCCGCCCGAGTCGTTCAAGATCCCCCTCAGTCCGGTGTCAGCTGTTAAAACTTCAAAAATAACATCTCATCTCTTCTACTGAATACAGGAAGACTTGCTACATTTAATGCCATGCAATAAATCTGAAATAATCACCTGTTCCAGAAACCTGTCTGCTATTTACTTTAATTAAGTTCGTGGTGGAAATGATGCTGGACAGTACAGTAAAAAAACAAAACTAAACCAAGGTGAACCGCTCAGCATCTCTCGGCAGGTAATCTCCGCCTTATACCGAGAAAGCTATTTTAAAGCGACATCTTGGAAGTGTGTGCTGCATTAACGGGAAAGACCTTCGCTGTTAGTTCGATTGGCAGGAGCTGACGAGAGGGAAGGCTGAGATATTCGTTGGTGCGGGAGGAGCCCTGCTGTTACCCGCAAAAAACACCTGGAATTTACTCTGCCGTTAATTAGAACTCATCTCGGAAAAAGACATTCGTTCTTCCACTGCAAAGGGGAGGCCGGGAGAGGTTATAAAACCGGCGATGAATGGGCTGGTGGCTTATTTACTGAAGTAATCGCTTCTAACCGACACCGGATAACGGAGACAGATGCTGGGTGAGCGAGTGATGGAAAGCAGTCCGCCCCTTACATTTATAACAAACGGAAATTGAACGTGAATAAGCCAATTAGAAATTCTAGTGTCTGCCGTTATTGCCACAGACCCCCTCTATCGGAAGACCTGCGAAATAGGAAGCGGGAAGGTCGGATAATTAGGTTGGTGTGGAACCGAGGGTAGCAGATAATAGAGAGCGCGGACGACTTACCGAGCATCTTAATGACGGCCCTCCGAGCCTTGGAGGCTGTGCTGGACGGGCCGGTCTTGTTCGCGAGCTCCACGAGTCCGTCCGACCTCCTCAGCCGAATGCCGATTACGGTGTACACGATAGTTATTATGGTCATGGGGGCGACGAAGAAAGAAAAAGTGGAAATCTGAAACATAAACTTCATCTGGTCGATCCACCTAGGCGGGATGCTGCACAGGTATGAGTCTTCCAGCGGCTCCCCCGTGCGCGGATGCGTGACGAACGGGTGGAGCCGGGTGTAAATCGGGTAGGGTAGCGCACAGCCGCAAGCCAGCACCCAGATGACGACGATGATGTTGACGGCCCTGGACAGAGTGGAGAGGATCTGGGATCGAATCGGATGGCAGATGGCGATGTAGCGTTCTATGGTGAAGGCCGTGATCGTCAGGACCGAGGCGTACGCCGTCATCTCCATGATGAAGACCCTCAGAATGCAGAACGGTTCGCCGAACCTCCACGGGTAGGCCTCCCAGATCGTGTACAGTTCGGGCGGAAGGGCTGAAAAACAGGAGTATAGACAGGGTGTGATGTCACGGCTGCAAAGTCTTCAGGGCGCGTGGGATAACGTTAGATAAAGAGACAGAGTAATAAAGGAAACAACAATAGCAGTAATGAATTACGGATACAAGCGGACAGGGAGAGTATCTCAATAAATGACGACCGTTTTGCACTTTATGCACAATACAGGTGAGACGGACAATCGAATTTAGCGGCGCTGTTTGGCACAACGACCAGCGATCAACTCGGCTTGCTGTCTCTGCAGAAGTTCCTGCCTCTCTGCAGCTAAGAAAAGTTACGGTCCATATTCTGTCTTCATCGTGCCGAGTAACCAAAGATCGCTTATCCATAGTTACAACATATCTGCTTATTGCGGTAACCTAATAAATAACCAAGAGAGGGAGACATTTTCCGTCTCTCTGATCGACGTGTGCCGCCCATAGTACGTCTATAATCTGTTCTGTCATCTAGAGTATCAGGTGAGGTCAGGCAGGTTTGAAAGCGGCTCAGCTGTAACTCAGAGACACTGGCAACGAAACAAGGGCCGGCTCGGCTCGCAGAAACCAACGGCTATGATAGATCGCTGGCCGTCTTTTCCGGAAGTTGCATCCGTATCTGCGTTTCACAGAATGCATGTAAATATCACTCACCTGTAGGCAAATGGCAAGGCAGCTATTTGCAATTTACTAGCGATACATCTAAACAGTACAATGTGCATTTTTAACATATACATATGGATTAGACAGATGTACATACACAGACGTAAGAATGAGATGCTATGTGGTACAGTAATGTGCTGATATAGTACACTCCGATTGGCGGTCACGCGAGTAATCAGAAAGCGCTACACCTGCAGATCCGTGCAGTGTGGTGAATGTGTGGGGAATACTGTGGCTCCTGGGAAGGAAATGTCACATGATAAGGATATAAAAATCAAAATCTCAGCTAGTGATGGCTACTCCATGAAGCAGATTGCGGACCGACTTCATGTCCGAGAAGGGTCGGCACGTGACGAAGCTGGAGCTGTTGGGGAAGAGAGGACAAACTCTCCAAGAAGTGATGTCAAGCGCCGCAGGTGTGTTCTTCACGCGATACCCCACAAGCCAGCAAAAAGGTCTCGCGAACGACCAACCTGTAGGTATAGGTGTTGATTTTTCTTCAAGAGCGGTGAGATGCACATCAGCCCGAAGTGGTTTAGCGGATGTGTAGCCGCCCGAGAACAGACCGCGAGGCCGAGAGAAAGAAGGTGGCTGGGTCCGGGGCAGTTTGTTGGAAGGCGGGACAGCGGCCATGGCAGAGCACGGAGATGGATCGGTCCGGGTGAGAGGAGGGAAGGCTTTCCGCAAACGACCGACCCCCGATCTTACGCCCGACCCGTCTTGGTCGGTCTGGCTAACATCGCCCCACCCCACTACCCCCAAATTCGAGAAAAAAAAGCTACGACCGATCGAAAGATCAGAGAGTAAACGTGTTGAATAGGTTAGAAACACGTGGTGTACATAACAGCTAGAAAACAACAACAGAAGGTTCGTTTAAAAAGCCGGAACGAAGAAAGAGATTCAGAGCGGAGTTTTCTCGGCGATGGGGTTGGGGTCCGCTCACCTGACAGCTTCCTGTACCCACACCACCGGCTCTTAAGTCTGCAACCGGAGCGGAATACGAGGAGTAGAAAGCGCGAGGAGGGCCAGATTTAGAAAAGACTTAAAACTAGAAACAGCATAGATTGGGGTCGGCTGAAAGATGGTTGGGGCCGGATTAACTATTCCGTGCTGAGCCGTCTTATTTCTAGACCTGTCCCCACCCCGCCCCCAACCTGCGATCTTTAAGTTTAGTAAAATCTGGGTCTGGAAAGTTGGGAGGGAGTTTTTCAGGGGCGTGGTTTGGTTGGTCCATCGGCGCCTGGTCGATTTCTCTGCAGGGTATAAGGATACGTCAGGGGCTGACGGGGTGTGGCCGGAGAGACTCCGAACCTGTCAGCTGTCCACAAATAATAGTTTGTTTGACTTAACCAAGCATGAAAAAGAATGCACCTAAATCAGTACTACACGGGAGAGTATACATTCTTGCTGTACGGGAGATTCTAAATTGTGAAACGTACTTTCAGGAAAGAAAAATGAATACCAAATTAAATTCATAACAATTTTTAATTGAAAAAAAACAAGCTAAAAAAATGGGGGGGGGGCAAGAAAGGGGATAATGTCTTTGAGCTACCAGCAGAGCGAATACGACGCGAATATCCCATCAAATCGGAAATCCGGAGTTCGTCCGTTCACCTTTTGAATGCGAGCAGCAGAAATTATGGCGGCACTTCAGAAAAATGAGATGGAAACGTCGAGCGTCTGTTAAGCTTCTAGAGTCCGCAGAACGATTAGAGATGTCAGATTTTTTTCTCACTGGCCGTCAGAGGTTTTCGAAATAAGTGAAGGGGGTGGGTGGTTCTGTGTTTCCTCTTTTATCCGCGGTCGCGAAATACTAGTGGACATAATTACCAATTGGCTAAAATTCCTGCAGGCTCGGGCATCGGAACTGTTGGTTATCGAATGGTGGCTAGTGGAGAAGATAGCTTGTTAGCAGACGTAATTAATGTGGCGATGGCATGAATCAAATTAAAGGAGGGTCTTTGTAAGCCACGATGACTTCTTGAGTTACCTAACCATTAAGACCCTGCGCGCCCAAACCGCGTGCTGCCCGGTCTTATATGGTCGTATATTTACGGGAAGCGGGCATTATTCTTGACAGAGTAATCTCACCATAAATATACGTTTCCAAGGTTTCTCGGGAATGCTGTCAGTCAGGATGAATACTCAGTCCCGGTAAATAAACGGAGTATTTCTCAAAGTGTTAACAGGCAGAACGTTTCGGTTAAAAGTTTAAAAAAAAAAAAGAAAAACGCAATATAGTTTGAAGCTAACCAGGAAGCCATAGAAAGAAGAAGAAGCAAGCAATCAATCAGAGACATATTAATGATATTAGCTTCTCCACCTTATGCATTGTACAGGGGTGGAGTCCTTATTTGCAAGCTAAAGAATCTGGGAAAAGGGGGGAGGCTTGAAACTTTGCGCAGTAAGAAATTCTTCCATTTGTCTTTAGCGCGATTGTCATTAAATTAACAAAAGTGGCGTGTACAGGGGCTATAAGGAATCGATGCCACTCATCTCCTTAGACAATGGATAATGCGCGCCCGTGTTTGAGTACATCGCTCTTGATGGCTCTATGCCTTTCTAAAATCCGTCATTTCTCAGTGTGCATATTTGGATTTTCCACTCTGCTGAAACTTCCTTCTTTCTGGCCATACCGCAAACTCGTACAAGGACAATAGAGCTCAGAGAAGTCATCTTAAATAGCTGGCCGAGAAAACCTGCCAAAACTCTGTTTGGTCCATCAAAAACGGTGACTGTTTCCTTGCATTCACTCCCTTTAGACGACCGACACCATGTGGGACACCTTCATGTCCATTCTGATCCATGGATATCGAGCACTGTCCTACTAAATTACTTCTGTGACTGAATCACAGTTCAGGGAAAGATATTAAGACTATCTAAAACGTAGAAATCTTGATTATGTACCTATCCATTGAGATTGCTACAAAAAGTTTGTTTTTTTTAATTAAATGTTAAGTTTACAAACCGCAATAGTGTTTGGACAGACTTGGACATGGACATTCTGATTTAACGCCAACAAACACTGCTTCGGTGATATTGGGCGAGACTTAATGTCCTGGGCTGCCGATGTTGAGGGTCTGAGATCGATGCCCTATTGAGGTCGGCTCGATTTGACATATCCTCCCTTGTCAGGGTTTCGTCGGTCATTTTACCAAATATGAAAATGAACAACCCTAGCAGACGGGGGAGAGTAGGTAAGGTCCTAGCGGATAACCGCGGCACTACGCTCTTCCGCAAACAACAAAAACACAAATTGCTTGTTTGTCTAAAATTGGGACTTACTTCCCGTCCCCCCCTGATCGCAACGGCAGCTTCGGAAAGGCAAAGTGGCAGAGCACGCGGGTTCGATCAACAGCCGCCCTGTTGCTCGCGTCACCGAGCCTTCCGCTTGTTGTCAGTCGGAAGAACACGAGGACCGCAGTGGGGTCGCGCGATCGCCGAGACATTTCTGCGTAGTAGTCTGATGTTTCTTCTTTTTGGAATTATGGAAAATGACGACGGGACGAAGGAAGCGAAACGACGACGAAGTGACGGTAAACCGGGCGGTAAATATAAGGATGTAATGAAAATAATGTTGATGACGCCGAGAAGAGGAATAGTTACATCATCAGGTGTATCTAAAAAAACACGAAACAACAAAATTGGCAAATTGGCTGGAATGGCGACTCGTTTCCAAGCATTGATCGCTAGGTTTTCGAAGTTAGAAATTAATGTAATAGCGACCAATTTCGTAGATTCATCCTCCTTCCGCCTCTGTTAAAGATCGATATTAATGATAATTCATTCCTTCCCTCTAAAGATGAAAGCCGAGTGAGAGAAATCTCATCTGTTCCTTGTAAAGTTCTGTCTCCAGTGTTTCGGTAAAACAAAAATAATCTTTAAACGTTCTTTTCTTCTAAGAAAGAAAAGGAAAAAAGAGGCAAAACATCTCAGACTCGCGATGCTCCTTCATCCCTGTTAAACAAGACCGCGAGGGGAGGGAAACTCTTCCACAGGAGCCCGCCGGGGAACCGACGAAAACGCGAGCAACCCAATGTATCTGGGCGATGCTGGGAATTTCCTCTCCCTGATAGATTAGACTTTTTGAACATCCCATCAAATCTCTTTCTATGAATTAAAAACGGCTGAGCATTTTCTTTTCCTTTCTTTTATCGTCGTTATTTCTGAAGTTTTTTCACCCGGTGGGCGAGGGAGAGAGAGAGAGAGAGAGAGAGAGAGAGAGAGAGAGAGAGAGGAGAGAGAGAGAAGAGAGTTGACGTCAGTACAAAGTGTGAGAGAGATGACGTTGATATAGAGAGAGAGGGGGGAGATGGAGATAGATAGTGATGAGAGAGATAGAGAGAGATGACGATGGATAGAGAGAGAGAGAGAGGAGAGAGAGAGATGAGAGAGAGAGATAGAAGAGAGAGAGAGAGAGAGAGAGAGAGATAGGAGAGAGAGAGAGAGAGAGACACGGCGGCCAAGCTGTGGCCCCGAGGTTTCTCACAAAGACTCCCTCGTTAAAAAACCGAAAGGAAATTCGTTTGTTTTTGATATAATTCGTCAAGGCTGTGATTCTGGAAGTTCTCTCCCACCCCCCCACCCCAACCTCCCTACAAAATGATTTACTGTTTCTCTACTTCAGGGCGGATCTGTCATATCTGATAACGTTTTGGTTGACACGAGTCTTAACCCTTCATATACCGCGTACGGATTTACCTCCCTTCCACCACCAACCCAAGCTTAGGAACCCTGTCTAGTATTTGCGCTGAACTGCCCGTTTAATTTATTGCCCTCTCTCGTAATGTAAAACGCGAGGGTTTGGAGTAATATAATAAGGGTGTGTCGCTACAACAGAATGCTGCTTTAATGAGGAAGTCGCTCTGTCACAGCCCTTCTGGCTCAGCCTGTGCGGAGTAATGCAGAGAGCTGAATGGACAGAGGTAGTAATTTACAATAAATCTACAGTGAGCTTTCAAGCACATATCAAAGTCCGTAGGGGCACTCTCGTGAGATTAATCTAAATGATCGTAAAGACGTCGACCAGCTTAATGTACTCACAGCAGGACCCATCTTTTTGATTTGACATAAAGGTAGACCCAATCAGTTACCAGCCAGCACGCGTCTTTTCCCGCATTATCCATGGATTAATCGAATGGGTTGCTATTATCGATACTTTTACAGTATGAAATTAATCTGTTCCTGTAAGAAATCGTGTCCAAACGTTCACAACAACGACTGCAATCAGTCTATTTGCATGTTTATCTTATTGTCTAATTAATTAAATAACATTGCTTTGATATACAATAAGAGTTGTTAATGGCGTCGAGACGATGTCGTTATTGATACCGCTGCTGATAATGAGTTTGATGTATCGCCTAATGCTATCTGATGCTAGTTCTGGTAGCCAGGTAAACTGTCTGCACGTCCGTGGCTTGCGGACAAAACGTCTCACTGCGCTATATCCTTTATCTTTAAAAGATGTCCAAAAACATTATATGGTAGTGGCGATACTGATATATGCTCAAACAGTTTACTACGTAATGTCGCTTCTGTTTGCCGCCAGGTGGTAGAAAGGACGTGTTGCACCGCACGCGCTGGCCCCAGTTTACGCCGGTTACATCATCACGTCTCATATGTATAATGGCGGCCGAAGTTTGTTTTAGTGGAAGGTGAGTCTAGTGAACGGAAGTCTGCGAGATGGAACTCAACAAACCTCTTCTCGCTTTTCTGTATTGTAAATTTTTTTTTTTTATTGTTGGTCAGGGTTCAGTTTGGAAGAGAAGTTCATCGTGTAACGCAGAATGTAGGCAATCTAAGGAACGCATAGCGATAGATGCGGTAAGCGGTCTTTCCCCTCGTAATGGCGTCGCGACTGTGATGAGCGGGGAACAGACGGAGCTGGTGCGTCTACTGGGGCTGGATATGTCCAAACCTACCATCAGAACCGCTGGATTCGCGATCGCGCAGAACTGATTCTTCTCAAGATATCAGATGCTGTTCGGTCGTCGTCGGTGGATGGGAACGAGACAGTAGATGGAATCCAGGTAAGGGATGCGCACAAGAAAAACGTCGATCTAACTTCGAGATTTTGTTTGTTCGATACTTTGCCTGCCGACTGATTGGATGGGCTAAATACATCAATAACTTTCACTGGACATCAATCCACAAAACAATGGAATTTTAAAATTGTTTCATTACCATATTAAGAATTTTAATTGATCGAATACTTGAATAATAAACAGTCGGTAACAACCATTTAGTCTCTCCGGAGCACGAATCACCATAGCTTCTCCCAACGTCGAGCAAACGCGTCCGTACAAGATGCTACCGTCGGCAGCTGGCACGGTCCGAGTCGCAAAGCTAAATGGACATGTCTAAAGTTAAAGCCAGCAGACTCCAAGAACTTCTGTCTCTTCTGTGTTTTAGTTATTTATAAAACAATGTATAGTTTTCACTCAAAACGTCTGCTTCAGATATTCGTGGTTATAATGATGATGAACGGGACCTCATCACTCGAGGTCTTTCGTGGTATTTCAGACCTGCAAATGATTTTCACAGATAATCCACAGCTGTGATGGTTATCAGCTGGAGTTTAATTATTATCATCATTATTATTTTGCTTCAAAGCTTTTGTTCTCCCCCGTCCACCAGAACAGAAGTATTAATTATATCAATATTTGCTGCGGCCGTTGACCCAGTGGGTAGTTCATTGTTCGGCTAACGACTGGGGCACTAGTTCTATCCATGATTGGGCTTTCCCATTCTGTCCCAGTTTCCGCTAAACGCTTGTACCCCAGCCTCTTCCTCATCCTCATCCTAAAACCAAAGAGTTCTAGAAGAGATTGTCTTGCTGAAACCGGCAGCCTGACGCAAGATGACCCCCTCTAGCGGATCGAATAGCCATGACACTACACGCGGGCGAACATTCATATAAGCTATGATGGTGGACAAAGGTAAAGTTATGAAATTAGCTAGCCGAGAGAAATGTAACTTGGCACCTTATACCTGCCACCAGTACTGGGATGGTGACAGCGGGTAGGATGCCAGGGTGCCACCGTTACTAGGCAGATGTATGAGTTTACATAGGATGGGTTTTAGTAAACACAGGCGCACGTGTTCTAATGTTCTGTCTTATCAATATTGAGGTCACCAGTCTAAAAGCGCTGCAAAGCATTGAACTAAATTATACACAAGTATGCAACATACCTGATGTTTCAACATACACAGCTGTCGTTTATCAATTAGGGTGAGTTGAATCCAAGAATGACATCATCCTTTCTCATCAAGTACACTTTTCTAGTAGTTTGCTTATCACCTACGTTGTATGGGTTGTATATAGACATACACGAAATTATGCAATATATATATATATAATAAGCTTATTTATTACATCTATATGCAGATACTATATGTATATAATTTTTTTTTTCAGAATTGTTCTACCTGGCAACAGAGAGGTAGCTTAAATAACGCTGGCATAATCTGCTATATTTGTGGTGGAGAAACAAATACAGAAGATCGCAAAGAAGGCGGGTCCCGCGTATTTGGGAACGAGGCTGGGAGGTCAGGGTTAGTCGTCGGGGGGCGCCACGCGCGGTTTGTCGAACTTGCGTTGAGGCTTTGGAAAAACTGGAGCAAAGGTGGAAAGAAGCCACTAAACTTTGGAATACCCATGATAGGATGCGAATCTGAGAAGCAGACGGATGACTGTAGCTTTTGCACTGTTAGAATTGGAAATTATAACGCGCAAAAAAGGGATATCCTATCCCAACCTTCAAGCTGGACTGAGGCCTGTATCTGCCCCTTCCCTCCTCGCCAGAGCAGCTAGAAACGCCCTTGTCGGAGTCCGAAACGGACAGCAACGAAGCTGAAGACGATGCTGATTGTTGCAGACCAGATGACTCTCAGCCTTGCGCACAAAGTGAGCTAAATGATCTGGCTAGAGTTCTGGATTTGCCAAAAGACTCTGCAAAATTCTGGGATCTAGACTCCAATCAAAAAAATCCCGCTCGCTCCTGGAACGTCATTTTCTTGGTGAAGACATCGCAAAAATGGATCTGTGCCACGTTTTCCCCACGTACGGCGCAGCTGTCCACTGCGAGGACATCCCGGAAGTGATAGGGAACTCAGGAGCTGCATATCAACCGAGTGACTGGAGGCTGTTTATTGATTCCTCGAAAAATAAATATGAGACGAGTACTTCTCCACAACGAAAACAACATGCTTCTGCGCCTATTGCACATTCGGTTTAGCTGGATTAAACATACGAGATTCTGGAGCTTCTTCCGGAAAAGGTTGGATAAGGGAGCATCAGTGGGCTGTGAGCGGAGATCTGGAGGTCTCGCGCACGCCTATTGGTCAGCGGGCCGGGTACGCAGAAATTCCCAGCTCCCTATGTGGACGGGGCAGTAGAGCGGGAAATAACTCTGGATAAAGATGGTAGGGCCACCAAGAAACACATCTACATCAGCCAGGTTCAAAGAACATCCACCACGAAAAGCCGGCTGAGCCGAGGAGGCTTTGTTACCAGCACTCCATATAAAAGCCGAGCTTGATGAAGCGATCTGTCAGAGCATTAGACGAGGAGGGAAACTGCTTCAGATGCATTTGTAGTGAGAACTCCCAACGGCCAGTTATGAAGAAGAAAAAGACGCGTCTTTGCTGGGCCCGCAAATCAGAAAGTCGACACAGGATGAGCAGTTTGAGGGACCGATGAGCAGAGCTGAGAAAGAAGCCCGGACTGCATTCAAGAGAGCGATTCAGAACTTGGCGATCACAAGGACCCCAAACCACAAGGACATTGTCAGAGAAATGCTCAGCAAATTTGAAAAGCTGCGGACCGCAACACGAGTCTAAAAGTTAATTTCCTTCACTCGCAGTTGGACTATTTTCCTGAAGACTTGGGTGGTGCGACTGAGGGACAAGGAGAAAGGTTCCCCAGTTATCGAGGCTATAGAAAAAAGATAGGAAGGAAGGTGGGATGTCAACGTGGCGGCTGGTCCCTGAAACCAGAAAGCTCGGGAGAGATGCAGCAGAAGAAGCTGGCAGAGAAACGACCATTCTGTCCTACCGATCAATCGTGATTGATCAATTATGTATTAATCAAGCATCAAAGACGGACTTACTTTGAATCGTGCTGTCTTTGTGTTTGGTAATAAAAACGTTTTTGAGCAATTGCGGGGAAAGAATCTTATACTCCTTTACTCTTGGAAATGTAGTTGTTTAGTACAAACTATGAACATATCTGCCATTTCCCGTGAAAATCCCTGACGTGATACCTGCAGACGGAAGTGAGATTTTAAAATTGCATCGGATCAGTTAACAGAAAGAAGAACCTCATCCTTTGTTTTCAAATGCCCACCGATTACTGGGACTCCTCTGTCTGGTATTTCGTCAGTCTCCTCGTACGACTGCGCATTAGTCAGCTTGGCAGCTGACACTTAGGCAGAACGGCTCATATCAAGTAATGGCACCAGCACTGTGCAGCCCAATTATTAAAGAGAAATTACACGTGCCAGGGGTTTTTTCTTTCCCTTTCGCTTTCGGTGCGAGAGCGATGGCCGCTAATGTATCGGTTTATAATAATTAACCGCAACAGGCTTCGACTTCCGGGGCGGTGGATTTTTAAGATTCCAAATCCTGCCTTGAATGGCGGGAGGGAGGATGTTCCCGGGAATCACGTGGTATAGCGTCGAAGTGATTACTTCCGAGTCAGAAAAAAGAAGATCGATAGATGAAAGTTCGTATCGAAGCGTCAGTCAAAACTCCTGTTGCAGCATCACCATCACCAGACTCTCATCTCGTCATAGATCGATCAGTAAAAGAAAAACACCATCGTGAAATCAGTTTAAGGGGCGTTCCTTTGCGAAAACCCATCTCGTGCCCTACCGATATCTTTAAGGGATCGGCCCCTACTTTATGAACGTTGCAGCAGTTGGGCAAAATGAAAAATTCCAGCTGTTCGGAACACACACACACACACACACACACACACACACCACCCCACCTAGAAAAAACACGTTTGTATCGAAGAATGGCGAGAGATACGGGGCCGTCGACTTCCAACCCTTAATCTTTCTTCTCTAGATCCCAGAATGACGGAAGCAAATTGCCATTCAGCGTACCCTGCAGGAAACACGACCGCTGCTGAAATTCTCCTTCAGAATCTCTACGAAAGTTCCGGAAGACAACCGAGACTTGAAAATCATTGCAAGGACGATGTACAATCGCTTGCTACGGAGACAGGGAGCCGATGGAGTTCACGCAAGTCTCTCGGGTTGTCAGAAGTGTCTGTCTACCCGGCCCCTTCTTCAGACAACAAACAGTCAAACTCCGATTGCGCGATATCAGCTGGTAGACCTCATCCGCACATCACTAACCCTAGAATCGAAACGGGCTTTCTCTCTACTGTCGTCGTCTCCGACGTTATTATTTCACGTCTGTTGTTTGACTTCTTTAATTCTCTCCGTCCTAAAAAGTAAGAAACAACATATTCACTTCGGGATGATGACAGGGTATCATAATAACTCCCTGTCAACCGGCAAACAGTGGTTATATATATCAGTGTCTGGTGTTCCCTTGAGAGCATCACTAGCTGGAAGGTGAGCATCAAAGTTACGAACAGCACTGATGAAGTTAGATGCCCTTTTAAAACTCCGACCGTTTCCTACTCGACAAAAGCATCGAGCAGGGAAATTATCCAACTCCAGCGTGGAGAGTGGCTCGAGCGAGCGCTTTTACCACGTTATCATTAAATATCAGTTAATACCACCGCTGCAACACGTTAGCAGCATCCCACGGCACGACTCCTTCCCTCCATTTGTCGGTAAGTCTCTCGTTTTAATTAGGGGATCGTTTCCTCCCTCCCTTATTTTTCCTAAAATTCCGACTGACGACTGAATCCATCGTAACGAAATCCGATATATAAACTGAGAGAGAGGGAAGGGGAACAGTGAATAAAAGAGGATTTAGCTTGCAAGTGGTAAATAAATGTTCTAACATCGCCATTGGATGCTTCTCGAGTTATTTCATTTTACTTCTTTAAAGTACACGAATGGGAAGAGATGTATTAAAAAAAATAAAGCTGAAGATCAAAGGAAGAAGAAAGGAGATGGAAATGTACCAGAAAAGCCGATGGAGTTAGAATGAATGCGTGTAGCTGCATCTTTCTGCGCGATCTGAGATCGGCGACGAGGCCTGACAGAGCCGGCTCGTGCACCGTCCCTTTATTTCGATCAGCATTTGGAAAGAAAGGACGACAAGATTATGAAAACTATTAACTTCCCGGTTTAGTAAGCAAATATTTCTTCAGTACAGATGCAACACGGGGGTTCTTAAGCGGAATCGCCATGCAGATTTTAAGAAAACGGATAATTATTTCCGAGCAGTAGATACACGTTAATTGGCTAGGTGGGCGGAGACAGCGGTAGGAGCCCCAGCTTTCTTTTTGGGCTCTAGACGGTCTCTCTCTCTCTATATATACTGACGTCATCTCTCTCTATATATATACTGACGTCATCTCTCTCTATATATATACTGACGTCATCTCTCTCTATATACTGACGTCATCTCTCTCTACTGACGTCATCTCTCTATATATACTGACGTCATATCTCTCTCTATATACTGACGTCATCTCCCTCTATATACTGACGTCATCTCTCTATATATATACTGACGTCATATCTCTCTCTATATACTGGCGTCATCTCCCTCTCTACTGACATCATCTCTATATATACTGACGTCATCTCTCTATATATATATACTGACGTCATCTCTCTATATATACTGACGTCATATCTCTCTCTATATACTGGACGTCATCTCCCTCTCTACTGACATCATCTCTCTATATATAAACTGACGTCATATCTCTCTCTCTCTCTCTCTCTCTCTCTCTCTCTCTCCATCCCTCTCTCTTCCCTCTCTCTCTCTATATATAATCTTTATGCTTCGCATCATGCGACAGAATTAAAGAGGAGATTGGGGGATGTTCACACTACGTCTAAAAGGGAGATGACTTCAATCTGTCACCACCGAAGAACGCCATGTTTGACGTAAACGCTTGTTTCTCATGATCAAAGTTTTACATGATTCACGTGTGGAAAAAACTACACTTTCCTTCAGCGTAATTTAAACTGAGTTTTCTCCTGGTTCAGGCTTTGCATGATTCATATACACGAAGGAGTTAACAAGCCACCGTCGATCTTTTGACGTCATCTTAATGGAGCTGCCGCCTTTGGGTTTCAGAGTTCCTCTATAAGAAGCAGGTAGATGGACATGGAAAAAAACACTCGGCCTGAATCTTTTGCCTTTATCCAGACACAGTTCTCTCCCTTCAGTGAGTTATCTGCTCTTCACGTTGGATTACCTACGTCAGGCCATTTGATGCCATCTTGAGCATTTCCACAAAAAAATTAATGCACTATTTAGGTTTTTTTTGCATAATAATAATAATAATAATAATAATAATAATAATAATAATAATAATAATAATAATAATAATAAAACTTGATAATTACAAAAATAAGCTATCTATTCAAAGTGGAATATAATAGCAGTAACTGTTGGCAAAAGAATACTAGACTAAAGAGAATTAATGTGTGCTTGCCCTACCTGGAATAAGGAGAATAACTTCAAATATATCTAAGTTTATGTTACTGGTAAATTAGTAAAAAAATGGAAACAAACTTTTGGATTCAGATTAGTGTTGGTCACAAATAAAGTTTAACTAAACTACCTACACAAAGAGTTACAGTGCGCCGATAACTAATGAAGTGTTAGGTCTGCAGATCTGATATAAGTAGATAAACGGAAGATAGAAGTTGTCTTCCCGGAAGACGCAAGGGACCGTACAACAGCCATTATGAAAGACCATCTGCATCGAATTACTAAAGTCAATGCTGCCAGCCCTGAGAGGAAGAAAAGTGAATCTCTCTTTCAGCCCATAGGGAATAGGGGATAACCGAAGAGTGAACCCTGTCTCTCTGCAGCGAGCACTTACACAAATCGCTCTTATTTTGTCTATGGAAGAAATTTTTCAGGGGGAGGACAGGATGGCTACCCTATATCAAACCCGATTTTCCGCAGATCTATGGTAACCATCACATATGAATAGTCCCGATGGTCGGACGCGGAACCAGGGCCGTGGAGTCGAGATGGGGGACCATTACATACCCCAAATAATCTTGCTGAAAGATGCATTTAATGGTGATGTTTATTTTAAAAACTTGGCTCTGACGCCCGATGATTGTTGACTGATACTAGAAAATGTTGAAAGTTTATAGTAGAGTCCCTTTAAATTAGACAATGTTTTCAATATGCCTACTTTAGACTTATTTTATTTTGAATTAGGGATCACTTTAAACGTAATCAGTAATACAATAGACACCTGAAACAATGCAGCACACTGATTTATCATTCTAATATCTTGCACAGTCACGTTATCATTACAGTTACGAAATATCAGAATTTCTACTTTTTAAATATGGTTTTAATTTTTCTAGGTATATCGTTAACAGGTTGACAATTTCTTTTGGGGGTTCTAAATAAGAATGGGATCCTCTTTAAAACTTTATGTACGAATAATTTACATGATACCCTGCTTTGGTACTTAGGCCCTTAAATGTAAGCATTTTAAGTAAGTTGCTTATTTTGTAATATTTATCTTTTCACCGTATATTAAAATGAATAATGGCGACTTTTGAGGCCCCTTAGGACCAGCTGCTCGGGGCCTCATGTGACTGCACCAAACACTTAGTTTATGAGTCAAATTAGGACAAACTTTCCAGGGCTCCAGAGTTATTTGATGTAATCAAAATAGTAATATCATGAACGTGGGGCAACATTAAATTCAATGTTTTCTAGTTGGGGCAAAAAAATAATTAATTTTTGGTCGAGGAGCCATAAAACATACAGAAAAATGTCTTCAGTTACTCCAAACAGTGAAGTGGAAGTAAAAGTCCTGACTTTAGCTAACCCTGTGGGTGCAGCAATGTCAGAAGGTACTGAAGCTTCAGCATCAAATATGGATGCTGCAAGGTGTGTCCCAAAATGTTTTCTACTGAATTAATGTTTCACAGATGCACCTAAAATCACTGAACAGACAAAATCTGCATGAAGGAAAAAAAATGCATGCAAATGTAGATCACAACTCGGATGTTTGTTCAGGGAAACCATCAATTCTTGATGATTTAACACCCGAACTATGAGGCCTCAACTCTTTCCCTGCCGAGGTTTTTGACGTAATTTCCATTAACAGATCCACTTATCCTTTGACAGATGGTTTGGAATTACGCCAAGGGCATTCACCAATGTTTAAACTAACAATATCCAGTTCTCTGACAACCCCGCCATCTATGGGTGACACAAAAACTATCTTAGATTGGGGATCTCCAGCTTTGGCAAAGGACAAAAAACTAAGAACAGAAAAATGATGGAATGATACAATGCTGCTTGATGTACTCAAACATTAGCTCACTAAGGAACAGAATGAGAAGTAATGTCAGTAACAAAAACACAATGCAGCTCTTGAATTGGTATTATCCTGTACTTAAGCACCGGCTGCAAAGGCAACAGATAGATGACCATTCCATGCCATGGTGTGTCCTTGGAAGTCTCAGAATGAATTTATACATTTGGGTTTAGCAATGCTGTTCATAATGTTATAACTTCTGAAGTTTTAGAGGCTGGATTATGTGGTATGAAAGTGACAGGTCAAAAAAAGAGGCAACTAAGCAGTTTCTGTTGCTTTGTGGATAAGACAGAAAGCCACAGTGTCTTAGTCAAGTAAAAAATGTTATTAACAAAACTGGTGAAGGTCCTGTTAAAGAAATGCTTTCATCTATGCACAGCAATCAATAAATACCATAAGATGCCAGACATGACAGTGCCTCCATTATGATTGGAGAGTTCAAAGGTGAACAGATGAGTTTCTGAAAACCTGCAATGGTCAGTAACACACATACCATATATCGCCTACAGAGCCACCTTAATTACAGAGCAAGCAGCAAATCAAGCCTCCTCATACTAAGTAAGTATGACAATCTCGAGAGAATATATGCATTTTTAGCTTTTTTGCAATAAGTGATTTGTTGTGGAAAACCCCCTCAACTCAATAATCTGTCCAAACTCACTGGACAGCACAACCAGAAAGGGCTGAAGCTGTGCAGATAGTGTACAATAACAAAGTTATCATTGCACCACCAAAGATATTCACAAAGAAGCAAGCACTAAAGGACTAGAGATTCTTTCGAGCATACTTCATTATTTCACTTTTGTTCTCAAAAATCATTTGCATCAGAAATGAAGACGATGATTGTCATTTTGGAGAAAGAAGAACTAGAAGCTTCAGGAGCTACTGAAGCAATGAGACTGACTGACAAAACTATGTAGTTGGTTAGTCTGAAGCAGAATTGAACCTGCTAAGTGAGGCATTCGTTGAATAAGCATGTTAACATGACCTAGATGCAATTGTAGAATACACCAAGTTTGATCACCTTCACAAGTATTCAAGCTACTACATGAAAATTCTAATGCAGCAGTGCAATCAACAATGCATCCATTCTATAAAGACACTCACTTCTGTCTTAGACTCTTTTCTAGCAGAAATACATAGCAAAATGGCAAACATTGAAACTTGCATTTAAACTCAAACAAGATGCCAACTTAAGTTCAGACTTAGAAGTCATGAGAGCAGTATCCAAATGAACTTCCATCTCCCTCAATGCTTCACACTAAATGGAAATGTTCATAAATCTCAAACAATCTTGCCTAAAAAGAAGTGGTGTTGCACAAATCAGCAATAAGTACAGACATGCTGCTGATTTTGCAATTTGTGACAGTGCGACTTATTCCCAACATTAACCCCAGTGCGTGCAAAGATGGAGGAAGCTTTAGATAAACAGAAGTTTGTTAAATCTTTCTGCAAAAGTGGTATGGTCAGGGACTTTGGGTTCCCATGTCACTAGCAGGTGAGGAGATTTAACCGATAGCATTTGTCTTAATATCCAACGTTGGCTGAAATCAAGCATTGGCATATATATATATTATATTATTGGTGAACATCTCATGACTTTCACTCTAGAACAGAATCTACCATTCTGCATCAGGTAAGCTTTCCAATGTTTAGTCTGGTGACTGTTTTTGTCTGTTAGTGCAGGCAGATCAGGGTTATGTAATTGCCAATTTCTGAAGTTGACTAATAAGAAAACAACGTTGTCAGGGGTATCAACATTTTGTTCCTTATTGTGTAATGTGTAGACCTGCCCTGGTCTTGTTTCATTAATCTACTATCCATGCGCGTGCGCGCACGTTAGAACAAAAACGCAACTGAAAGGTATTACTCAGATATGTTAACAATGCAAAATTTCTTTGTCCTATATTAGTTATTATTATGATTCACAATTAACGCGAATGTTAAATTTCAAACCTTAATGATTGACTGTTTGTTGTCAGAGAATAGGTCGGTATTAGTCTTTTGTGTTTGCATTTTTCAATATTCTAATAAAATCTTATCAGAATTTCTTTTTATATATATACTTAGATATGTTTAGGAGCCGAAAAATATTCTATACATCCACAATAATCTACTCTTCGGAATAGCTTTGCATGGAACCGATCTCCCTATCTATCTACACACGTTTTAATACTCTGAGCAGCTAACAATTTCTAGTTCTGAGTAAAAATGGCGAACCTGGGATCCGAGCCGAGTCAGGCTTCTCCTAAAAAGGAGAAACTGTTAGAAAATAACATTATTCTGTATTTGCCTCAATTTTTGTAGCACTTGAAATGGCTGATAAGTCTATGGTATTATTTTCGGTTTAGTAAGTCCTGCACAAAGGTCCTTGTAATACAGCATCCAGATTTTACATCTTGTTCACGTGACATTTGGCAGAAAGCTCCCTGATCATAACTCGAGCACCAATAGATGGCCAAGGAGCTCTGGTGCTGGCTAATACAACAGAAAGAAGCTCGCAGCTATTTCATCACAGGAAACTATTTGAAATCCGACATCGATACACCAGCATCGTTCGTTCTTAGATAAATTCCTTATTGTGCCAAAACAGCATTTGTTGAGGTTTTATTATCCTCTGCGCGATCAATGCTGTTTTTGAAAAGGAATTACCAACGCTAAAGTTGAAATTCCAGAAAGAAAACCGAGATTTAATAGCGAGATCTCGGGTTTGAGCTTCAAGCTCGGCTGGCGATGATTGGTTTCAAATAGTACAGAAGAAAGTGAGAAGAGACAAGAATGACTCCCGTCTGCCATTAGCTGCAAGAGCACTTATTCGACGGAAACCTAAGTCCGGTAGAGAAAGGGGTGAAGACCTAAAAGATTTTTTAATACGGAATTCGTACGGGCATACCACGTGACCGTTGTGTCGGCAGTCGGAAAGTTGGCCTGTTTGTTCAGTCACCGCAGGAGTTGTTTAACCAAAAACCCGGACAGTACGATCCATAATATTGACGATCGATTAACTCGCACCTGTCATTCCCTCTCACCACATCACGCACCTGGTACAGATAAGTCCACGGTATTTAAATGGACGAGTTTACGCTTCTGAACCGATATCTGGCTGGGTACATCTTTTCCAACCCAATATTTTTTTTCCTTTCCTCTGAACCTTTGTTTGTTTGTTTGTAAACAGAGAGTTTTCGGTCGCGCGCACAGTGCACTGGCGGATCCCGGTTTAAGAAAGGAGACGCAACAAAGACGAGACGACACGCGAAATATGTCTGTAAACAAAACAGGTTGGCAGTTGGTCACGTGACCACAAAACCCTCGGTTTTTACAGCCCTATGGAGTGAACACTTCGCCCCGAATCTCCGTCCGCCCGCGCCTAAGCTCGCCTCTGGTGGAGTGCTGTTGTAGCTCACATTTTCCGGGGCCCGTTGAAGATGGGTCCTCGGCAAATTAAGTCGGGGCCATTCGATTATTTTTTTTAAAAAAAGAATCAACAAAATGGCTGCTTTCTGGCGAAGCTCTCCTCCGGACAGTTCTCGCGCAGACCGGTAGTTCCTCCCCGGACCGGAAGTCTCACGCCGGTTTATTTCAGACGGACGGTTGATTTTCCGATCCGTCCAGGCGGCAGATATTCAGGGTCTTCTCCCCCCTACCCCCTTTTTTTGTGGCATTGGATTAAGCCTCGTTTGTTCGTACAACTTCCGGGCTGGATAACAAACCGTTTTACTGCCCCTCCCCACGCAGCGATCTCGGAGTATGAGACTTCCTCATCGCGAGTCTCCACCATCCGAGCGCTTTTCGTCGGACTGAAACCGACTTTAACGTCCACGTGGAAGGATAAAAGCTTGCACATCACTTTACCATATTCTATTGATTGCCCCCAAGTATAAGAACTGGGCGTTCGTAAACTGATGTCGCCATAGAATTCCTTCATAAAGTAAGAAAAGCGGGCGTAAGCGGAATACTAGCGATCGTGTTGATGTATACGACAGTCGAAAGAAAAGGAAATTGATTTACATCAGTGTCGTGCCAGAGCTGGGTGCGTATATTGTACATATATCACATGTCAGCTTATGTTTGCTCTGCTAACGTTAACCGTTTGCCGGCCACTGATATATATATATATATACTATACAATGCTAAATTTTAAAATTTTTTCTTTCTCGGATATCTGGCGCATAAATGTTTCAGGTTCTTTCTGGCATTCGTCATAGAAAAGATGAGAACGACTTGCTTGGTACAGAGCGTTCATGCCGACGTTTGATGGAAAGGCATTTACCAAACGATTATCCTTGTATTGTACGCAGTCCGGAGACGCAAAAACACGGACCAGTTAATTCATGTTGTACGATTTACTGTAGCTATCAATGGTCAAGGTCTTTGAAATATCCAAAGCATTACCATGGCTTATAATTGTAAAAGCGAAAACTTAATTTATCTAAATTACATCAAGTTGTCCATAATCGCTTCCTTTGTGAATACCTCATGTAAAAAAACTATGCACCGATCGTTGCGCGGTCTCAAGGACGAAAGGACAAGACCCAGAAAGTGAGGACTAGAACAGGTGAGAAAAATGGCGGCCATCTCGTCGGATAAGGCGCTTCAGGTAACAAAAACCATTCGCAGTAGTGGAAAACTACGAATAACAAGAGCGATTCTGCTGGAAATTTCATTTTATCCGCTTCTTTGCCCGTGTACTGCATTTATTAGTTAATAACTCACCGATTTCATAACACTAATAAACGCAGTAATAGGTGTCGATAAGTACCAGGTAGATTGGCGGCATCTTCAACAAGGTAAATAATGTTGTTGTGTTTTTTTCCTCAAAACTCTCTTTGTATATATTTGAAAACCTAGAAGTTTCTGGCCTTTTTCAAAACACTTAAAGGGAATAAATCCGGGTTCGATCGAGGCAGTGTCAAGGAATATTCTCGGGTTCGGCCTTAATCGGGTCAACACGAAGCGGACCCGCGAACTTCGGCTGAAGTCCCAGCGCAACGAAAATAAGGGGGTGAACACAACACTTAATCTGCTACGAAAACGGAAAAAAGAGAAAATGCCCATCTGTGATACAGCTGCTGCTAAGCCATCACACACAATGGCGTTTGGAACCACGAGGCTACTAGACGAAGCGCCTCTAATCCGATCCGCTTTTTCAAACCTCTGTCTTCAATGGAACCGCATGGTATTTCAGCAAAGACGGAAAATTGCAGATCCGATGAGACCGCGACTCTGGACATATAAACCGTTAAGTTCGATGCTGTTATCACTTCGAGCTGTTTGTATAATTATAAAACATCCCGAGTTATTTCTATGAATATTAGATTTAGTTAATTCCGAAAGCACGATGCTATCTCGTTCATCCCACATCGTTTCTAATTTCTAATTTGAATAGTTTTGGCGCGTCACATGGTTCTGTATGAATGTTG